>JAEQBH010005758.1:0-103368 GCA_016808115.1 Tetrastigma voinierianum | reverse complement strand
CAACCAAAGTAATGTTTCATATATATAGAAAATATATAGAAAAAAATCAAATATAATTCAAAATTATTCAAAATCTTATATATTTTTTATATTTTTTATATTTTTTATATAATAAAGAGAATAAATGAATTTGAATAAAACATATAAAATTAATTTATTAAGTCCTATTTTATATTTTTCAAATTCTTTTTCCTTCAATTTTCCTTACTATTTTATTTCTTTAATATTTTCCGGTATAAAAGGCAACCAAAGTAATGTTTCATATATATATATATATATATATATATATATATATATATATATATATATATAGAAAAAAATTCAAATATAATCAAGATTATCTAAAATCTTATATATTTTTATATATTTTATATTTTATATATAATAAAGAGAACAGAATAAAAAATGAATTTGAATAAACAATATATAATTAATTTATTAAGTTTGAACTTATTTTATATTTTCTTTCAAATTCTTTTCCTTCAATTTTCCTTACTATTTTATTTCCTTTTTTAATATTTTCCAGTTTGAAAGGCGGCCAAAGTAATGTTTCATATATATATATATATATATATATATAGAAAAAAAAATCAAATTGATCAAAATTATTCAAAATCTTATATATTTTTATATTTTTTAGTTTTTATATAAATAAAGAGAACAAATAAAACATATAGAATTAATTTATTAAGTTTAAACTTATTTTATATTTTTTTTCAAATTCCTTTTCCTTCTAATTTTCCTACTATTTTATTTCTTTAATATTTTTCGGGTTTAAGGCAACTAAAGTAATGTTTCTCATATATATATATATATATATATATATATATAGAAAATAGAGAAAAAATCAAATATAATCAAAATTATTCAAAATCTTATATATTTTTATATTTTATTTTTTTATATAATAAAGAGAACAGAATACAAAATGAATTTGAATAAATAGATATATAATTAATTTATTAAGTTTAAACTTATTTTATATTTTCTTCAAATTCTTTTCCCTTTCCAATTTTCCTTACTATTTTATTTCTTTTAATATTTTTCGGGTTTGAAAGGCAACCAAAGTAATGTTTCATATATATATATATATATATATATATATATATATATGTACAATATATATAGAAAAAATCAAATATAATCAAAATTATTCAAAATCTTATATATTTTTATATTTTAGTTTTTATATAATAAAAGAATAAATAAATGAATTTTGAATAAAATATATAGAATTAATTTCTATTAAGTTTAAATTTATTTTTATATTTTATTTCAAATTCTTTTTCCTTTCAATTTTCCTTACTATTTTATTTCTTTAGCCATTTCTGAGTTTCTGAAAGGCAGCTAAAGTAATGTTTCATATATATATATATATATATATATATATATATATATATATATATATATATATATATATATATATATATATATATATATATAGAAAATATATAGAAAAAATCAAATATATCAAAATTATTCAAAATCTTATATATTTTTATATTTTTAGTTTTTATATAATAAAGAATAAATAAAATGAATTTGAATAAAACATATAGAATTCTAGTTTATTAAGTTCAAACTTATTTTATTTTATTTTTTCAAATTCTTTTTCCTTCAATTTTCCTTTTACTATTTTATTTCTTTTAATATTTTCCGGTTTGAAGGTACTGAAGTAATGTTTCATATATATATATATATAGAAAAAATCAAATATAATCAAATTATTCAACATTCATATATTTTTATATTTTTGTTTTTATATAATTAAGAGAATAAATAAAATAAATTTGAATAAAACAAATAGAATTAATTTATTAAGTTTAAGCTTTATTTTATATTTTTTCAAATTCTTTCCTTGCCATTTTATTTCCTTTAATATTTTCCGGGTTTGAAAGGCAGCTAAAGAACAAATATATATATATATATATATATATATATATATATATATATATATATATAGAGAGAGAGAGAGAGAGAGAGAGAGAGAGAGAGAGAGAGAGAACAAAAAGAATAAGTCAAGAAAATATCATTTTAGATTCAGCTTCTAAGTAAAGTAAACGACTTTTTTATAAATATTAAAAAATATTAAATATGGGTTTCATTTAGCAAAAATGAATTTTTTTTATATGAATAGGAGAATTTGTATATAAATTAGAGAAATTATTATTTATTTTTATGAATTCTACTTTATATTTACATATATTTTCCAAGGTTATAAATTAAGGTTTTGAGTAGTGATTTTTAAACACAACTTCTCATATATTTTTTTAAACACAATCAGAATAAGTTATTGGTGTACTTTGGGGACATTTAATTATTATTATTTTTATATTTTATAAAAATGATGTCTTACATCATGAGTTCTTTCATCTTTTCTTTGTTTTTATAATATTAATATTGACAATAAATAAATAAATGATTTTTGCAAAATGAGTTATTTTAATCGAAAGCTAATGACGTTTAATACACAAGGTGATTGAGACAATCATCGAGTATGTAGGTGAGGTGATTGAAATATTCCTGGGGTTTAAGTAATCAATAGTTCTTCTTAGATACACAAGGTGATTCAGGATCTTGTTGGTGGTAGCCATGGTAGCTCTTGGAGTTCTTCTTCTTCTTCCTGGTGTTGTTGTTCTGCTGAACGTAGGGGATCTTGGTTTTACCAACTCCAGATGATGGTAAAGTATTTGATCAAGTTGAACTTTTTTTTATTTATTTATTTTTTTTTGGTAGATTTTAATTTCTGAATTTGATTTGTGGTTTTGTATCCTAACAACATGATCTGGGTCTGAGGAATTCTTAAGTGATATAAGATGATTGTGTAATTGTTTTCTTTTTATAGAGGTTCATGAAATTACTAGCCATTTTGTAATTAAGTTTCCTTCTTGTTTAAGGTCCAAATTTTAAGTTTTGGTTGGTGTCATGTTTGACTTAGAAAATGAAACATGAACACCTTTAATTCTATGTTTGAACTGGGAATTGTAAGTGAAAGTGAAAAATAAATAGCGAAGAAAATCATTTTCTTCTCATTGGTTTCACGCTTGAAAATAGGAAAGAAAATCAAATATAATCAAATTCTTCAAAATTTTGCATATTTTAAGATTTTCTAGTTTATATAACATGTATAAACAAATACACTCTGGCTTAATAAAATATATGTAATTAATTTATTAAGTTTAAATTTAATTTTTATATTTTTCTCTATTTTCCTTTATATTTAGTATTTTCTGGGCGTTCCAAATCAGAGCATAAGGCAATGCTTTTCATTATGGTATTGAATGGACTAATCTTATTCCCTTGGGTGGGAATTGTTTGTTCACAGGTTTACTTTATCAGTAATTCTACATGTTGTACCTTATTATTGTCTTTTCTATTTCCATTTCCGACACTACATTCTTTCTCGCAACTCCAAAAGTATTAAAAAAATAATTTTCTCATATTCGATTCCATGATTGGTGGACATGTTAAAATCAAATTTCTTAATCTTTATAATATGTTATAAAAACAAATAAAATAATTTTGAATAAAAACATATATATATATATATATAATTAATTTATTAATTTTTAAACCCATTTTATATTTTCCTTCAAAAATTCTTCTTTATTTCGACTTTCCTCAATACTTTTGGGGTTTCCAAACGGATTTAAAAGTAGGAACTTGTATATGTAAATTGTTTGTTATACTCATATTATACTCTATGGCTTGGGAGAATCTCCAATTTTAAGTGAATTCTCCAAATATGTTCTTTTTTTTTATCCAAAATGTTTACTGAGCAAATGATCTTTACTTGAGAAAGTACTTGAATCATTCTGATTAGAATTATAGCATATTCTTGAGATAATAGACAATCTTTTTTCCTTTATTTTTGACAACTAAATAGTACTTAAGTTATAATGTAGTAAACCGTTCCCACTTCAAGACCCCTCCCTTGTACTCTCTGTCAGTTTTAATCCATCTAAAATAATGGGGATGGTGCAGATAGGGCACTGCAGTCTTTGAAGGATCAATGGAAAAATACGCCACCAAGTTGGGAAAAGTCGGATCCGTGCGGCACACCATGGGATGGAATCACATGTAACAACTCGAGGGTGACTGCTATGTGAGAATTCCTCCATAACTGAATTGATTTTCTCTTCATTGTTACTCTTTATTCCATTTCCTTTTTTCTTCCTGATGTGTTTTCAGGGGATTATCCACCATGGGCCTCCAAGGTAAGCTAGAGGCTGATATTGGGGAGCTTACTGAGTTGAGATCCTTGTGAGTTTTCTTTATCCTTAGCTTGCTTGAACACAAAATATATACACTAAAGTTTTTGCATACCCATTGTTGAAGTCCTATGATTGGCCTGGGACATCTAAGCCGATTGGCGGAATATATATATATATATATATATACAGTATGATCCAAGAGGGGGTGAAGTGGATTCATAATAAATTATTTTTTTTTTCTGAAAATGAACAATATATAGAAATAAAATATGAAATAATTATATTAATAAAAGTTTAAACTTGAAGCATAGAAAAAAGTACAAATCAAGCTTACACTATGTTTTGCACTCACGAGATAATTTGATTTCATTTACTATCCATATTTTGAAAATCGATTCAAAATGAGTTCGTTGTCAATAGAATCAAATATCTCATTTCTGCATACAACTAAACTCGTCTTTAACCATTCAATTCTCATTCTATTTCGCAGAAATCGGGCTTTCTGCAGCTTTTCTAGCAGAAAATACTCTTTCAACAGATGTTGTCGCAATAGGTAGAAGTAATGCCAATTCAACTAAACGATAAACCATCGGAAAAACTCTATCTTTCATAGTTTCTTTCATCTTCTTTGCTAGACTTCCCAAGTCTTCCACATTAAAGAACCGACCATTTATTCTCATATCACTGCTAGTGATCATTTAGAGCAAATGCGCCTAAAAGACTAAAGTGTTTCACGGATAAAGACGCAAGATGCGCAAGCCATCCATATCAAAATTAGAGAATCATCTTTGACTTCACATGCAATGCAACTGGCAAATCCGTGCTTGCTTCAGAGAAACGATGATTCATCTCTTGTATAATTGAATCAATAACCTAACAAAATATTAATAGTAATTAAATTAAATATTGAGACAACTTTGTTTAAAAAGAAATAAATAAAGTCATAGTTTTGCATACTCACAAAAATATTTCCACTGTAATGATGATAATTCTATGACCGCTTGTCCATCCCTCTTCATTTGAACTAGTCTTGGTACTATGTCTTCCATATTAACAATTGAAATTTTATTAGCTTGACAAAATGAAAGTGAATCACGTGCAGGAGGCGAAGGTTCTGTTATTTTTATTTTTTCAATTAGGATCAAAACGACATCGCTTTCGGGCTCCTAATTAAAAAAAAAAAAAAAAAAATCTTTTCCGGCGAGAAGTGGTCGCCTCGCCCCTGATCCGCCACTGTGATATATATATATATATATGGAGGAACTAGCCTTCCTCATGCTATAAGGGCCTTTTAGTGATGACGGGTGAAAGGGGTTCTAAAATATTAAACATGGTATTAGAGGTGGATCATGGTGGAGGGGCTCACATTTGTCATCCTCTAGAACGACTGGGAAAAAGAAAAGAAAGAAAAAAACGAGCTTACATGTGAGGGGGAGTGTTGGAAGTCTTGCATTGGCGGGATACGGTGCAATTGAAGTGAATATATACGGAGGAATCAACCTTTCTCCTACTAAAAGACCTTTTAGTGAGGGGTGAAAGGAGATCTAAAATATTAATATGGTATTAGAGCTTCTAAGTGTCCGGATCATGGTGGAGGAGCCTTCGTGGTGAGGGGGAGGCTAAGTCCCACATCGACCTGACACGATCAAATTGAAGCGATTATATATGGAGGAACCAACCTTCCTCTTGCTATAAGGCCGCTAGCAGGTGAAACGGGGTTCTAAAATATTAATAAAGAATTTTAATTCACTCCGCAGGACTTGTCATTCAACTGTGGCTCACCGGGTTTGCTCACTCCAAAACCTAGGGAACTTAGGAAAAAGCTAAACATCCCTGTAGTTCCATTAAACTATAATTTCAATTTGCATCGATATTTCAACCAGTATTTTTATTTAGAGAACTAAGTTAAGTGGTCTTCTTATTTCAAAATCTGTAAACAAGAGACTTAAATAATCTAGTCTCGGATCTTCTAATTTGTAAAATATTTGATAAAGAATTAAATTCCTGATAAAAAGTGCATCATGCGTTAGAAGGCATTAGTGAACCTTAGGTACAACTCAATAGTACCCAAGGTTCACTACATGATTCACTCTTTATCAATTTAGTTTTCGTTCTTTATCAAATATTTTTGTAATCAAGATCCTCTGGGATTTATTGTTTACAAATTTTCAAATAAATTGGAAATAACGGGCCAATAACTTAGTTCTTTTTTCTTCTTTATAAAAAATTTTACATATATATATATATATATATATATATATATATATATATATATATATATATATATATATTTTTTTTTTTTTTTTTCTTTCTATCTCTCGAACTTTGTGTGTCAGGGCTTCACCAAGCCAAATTCCAGATGAATTGGAAACCTTTCGTGAGTCGACCTTCTTGTAAGAATCGGCACACAGTCTTATCTTCTTCTCAACAATGACTATAACTTCAATCTTGCTCTTCCTCTCAAGGCCTTGAATTCAAACAATCCCACCGGTCCGATCCCTCCTTCGGCAAACTCCAAATTCCCCACTCCGTCTGATCTAGCCGATAACAAGTTGCCTGGATTCTTTCCGATTTCCAACATCAACTCGGGCCTTGGTCGGGACTAACTTCTAAAAGCAAAACACTTGTGGCACAAAGGTTTCGATCCGGGATTTTATATTTGGGGTATCATCATTATAATAAACTAATAATATATAAGATATACATTTTAGGTGTCACTACTAATAAAAGAGACCTTCGAATGACTAAATATAGACAGATACCTTGATGTTTCTTAGTAATGACTACGTGAGAGTACTAGTAATACCTTCTATGTAAGACATGAAGTAGTTTTATCTAAGAACTTCTAATTGAGATATGAATACTCAAGTAGGTTGCACAAACAAAGCCGCTTTTTGCATTCGAATTCTCACCCATAGCTTTATATTACATATTTTTTAAACGGCGAAAAAAAGGGCTTATAAAGTTTTTTTCGGTGTTAGATTATCAATCGACACCCCCATAACTACACGTAAATCGTCTATGTGAGTACTGGCTAGGTTTCACCTAATATGATTTGGAATCAACTTCTTAATGTGCTTTGTATGTTATTACACTATATTTAGGTCGCATTTATTATTTGCTTTTCACTTTTTTATTTTATTTTTTCATGACTTATTATCGACTAGAAAACCAAAATATTTGATTTTGGTTTTTTCGATGCTTTTTTGAATGGTCTTTTCTATTAAGAAAACTAGATATTATAATATAAGGCAAATCATATTTTTTATAATATAATCGAACTCTTATATCCGCTTAATGCCAATTAAATAAAAGCATATATATTTAAAAAATTATTAGTTTTATTTAATTCGCATCTAATTCGGGGCAGTCTATTCAACAAGAATCAAATTTTTCGTGCTCCATTCCTAACCTTTCAGCCTCGCATGGAAACTAATACATGTGTAAGCTGATACTTCCAGCCACTGTTTCACTGTCTTCTTTATGAGTTTTGATATATTTAGGTTTTGTTGAAAAAAATTTTATTAAAATGGGATTGAAAATGAAAAATAATGTTCGCTCATTTACGAACAATAATATCGCAATAATTATAGCATTAACTTAAATTTTTTTTTAATGCCATAGTTAATGACTATGATATTATTGTTCATGCATTAGTTTGAACATTATTTTCACCTTAAATTATTTTAGTTTTTTTTTTTTGAAAAACTAAATAAGTCCAAAGCTCCTTCTTTCTTCTCCTACTCAGGACTCGACTTACTTTCATTTGACTTACTTATTACTATCTGATGGGAATAAATTCTATCCGGGCTACCATACACACTAGACTTGTTCTTGACTCTCGAGGTCTAAGGGAACTTCTCATTAACCCTCTTTAGCTTTTTTTTTCCGTCCTTTAGATTTGAAGCAAAGTGATATTCATGTTAAATCCGACCTTACGAGCTCGAGGTTTTAGGAGAATCGACATTTAATATAGTATCAAAGCCTTGTTTGGATGCTGTTTTTGGTCTCGAATACTCTCTTATAAATTTGAAAGTCCATAATGGACACTGACTCGACTCTTCATATGCATGGGTATGGAGCCGCATGCATGCGTGTGAGGGAGGGTGTGAAGCCATGATATTTATGTTAAATCCAAATCCTAAAAGCTCGAGGTTTTAGGAAAATTGGTCGTGTTTAACATGGTATTAAAGCTTGATTTGATAGGAGGTTTTTGGTTCGAACCCTCTCCTTGTAAATTTGAAAGTCCATACGGACTCGACTGACTCTCTACGGCGCGGCATAGGGTCGCATGCATGAGCCCAACCCTATTCCGATCATGGTCAAAACTGCAAAAATTTAAAAATAATAATAATTAACAACTTATAATTTTATATTTTGTAAAATAAATTTTTCTTTTTAAATATTTATAGTTTATTATTATGAGATTAATATAAAATAAATTATTCATTTTATTTTAAATTATTTTTATAATTGTATTATTTTATTTTATTAAAAATAATTATTTAATAACTATTATTTTTTCTTATAAATAACTATTTTCTATTTTTCATAAAGAAAAACTAATATTTTTAACAATCTAAATAGTTTGATGAAAAAAATTTGTATAGTCATTAAATTTTTTTAAATTAAACAACGAGCCAAAATGGGTTGGCCCGGATTCTATTCGGGCCACCATAAAATATGGGCTAAAGTGGGTCAGTCGATCCTATATTACTACCTCTAGTGTGAAGCCATGATATTCATGTTAAATTCAAATCCTAAAACCTCCTCGGTGTCTTAGGAGAGTCGATCGCTTAAGAAAGATGGTTCCGACTTCTTTGTTCAAACTATTACTCTAACGCTTGCTGAAGGGAACCTTGTCTTAATTCTTGCAACAAAGGCTCGACGTAAATTCTCTCTTATCGGGCCTGTTCCATCAAACCTCAACAACCTAACAAACGTCAATGAATTGTGGGTGCTTGTTTTTATAGTTGTTTTTTGTTTTTGTTTTTGTTTTGTTTTTGTTTTTGTTTTATATATATCCAAAAAAAAAAAAAAGAAGTTGTTTTTGTTTTGTTTTTGTGTCTGCTGATATTGGTATTTAAGCAAGATTTCCTCATCATATTCTTCTTCTTCTGATGTTATGTTCTCTTCAGGAATTTAGCATACAATCAACTTACTCCATAATATCAAACTTAACAAGTGAATTCGACCCACCTTAATATGTGTGTAAGTTGTTATCTAGCGAGGAGCTGTTCTATATATCTTGGGATGGTAATGAGGTATTTGGGCTGGGATGGGTAAGAAATAATGACTGATTTCTATCCCCGAATCCGAAAATCTTTCGAACCCGACATCTCGAATATTTTAACCGGATCTAAAATGTCTTCCATACCCTTCTCAATTCAAGTCAAGTATCAGATTCTTCATCGGATTCGAAGAAAATTGCCAATCCCTAGTTCTATATAGTCTTTATCTTCTAACAACTTGGTATTTTTGAGGAACTGACAAATTGTAATAACCTTCCAGCGACTTAAGTAACAACTCCTTTGAAGCATCTCAAGCCCACTGGGTTTTCAACTCCAATAACTCTCACCACTGTCGCTCCCCTATCATTAGTCATTACAACATCAAAATATGAATTTTTTTTTTTACAGATCTTCTGAGATGAGACGGGAATTTCAATTGTGATGTTTCCAAAGATTCTAACAGTGGATCGCTTATATGGAGTGTTCCGTAGAAAGTTTTCACTTTCCAAACATGTAACAAGTGTAAGTTCTTATTCCTTCTATTCCAATACCAAAGATTTGACTAGAGTTGGGAATATAAGCGCCTACTATGGCCCGCAATTTTAGGAGGGCTAGGTCAGCTTTTACTACTAATAGAATTAGGTCCGATCAGCCACTAAATTCGTCTAGGTTAGGGTCGAACTTACCTACTGGCTTTGAATTGTTTCTTTATATATTTTTAAAATTATTAACTTCAAATATAAATTTAATTTAAAACATAAAATAGGCTAAAAATCAAATAAAATTTTGTTTTATAAAATCAATAATATTTTTTAAAATGATTTAGATCCCTAATAATGATATTTTATATAAGATTTATATGTTAAACCTATTTTACTATTTTTTTTAAGTGTCTTACACACATTCTTATAAACTCGTTTATTAAGTTATTTGTGAAAATTATTATAAAATAAATTCTATTAAAATTCTTTGAAAACTGTTATATATAATTTTTTGGCCACTACATGTTCTTTGTTAATATGTTTTTGAAGTAGTTAATTTTCTAGTTATAAAAATATATGTTCTTTTTATTATTGAAAATATAAAAAATATTTAAATAAGTGATTCTCAATTATTTTAATAAAATAAAATTATACTCGATGAAAATTAATTCATTCCAACTTGCAGGAAACTAAAGGACAATTCATTCTAATGATACATTCAAAGACAAGATAAAGATATGCTTCATCGCAACAGTTGATCTTCAAAACAAACTAAATTTCATCAAGAATTCACAGTTCGATATAAAATTCATTAGTGTGGAGCATCTCACTGATTTTAGCCTTTTAACTTTTATTTTATCGAGAAACAAACTGGGCATGTAATAACCGTGAAAAAAGGAGCAACCAAAGCATCGAGTATACTTCAAGGAGAAGTTAAAAAGGGAGCCAAAACGGCTTAACTACCCCATCTATGTTAAAAAATCTAGCAAAGACCTATCAATATCCTCACTATACTCAAAGAAGACCGTATTATCAAAAGTCAATCTATTTCTTTCGCACCAAATTGTCTAAAAGAGGCAAAGGTGGTCTGTTCTCCAAACTTTTTTATGTTTTTTTACCCACTCCAGCTCCTTCCTCAAGAAAAGAGTCATGAATCGAAAAGAAAAACCCATCTCATATCAGTAATCGCCAAAAGAATCTCCCAAAGCATACGAGCCGACCGATAGTGCATAAGAAGATGCTTTATGGTTTCTTCTTCGTGCTCACAAAGATAGCATTTGCCCGCTAAGAGTCTTTCCCTTCACTTGAGTTGATCTCACATCGCATCTCACATAAGTTTAACATAATAATTGTCATCCTTTGAACTTGTTATGTGAACTAATAGTAATAATAATGTGTGTTTATCTCTTACTTTACCATAATTTATGCAAGTAGCGTCGTGGGAAAAACCCCGTGTGCAATAATAGTCTCTCGAACACTCAAGCCCGTCGAATCCTGACGAAAAACCCAAACATATGCTACCAACTCCTGGCTAATCAGGAACAAATTGTGTTCCCAGACGAAGCTGAATCCTCAGAGTCAGGAGGTGTTTATGCATATGAAGCGGACACCACTTCGTGTGGGTCCACTATCTCAGTGGAATTGTCCCACTAACATCTCCATTCAAGTGAATCGAGCCTTCTGAATAAGTCGAATCTCACTCCCGGTCTGGGCCTTCTCGAGAACCCTCTTCAATATCACGACTACCTTCAGATACACCGTCCTCTTCCTCCCACAGAAAATATTTTAATGGTGTCGAGGTCGCTGTGTGGATCTACTCATGAGAGTAATCAAACATACAAGCCTCCCTCAACAATTCGTCCCTACTATTTCATCAGATCTCCATACCACTTCCGAGGTAAGGTAACTTCATTCTCGGGTTACTATTAGGGAGGTGATTCTGCCACATACCCAATTTCTCTAAGAAGAGTTTCATTCCCATGTGCATATAAAAACTTTCGTGGTGGTCCTAGGATCGTCTGCTGACCGCCTTGCCGAACATCTTGACTTAGTGGGTAATAGATTTATAAATTCAAGAGATGGGCACAGGAAGGATTTTGATAATGATGAGAAGTGTTGACTTTTCTCTCGGTCAGCCTAAGACGATGTGGTATAAGGCAGGGATGGCAATGACTTGGATTTGAGTAGGATTTCCAGACCCGATCCCCATCTACATTTATTATTTTCCCTATCCCCATCCCCACATCCACGAGAGGATCAAGTTATCATGCCCTATCCAAATACTCTATTCCACTCTTAGAAATGAATTGGTTATAGAAAATCATGAATATTAAAATTTTATCAAAGATAATATTAATATGAATTATTGTGATGTGATTTCATGAATAGATTAATCTTCTACATCCCACTTAAATTTACTCTTAAGGCTTTTAATATAAATAAATATATATTATATATTTAATAGGAGTATTCGTCGTGGACATGTAGGATATATTTCTTAGATCTGGCCCTCATCACCGAATCCAGTAACTCCAACCCAATTACCCAGATATTTAATTGGCCCAAAATGTTCTTTATACCGCATCTACTGGATAAGGTATCAGTTCAGCGTCATATGCCATCGACAAGTGATAGTGGGTGACCTAAAATGGACTCATTTATTCGACACTACCTATGCCGGGACATAATTTTGCTGTTTTGTAATAGGTACTACGCTAAGGTGGATTGTATAATTTCCTGGTGGAGGCGCTGGAGTCGAGAATCGATATAAAAGGATGAGAGCAAGCTCGCCTTCCGGGATCGCTGGTAACCTGTCTCCGTTCCGTTCCGTCCGTCCCTGCCTCGCTCAAAAATGTATTATTTTTAATTTAATTCTTCATCCCATCTCCGTATGTTTGGTGATTTCGTCGATAACATGTATAACTTGAACCGATGCCTGTATATTAGAGAGAATTAGGGCGCTGAAAGAAGAATCCATTCTTGTTATGTTAAAACACCGCACGGTGAAGAGATACATATATGGAATGGGCTAATAATGACTCCTTTCTCAAATGCATGCCTGGCTGGTGTTGAACTGTTGATGATGATACTCAATTTTCTAGCAATGATATATCTTTGTTTATGTTTCTGACATCCATACAAAAATATTTGTACATAAGCGATCAAGAAAGCAAAATAGGTGGTCAATACATGCTCTTCAAAGATAATTGTTGTTTGGTTTAAAAGTCAAAATTGCTCAAAAAATCCCAACACCGCCTCTCTATTATGGTGGTTAATGAAGCAGTTATGGTAATAACTACAGTACATTATGGTACCATAACATATTGCATCTAGTCCACATGTCTAGCTTAGTTTGTAAAACGTTCAAAGTTTAAAAAGACGAGATATTTAGGGAGATGAGGGGTCCTACTTTTGAGTCTTAGTGGAGACATTTTATTGCATTGTAACATTTCTATCGTGATATACTACTCAATCTATAACCATAATAGAAGGTGTTTTGGGATTTTTTTGGATATCTTTGACTTTTAAACCAAATCACACTTATTTTTTGGAGAGCATGTATTGACCGACCCTTTATTTTGCTTTCGAGTTTTGTCCCAAAATAATATATATTTTAAATACCAATATAATACGTTTTTGAAAAAAAACATGTCCAAACTAGTGTGTTCTCATCAAAACTGTAGTTGATGTTTTTTGATAGGGTTTGAAAAATAAGGCTCACAAGCTCAATGAAGCAGCTCAAGAAAGAGGTCACTGACCAAAACACGCAGCCCACTCGCAACCCCAAAGGAGAGGCACGTCACCAAGATTCGCGCCTTCTATTGCCAAAGATTCAAGCCTTTCGTGCCAAACTCCTGCACGAAGGTCCAATCCGGGCCTCTACCAGTGCCGACGCCAAGCCTCCCATAGATACGTAAAATGTAATAACTCCTAATAATATATTATCCCGCAATCCAACCAATCTCACTAATATGAAAGAAAGATAATAATAGCTCATCATCGGGGTTTCTGATCCCCAATAAGGAAGGAACATTATCCCAAATAAACTGCTCTTTCTATATCCTTTACCAAATTCGATACCGATAATAACAAAAAATATCTCATCCAATGGAAATGAATCCTAATCACCATCCAACTGGTAGAACATCTATTATAAATACAAGGTCACCCCATCGGTGAAAGGTACGCATACTCGTACGAAAACATACGCAACACATTCGCCTCTGCAGCCCCCTCTTTCTCTCGTAAAGAAACCGACTTGTGTGATCGAGCGCCACGGCGAGCCTCACGACCCTCCTTTCTTTGTTTTTGCAGGAGCGCCACGCCTGAGCCTGCGGCACCAAAGACAGAATATCCATCGCAGCCCCAAATTCCTTACTATCAATCCAGTCCTACTTAATGACTTTCTACATGCTCCAAATCACCCGCTGAAAAAGCATCATCAACATGCCGTCAGGAACAATACTCCTTTACAAATATAATCGATTTCGCCATCGATGGTATCTAATTTTAACACAAGGTGGAGTAACGCTTAATCCTCCAAGGATGCAGACTAACCAGTAACGCAGATACAAATCACCTTGCATCGCTTAGAAGCAATGCAAGCTAACACGAACGAGGTGGAGGCGCTCCGCCTCACCAACCGACTGACAGAAGAGCCAGGGAGCAACTGACCAGCATACATGCACCTACAGAGACATGACGAGGCTCAAGAAGGTTACAACTTCCCTCCCCCTGAGGAGCAACACAATCTCGACATTCCCGAGGTGTCAAGAATAGCAAGTATCTAACCGGAAGCAAGGGTACTGGACTACACTGGCCCCGAAGAGAGGGCAATGGCTAACACTTTGGGAGAGCATGTCTCGTGAACTGAGAACTACGCCCACCCTCGCAGCGAGCAGAGAACTATCATGAGCAGAGACCAAGAGCCTCCAAGAAGAGCTCAACCGTGCGAAGGAGGTGCAAGAGGACGTGGCCTGTACACTATGGATACCTTGGTACAACAAACTGAATCACCTTCACAGCCGAGGTGCTTCACTCTCTTCCAAAGAAATTCAGATGCCAAGTGGGAAGCATTTGATGGTGTCAAGGGATCCAATGATCACCTCAACACTTGCTAAAAGTCCAAACTGAGTCGCATGGGGTATCTCAAGATCCGGTATGGCAGCTTTCTCTATCACTCCTAAAAGGCCCAAATCTGCATGGTTTAATAGCTTCCACCGTCACTAATCTCCTCATTCAGAGCCATCCATCAGATTCGTCTCTACTTCATTAGGCCGTGACGAGAAAGCCAAGTTATCATTTGTCGGCTCATCACAGAGCTCGCAAGAAAGCCTGAGGTCTTATGTCCAAAGATTCACCGCTCTAGTCTCTGAAAAGGTAGATATATCTGACGAGAAGTTCGCTGACACGCATTCATTGCCGGTTTGGGGGTTCAATAAAGACTTGATGTTTTCCCATCTCCAAAACCCCCACAAGCATAGCCGAGGTGCTCGCAAAAGCAGAGAAGTATATTAATCTGGCAGTTAAGCCCTCATATCCAAGAGAGAGCTCTTCCACCTATAAAGAAAAAGCTGATTGCATAAAAGGCAGGGACGAAGCCCTGAAAAGACAAAGCGAATGTGAAGGGTCTCCAAAGAAAATGGAGAACGATCCCTAAAAGGCGTGGGAACCTCAGTAGACTCGTCCGGGTCCATCGCACCGGAAGACGACACGTTATTCGACTGTTGCTTCACTTCTTAATAAATTTTTACTATCACAAGTCCCGCGCTGGCATTTAAACGAATCAGCTTCCCGAGAGGTGGCTAACTCAAATGAAGCCGACTCGCAATAAGAGATAACGGCATCATGTAGTTCCATAGGGACTACTGACACCATTTTCAAAACGTATCGCGACAAGCAACTCAAGAGAGAAATAGGAGCACTTACGGCTGGCGGTACCTCGACGCCCATATCCTCCGAAAAATCGGGCCCCGAATCAAGCTCAAAACCAGCCCCGCCCTCAAGAACCACCACCCTACATCTACTAATTTAGGCACCAACAACCCTTAGGTGAAATCCAGGTAATCCCAGGAGGATTCGTAGGAGGAGGGAATCCACCACTTCTAAGGTCCATATCTACGCAAAGATCGTGTCACCGGCAGATAGCGAAAATACAAGCAAGCAAGTCTAAACTACTGACTGACACGTCCATCACATTCTCTGACTCAGATCTGGAGGGATGCCAACACCCTCATGACGACCCGACTCGTAGTTCACCAGGCCAACAAAACATTTTACTGGGTCCACCGATAACTGAGTTCAACTCGATATCATCTCGGCCACCGGTAAATGGGTACCTTGGCGGGAGTAAACTACAGAGTCTCAACACTCATCCGCGGGGTTCTCCGGGAAAAGCATTATTCCCAGGGCTCACCATAATTGGTACTCACCTTTTAGAGATCCCCATGCCAGCGACGACTACGTAAGATTCCCCATCAGAGGACACCCCGTCCCGCTTATAACACGTCGCTAGGCGCATCTCTCTCTCAATGCAATAAAAGCCATCCCTTCACGTACTACATGATGATCAAATTCCTACCGTGAAACGGAGTAGGGAATGGTTCGAGGAGATCAACGAGGCCGTGGAATGCTACTCAAGATCCATGAAACAAAACTACGACAAATATAATTGGATGAGCTCGACGTGACGAGGTGCTCACTGACTCCGAGCCCCCTAAGAACTCGGAACCGTATCATTGACGACGACTCTTAACATCTCGCCTATATCGCCCAGTAAGCTACGAAGACCCCAAAACCTCCTTATCCATTTTTTAAGACAGAACAAAGATGTCTTCGCATGGAAGCAGGGATACATGGGAGGAATTGATCCTACGTAATCACGAGCAGTCAACGCGCCCCATCCTTCGCTTTCACCAAACAAAAGAGGAGGAGCTACGCCGAAGACAAAAACATCAACGAGAAGTTTGCATCCCTCTCAGCGTGAGCGACTGCGGAGTGTAGAATATCCTGAATGGCTAGCCAACGTCGTACTCGTCAAAAAAGCAAAAGGCAAGTGGCGACTCTGCATCGACTTCACCGACATCAACAAAGCGCGTTCCAAAGGC
The DNA here is from genome assembly GCA_016808115.1 of Tetrastigma voinierianum. Classification (NCBI taxonomy): domain Eukaryota; kingdom Viridiplantae; phylum Streptophyta; class Magnoliopsida; order Vitales; family Vitaceae; genus Tetrastigma; species Tetrastigma voinierianum. Next base: position 86,335 of record JAEQBH010005758.1, on the reverse strand, counting down.
CGCTCCTCTCACCGCTTAATCGACTCATCTTAGATGACCGCGGCCATGAACCTCGCTTTATGGATGCCTTCTCCACATAACCAGACAAGATGGGACCTAAGTTTAATTAAGAAAAGACCTGCTCATTACAAATACAGGAACCTATCGTTATAGTGTGATGCCGTCGCTCAAGAACGTGTGGAGCTACGATTGTAGGTTGGTGAACCGGATGTTCCGGAAGCAGATAGGCACAACTATGGAGGTGTACATAGATGACATGCCGGTAAATCCACTCACAAATTACGCCCACATAGCTCCACCATCCGGTATGCCCAGATCTCGAGAAATTACAACATGTAACTGAATCCAGCCAAGTGTGCCTTCAGGAGTATCAGCCGGAAAATTCCTAGGTTTCATAGTCAACTACCGAGGAATCGAGGCAACCAAACAAAATAAAGCGGTCGTGGCTCGACATGCCATCGCGATCGTGCATAAAGGAAGTTCTGGCCCGACTAAAGGATCACGCTTGTTTGGCTCAGATTCAGTAGCGACAACGCCACCCCTTTCTTCCAAGTCCCCAAGGCCACTGGGATAATGGCGGAAGAGGCATTCTCACTTTGAAAACGATTCGAGCTCCTCCTCCCATTCTAGTAAGTCCCGCTAGTGGAGCTCCTTACTCCCATACTTAAATGCATCGTGACTCTCTCGACTAGCCACGCCCTCGCCGTGAGACAAAGAACCAGGCAAAGACCCAACATTATTGCACCAAGCCGAGAGGAGCTGGAGGGAGAGGTACCTAAGGATGGAGAAACCACTTCGTCTTGGTGACTGCTCGTAACTCCGCCCCTACTTCTGTGCTCATACCATAGAAGTTCCAATGCACAATTCGATGAAGCAAGTAAGCCACATAAACCAGACTCTGAAGGTCATTTTAGCGGCCATAGAGCTAAGCGGTAGTTCGATGATTTGATACGCTTCAAAATCGTAATAAAAAGGGCAGGGTCTTAGTCACTTCACATGGAATTCACTCACGTAACCCGTCGAGAATCGCCAAACAATGAATGACCTCCCCATCCGAAACTCTCCGCAGATGGAGCCCCAAATGCACAAGGGAGCCGGGAGGTGTCTAACCCGACCTCTCCGTGCTGAATAGACATCGAAAGTATGCACTCATATCTCGGATTCCAAGCCCAACAACGAGGCCGAACAGAGGTCACATGAAGCAGCCCCAACCTCGCCATTCAATCGAAGCTGACCACCTAGAGGTCCGCAACAAATGACTCCTTGTACCTAGTAGTAAGACAAATAGAAGATACCTACGAGGCCAAAAGTGGCTGATGATCCTATACTCCAAAAAGGTACAAGATTTTATTGAAAAATCTGCATAGCCTTGTGTCGACATGTCCCTGCAGCGTAGAACTCCAGCCGACGCCTCAAGTAAAGTTAGCAACAAATTTTACAGAAGATTCCTCAAGCAGGTGTCAACACCCGCCGACACTGCGTAACCTCTATCGATCTCCGCGACGCGGAGGTTGTTCAGCCCGGTCCAAGCCGAGCTGGATGGACCACTAGATTATATAATGCATTTGACGCCTACCCGACGACCCGAAGAAGAAATAAATAAGGGACGAGGTCCGCTGTGCCCACTAATCATAAAGGAAGCCCAGACAAGCGAGGTTTCTTCTTACACTCTATCCTTATGCATCGCGGGAAAGACACTCGAATATGCAAGTAAGAGAAGTACACGAAGGTATATGCGGAAATCATACCCGAGCTCTAACATCAAGCAGAAAGGTCTCGAGATGTGGATACTATCGGGCCTATAATACTCAAAGACGAACTAACCTAGTCAAGAATGCAAGATTCGCCAGAGCACGCCAAGATCTCATGCTCCATCAGAGCCTCGACGCTAATCACACAGCCCCGTCCTTCCAACAAAGGGGCTTGACATACTGACCTCCGCGCCCTCGAAGGAAGCAATGTAAATTCATCATCGCCGCAATAGATTACTTCACCGCTGGTCGAGTCTGCGCCTTTAGCCACAATCATAACAAAAGATACGCACCTTGTGTGGCGACCTATCATATGCAGTGTTTATATCCTAAGAGCTCGTGTCGGATAACTAAAATAATTTGATAACGCCTAAATTCGTAAATTTCGTGGTCAAGCTCTGACCAGAATTATTACTTTGTCTCCAAAGACATCCAAGTAAATTAACTACAGCCGGTCACCATCGTAACTCCTTAAGGCCGCTTGAAGACCAAATTGGAAGATCTTAAAGGAAAATGGGTAGAATAATTCCCCGAGGTGCTATGGGCCTACAGATAACGCACAAGTCAAGAACCCGAGAAACACCATTCGGGCTCTAGCCTTCTGGTGATCAAGGTATTCCCCCTGTCGAGGTTTACTAAAGTCCCTAAGGATCGAAGTTAGCAATGGAGCACAAATGACGAAGCTCTCCGTCTAAATTGATCTCTGATGAAAACGTGAGTGTGTTCTGGCGCGCATGTAAGGCTACCAAAGGAAGACAAATGTGCAGGTACTATAACCAAAAAGTCAAACCCAGAGCCATATGCTCTGGGTGATTTGGTCTTTTAAAAAGCTCCCCGCCAAAGAAGGAAGAATCCAAAGACATGGGAAACTCGTCTCTAAATTAGGAAGGCTCTTACTGCCATATCTCTCGAGTCGCGACTGTAATTACGAGCTCCAAAACAGAGTGAGGGGAAAATTTTTACAAGATGCCCGGAATGCGAAACATCTTAAACGCTTTTAATAATACACCTTTGGTTTGAAATCTTAAATGGAGATTTATCAATTTTCGCTAATCTGATTCACCATTTATCAAGTTATTTTGTTAGACGTCTCAAGCAACTCAAACATATAATGCTAAAAAAAATTACATGCAATAGAATGAGAAAGCTCATAGCCATAAAAGAAAAGATCTCTCTTTATTCCAATCGTGATTACATCCTGGCTACACCGCAGGTGTCATCCTCACGCCTCCTAAGGTACACAGGCTGCCAGCCCCTCAAAAAAAAAAAAAAAAAAAAAGACTCTGTGAAGAAAAAGAGGAAAAGGAAACGAGGTGGAAAAGAAGAAGAAGAAAAAATGGATGAAAAGAGTTTGTGGAAAGAGGGAGAAATAGATGGGAAGAAAAGAAAATAAAATGGGAGAATGAGGAGGAACAAAAAAAGAAGAAATAAGGAAGAGAGAATGAAGGAGAAGGGAGAAAGAGACAAAAGGAGAGAAAGAGAAAGCACATCAGAATAGAGAAAGGCACAAGAAATGTACTAATTCAGACATTCCCAAAGACGGTTAGGGAATAACATGACTTATAAAGGAGACTAGGAAAAAACACAACTCCCACAAGAAGTCCAACAAATCAACTTAATCTTCAGTGGATCCCCTCAAGACGACTAAACTTCGACGCTCATCCACAAGTAGATTTCAGCTTACGCACTGTAAGAGGCAAAATATCCAAAGTATAAACTCCATAGCAATGAAGCCGCCATTTATAAGGCTGGGCCAAAGCACTTTGAATTCGGCAGACAAACGCTTCAAATTTCCATAAATCAGCATTAAAGACGCCGCACCTTTCCAAGAAAATCAAGTCGAATGGCCGCACGCAATGTACCTTCACTTTGACGAGTTCATCCATTTCAGACAGCCACGTGCCAGAGTCAAACCAGGCCAGCTAGATCGGCCACCAAGGCCTCGGGCCACCGGAGCCCAAAGAGCTCACTTTGACGAGTTCATCTACTCAGCATAGGCCACGCAGCCTAATGAGTCGATCGCCAGTCGATCGCCACTGGCGCCTTCGCCACGGAGTTTAGTAGCCACTTTGACGAAGTTCATCCCATCAAGACAGCCACACAACCCATCGAGTCGATCGCCAGGCCGATCGCCACCAAGGCCCCGCCCGAGCCCGGTGAGCTCACTCGACGAGTTCATCCATCGCACAGGCCACGCAATTTCAGAGCCGCATCACCACCGATCGCCACCAAGGCCCCCCGAGCCCAAGAGCTCACTTTGACTAGTCTATCTACTTAGTACGTGCCACGCACCACCGAGTCGATCAGCTCAGCCGGATCACACCAGGCCCCAACGCCCGGCTTCCCGTGAGCTCACTTTGACGAGTTCAGTCTTACTCAAAGACAGCCACTTGCACCAATGAGTCGACGTCAGACCGATCGCCACCAAGGCCTCGGGCCGCCTGTGAGCCCAAGAGCTCACTCGACGAGTTCATCTACTCGCGATAGGCCACGCAGCCTCAGAGCCGATCAGTCGCCAGGATCGCCACTCAAGGCCTCTACGGAGCCCAAGAGCTCACTGACAAGTTCATTCACTTAGGCACAAAGCACGCAGCCCCACGAGTCGATCACCAGCCGGATCGCCACCCAGCGCCTTAGCGCTCGGCCCAAGATCACTTCGACGAAGTCTGCCTACTCAAACATGTGCCACGCAGCCCAATGAGCAGATCACCAGCCTGATCGCTACCAGGCTCTACCGAGCCCACTGGGACGAGCTCAACCATTCTACACAAAGGCGCACTTAGAACTGGGCCTGATCGCACCGCCCGATCGAGCTCCAAAGAGTACCACATCGACGAGTTCAACTAGCATTCTAGCAGGCCATGCGCCCTAGGAACTACCAAATTTCAAAGTAACCACCCACGGAGCCTCAGCCACATTAACGAGCCCAACTGATTCTACACAGCCATGCAAACTTAGGAAACAGCTCGACCTCAGCAAATTAGCCGACGGAGCCCAATAGCCAGCTCCGGGCCTTAACGAGGCCCAACTACACTGGCAGCCATGTAGCCTAAGAGGCAATCTCAAATTAGGCAAACCAGCCCACCTGAGCCCAAAGAAATTTCACACTGACGAGCCTGAACCATTCCACACAGCCATGCAGCCTGCAGAAATGCTCCGACTCAGTAACCAAATTGACTGAGCCCAAAGAAATTTCACAACGAGCCTCAGTCCACTACAGAGCTGGCGTAGCCCGAGAGGCGCTCTCAAATTGCCATTCAAATTTCAACCCACTGGGCCAAGAAGAGCTCAGCCACCTAACTCAAGATCGTGTTACCCGGGGTCAATCTCACTTGCCACTCAGAAACTTAATAAGGCCTTAGCGCCCTGAGCTCCAGGCCTCACTAATTCAGCCATGTAACCAAGAAGCCAAGTAGCTCGGGAGCTCACCAACAAATTTACCCAACAAAGCATGCAACCTAGGAGTCATCATCTCAGCCATACAAATTCTAGGAGCAATCAACTCAACTACTCAACTCGGCCATGCTTCTCTCCTCTCTCTCTCTCTCTCTCTCTCTCTCTCTCTCTCTCTCTCTCTCTCTCTGTGAGCCAATCCAAATTTCAGCATTCACCCCACTGAGCCTCAAATTTACTGCTTAGCAGTTCAACTCGCACGCCACTCAGCTATCTTGCCTCATGCAGCCACGCGAAGAGCACAAAGCCGAAATAAAGAAGTAGCGAAAAAAATAAGCATTCATTAAGGAAAGTGCCATTGTGATGCCCTGGTCCGGTGCCCAACAAAAAATATATAAAAAGTATAAAAGTCGATGACGGCAGCGAAGACAACATTGTGAGATCAGCATCAAGGAGGGAGCCATCTGAAGAAGGGAGCCAGCCTCAAAGCAGGTGCCCGCTCGTAATAATCGCAGAGAGGGACCCCTCATCCCTCCTCGTCGGGAAGGTCAAAGTTGAAATTGTGCCTAATAGGCATTGGGCCAAATTCTCTTCCGAAGATAAGCCACCCGTAAACCCATCGAGTACAAAGCCTCGCCCCCGCCTTCCAATAATCTCACCTACCGAGCCACTACAGTTATCTGGTCGATGAAGGTCCCTGACGTACCTCACAGACTCCTCATCCGTGCGCTCCACCTGGTACCGGGCATCCTCGTTAGCCTCGACGAGCCCCGCCCAACAACGCGCCTTATCACAGCCGCCTCGATCGCACGCAGCTTCTTCCCTGTAATCTCCGGCTTCGCCTCGGGATGAGAAGCTCATCCCTAACTATCCGGGTTCATATCAAGCGCATCGCTCCGCCCCTCAGCCTCTAGCAAGTCATTTTGTGCACCCAGAATCATCCCCGAACCTCCCTGGCTTCGCCTTCTGGGCCGCTCCTGTCGTTTCTGCCTACTTTACCCTCGTACCCGAGCACTGCCGACGTGGTGTGCTTCCTTAAATTGATTCAGCTCACCGCTTCCCCGGTCATATCGTCAGACCCGACCCCACAACCAAATTTCCGCTCAGATGTGAGGGAAGCCACCCTCGCCTCAGTTTCCGGCCGCTCGCATGACTTTCGCTTAGTTTGGCCTTTTTTTCGCTAAACCCTTCAAAATGAGTAAATTACCCGTGACACCAACATGTAATCAAGATCCATTGCAAGTTCGAACTCAACTCCAAAATGTAACCGATATGACAAGGTACGGAACTTACGAGGCGACCAAGAGATAGTGTGGGCTAAAGCTCATCAACTGGCAACAAGACCCGAATTCTCGAGATTAGAATCCTTAAGAATGACGAGATCGCGTCACATGAAGTTCGCATCGAAGCAAAGAGTCCCCGCCTCCGCCAATTTCGATTCCGATCTTTCCTCCTCGTCTTCCGCCTTCAGAAGGTGACTTAACCTTCTTCAGCCGGGCGGGTTCCAGCCAGACGCGTGGATCTTAACGATCGCTCAACGGCCCCACCCAAGGGACCTTCTGCCTCCGCAGCAGACCCAGAATGGGACCGCAAACTCAAGACTGTAGGAGCCTTAACCAGAGGCGACTGCACCCGTTTCGGTTTATGAACATGAGTAGACGGAGAAGATGAAGATGCCCCAACTTCGAACTCACCAAAGCAGCCGATCTTCTCAACGGAGTCCGAGGTTTTCGCTTCACGCCCGGCTTCCGGTAGACAATCGTTCCAATCGAGCCAAGAGTTCCCCCAGTGGGCCTGGCAAATGAGGCCCACCGGCGTAAACTCTATGATGGAAGGAGGCGAAGGCCCCAAAGCAAGAGCGAGGCCCACTGAGAAACTTTTGTGGCAGGAGGAGGCGAAGGCCTCAAAGCAGCAGAGCGAGCTGACCTCGAGCTCGAAGAGCCAGGAATATCCGACTTGATCACCCGCTGCAAGGACAAGGAGGACACTCACCCAACGTTAGCCATTATGGCGTTTGTCTTCAAATACGAGGATCAATTCAAGCACTTCGAGAAGCATGTAGATGAAGTGCGTAACTCGTAAATACCTACTAACCTCTACACAAGTTATACTGCACAGAACACTACTTAAGATTCTTGGTGGTCTGCCACCGAACGCCTCTGCACTGTCAGTCTCCCTACAAGAGTATTTATATTCTAATTACGACCGCTAACGGTTAAGAGCGTCCCTTCCATACCCCGTGGAGGAGGGAAGATCGAAATCACTCGAGGAGCGCCTGCAACGCCTAGAAAAATAGAGGAAGCCCTCGGCGGTCTCCTTCGGTTAAAAAGATAAAGGAGCAAAGCTACACCGGGGGACACCGAGCCCCGTCCCTGGGAAGAAAAACCAACAGACTAACCAAAATAATTCACCATCAGCGCGAGTCGAGAAGGACAAACATCAAGCGCAAAACCCTCATGGGCTACTGGGATACGTATGGAAAAGTCACACCATTATCGGGCGCCACCAAAGAAGACACCATTTTCAGACTTTAAACCACATAAAGGGTCAAACACCTGGGACCACACTCGAACGCCCAAAGGGAGGCCGGGAACTGCCCGGGGCAAAGGTGGCCCCATATGAGGGACCGACCTTCCTACAGGGCCCTCCCATAGCTAAAGCATGCCGAACTAGATCTTAGCATTCTAACCCCTGTATTTAATCAGTTTACTTTTCCCTTTACCCTTCTCCAAGGGAAGCAGAGGCGCCCGGGCATCTCGGGTGTCCAACCCCGCTAATCTGGCCTGAGACACCACAATTCGCCTTAATCGGTAACAACCGAAGAGAGTCATCGCTATACGCAGAGAAAAGAACGACCCGACCATAATGAAAAATAAAATTCGGTCAACCCAATCCTAGCGCCTTGTCGTATCACTCGAAAAGAGACCAAGGAGACAAAGACGCAAATGACCTGTGAATACAATGAAAAGGCTATCCTAAGAAAGACGCTGCAGAAAGACTAGCCAAAAGGCCTCGTAATGTGGGCGACTAAGAGAGAAGGAAGTCCGAACTCACAGCGTGTTAGTGCCGCCTCATGATCGAGGCACACAAGATATGGACGCCTACGAAGAATGTATGAACCCAAAAGATATGGGATGAAATGACGAAATCGAGTCAAACATTATCGATAACACTTCACCAAGCTCAACTAATTCAAATGAAAGCGTACATCGCGTAAATCGCACCCGACATGAGAACGCATAAATTTCGCCCCACGCATAATCAGACACAAGGGTATTTCTGGGGCACCGATGTGTTCGTAACAAAACAATAAGCCCACTAGCCAGCCCAAGAAAGATGCTACCTCAACGAAACATGCATGCCCACTGCTTAAACCCAAAGGAGAGGGTACGCCCATTGAAGCATTCAGTTTTCATGCCAAGATTCGCCTTTCGTGCCAAATTTCGCACGAAGGTCCATCCGCCGGCCCAAAGGCCGATTATGGGAAGTCTTCCACAGATACGTAAAATAGAATAACTCTAATAATATATTATCCCAAATCCAACCAACTTCACTCAAGGGAAAGAAAGATAATAATAGTTTCTCATCATCAAGCCATCCCCTATCAGCTAAGCTTAAGATTATCCCAAATAAACTCATTCTTTCTATATCCTTTACCAAATCCGATACCGATGACACAAGAAATATCCTATCCAATGAATGAATCCTAATCACCATCCAACCTAGACATCTATTATAAATACAAGTGCCACCTCATCAAAGGAAAAGCGTACGTGATACTCATACGGAAAACATATATTTAACACATTCGCCCTGCACTCTCTTTCTAAAAAGTAAATCGACGCAGATCGGAATAGCACGGGCGAAACCTCGCCGAATTCTCCTTTCTTATTTTGGCAGAGTGCCACATCGAGAGCCTCTCAGACCAAGATTTGAGAAGAATCCATTTTAAATTTCGCACGATCCAGAGCCTACACCCTGAAATTCAAAGAATCCAGTCCAAACTTAACGACCCTTACACGCTCCAATTCTACCCATTAAAAGCATCATCGGGCTTTAATTTTTAAAAGCTTAAAAACCATAGCTATTGACATAGCTTTTAAGCCTTAAAATTAAAAGATAAAGCCATCATCTACGATTTTAAGAGTTTCGTCGTTTGGGCATCATTTTCAAAACCCGTTAGACTTGGATATTTTGGAACAAAACTCTCTTTGCTTGGATGACTTATGCATAAATATTTTCGTATCGTTTGGTAAAACCTATTCGTTTTTTTTTTTTTTTTTTTTCTCAAAGAAAAAAATAATATTATTGATTCAAACTCATAATATATCGATAAATCCAATATCCAAACTAATAATATAATAAATCGATATAAAATTTATAAATTTAATAGTATAATAATTAAAATATTTATGACTCATATTTTTTAACATACCGATTATCATAATTTGATATATACAAATCATAAAATCCGTTTTATTTGTCCGGAGCCACAGGAATAAAGGAGTTGTATAAGCCGTCCGAAAGAGGAAAGAGGAAAATGGAATCCCTTTCATGAATCCGGCTTTGTCACTTTTTGGTGGTGGGTCCCACTTTTTTTTGTTTTTTTTTTGTATCGAAGATATTTTATTTTCTAAGTTTGTTTATTTATAATTGCTTCGAAGACAGCTGCAGGCAGACGGGCTCCAATATTAAATTAAATGAGAGGTGAGTTTGTGACAGGTCATGTTTGTGTTATTTTTATTGGATTTAATGGGCTTATTTATCTATTTATTTATTGAAATAATTTAATGGGTTTATTATTAGTTTGTTTCCTTTATGCCTATATGATATTTTTTTAGGTAGTACCTTGGCTTTTTATTTTATTTTTTAAATAATAAAATTGTTTAGGTCATTATTATTATTATTATTATTATTGTTCCATTTATTATAGCGTTTGGAGATCCGTAAAGATAGAAAAGGAAAAATATTAAAAATTATTTTTTATATTTGGTCCTACATTTTATTTCTTTCTTTTACATTTTCCGGGTTTGAAAGGTGAAGAAGTAATGTTTCATATATATATATATATATATATATATATATATATATGTATATATATATATATATATATATAACCAAATATGGATCAAAATTATCTAAATATCTTATATATTTTTATATTTTTTAGTTTTTTATATAATAAAGAGAATAATAAAATAAATTTGAATTTAAAACATATAGAATTAATTTATTAAGTTTGGAACTTATTTTATATTTTTTTCAAAAGAGAGAGAGAGAGAGAAAATATATAGAAAAAAATCAAATATAATCAAAATTATTCAAAATCTTATATATATTTTTATATTTTTTAGTTTTTATATAATAAAAGAGAATAATAAATGAATTTGAATAAAAACCTATAAAACAATTTATTAAATTTAAACTTATTTTATATATTTTTTCAAATTCTTTTCCTTTGCTATTTTATTTATTTAATATTTTCCGGGTTTAAAAGGTGCAAAGGAATATATATATATATATATATATATATATATATATATATATATATATATATATATATATATATATATAGAGAGAGAGAGAGAGAGAGAGAGAGAGAGAGCAAAAGAATAAGTCAAGAAAATATCATCTTAGATTAAGCTTCAAAGGAAGTAAACGACTTTATAAATATTAAAAATCTTTAAAATATGGGCTCTCATTTGTGCAAAATGAATTTTTTTATATGAATAGAGAATTTGTATATAAATTAGAGAAATTATTATTTATTTTTATGAATTTAACTTCTTATATTTACATATATTTTCCAAGGTTATAAATTAAGGTTTTGAGTATTGATTTACATGGTATCCCGTGATGGTTCGAATTTGCACTATTAAATTATGTGTAGTACCAAGATAAGGTTATAATTCCTTACAACTTCTAATATTTTTTTAAACACAATCAGAATAAGTTATTGGTGTACTTTGGGACATTTAATTATTATTATTTTTATATTTTATAAAAAATGATGTCCACATCATGTTCTTTCATCTTTCTCTTTGTTTATTTCAATTAAAAGATATTTTAATTGAAGCAATGACGTTTAATTGAATGATACCCAAAAGTCAAATAATATACCGAAGACGATTGAGACAATCCAGTATATATGGGATGATTGAGATATTTCTTATTTTAACTAATCAATGTTTTAAAAGTTAACATTTATGGTTTATTTGTTAAATCGATGATCAATCAGCACAAGAGCTGACGCCATAAATAGATAATTAATATATTATTAAAAAATAAAATAATTATAAACGACCTCAATCGATTCGACTGGGCCATAATTGGTTAAAAGAAAAACGATTTGAATATTTGAATCGAACCGATTTTGTTTTAGGTTCACTACCAAACTAAATGACTAATTTGGGCTGCTCCCGCTTTTTAAAACATTATAACCAATGATCTCGTGTTGGAGTATTGAAAATACAAAGGCGTACTATGATGTAGCTTATTATTCTTAAGGCTCCTCTGGTCAAGCCCCCTCAGATTAATCTATGTGTGCATGGGACCTATTGAAAATTTGTCTCAAAATGTTTTTATATTTTCAATTACTACTATTTTTTATAAATGATAAAAGGGGTATGTTCGATTTGTTTTTAAAAATCGCTTTCGTTTTAAAAACATGAGAATATGAAAAATACGGTTAATATGTTTGTCTTATAATTTTAATTAAAAAGTTAAATTCAACTAATAATACAATTCAGAGACGATAAAACGATGTTTTTCTATGTTTTCAAAAACTATTTTCAATAATAGTTTTAAAAAGCAGAACCAAACATGTCCAAAATATTTCAAATTTGTTTTTAAAAGTAATCCATATTTAGAACAAATTCTCCATAACCTTTTTTTTAATTATAAAATTATAATAACTTTTTTCTAACAACAATAAACTCTTTTCAAAAAACAAAAATGAGCCTACCTCAAATCATACAAAGAAAGTCAGTTCAATATTTAAATAAAAGAGTAACATGTAAGAGAGTCCTCATAAATATTTTAAATTTATTTTAAAAAGTAAACCATATTTAAAGTAATTATCCATAACTTTTTTTTAATAATATAATTATAATTCATTTTTTTTTCTAACAACAATCAACCTCTTCAAAGAAACAAAAATAAAAATCACTCTCGTATATACGATGAAACATTTAATGCTTAAATAGACAAGACATAAAAAGTATGTCCACATTTTAATTCTATGTTTAATTATAAAAAAAAAGAAAAAAAAAAGAAAATCATTTTCAATCCTAAGAAGAAAAATAGAAAATTATAATAATTTTTTTTTCTAATAACAATAAACTCTTTCAAAAACAAAATTATTTACCCTCAGATCGTGAGCAATATAACGCTCAATATTTAAAAGGTTGTGGATATAGGAAAAATTATCCTATAAATATTTTAAATTTATTTTAAAAGTAACCTATATTTAATGCAAATTCCTCAATAACCTGGTTTTATTTTAAATTATAAAATTATAATCATTTTTTTTTTTCTAAATAACAATCAACTCTTTCTCAAAGAAACAAAATGAAAAATCACTCCTATGATGAAGCATTCAATGCTTAAATAGACAACACATGTGCTGGAGTGGTCTAGTTCTAGTCTAAATAAGGATATATTAGTAGATTTTAATTCTAAGTGTTTAATTAGAAGAAAAAAAAAGAAAAAAAAAAAGAAAAATCATTTTCAATCCCAAGAAGAAAAAGAGAAAAATTATAATAATTTTTTTCTAACAACAATAAACTCTTTCTTAAAATGCAAAACGAGCCTCAAGGGATCAATATTTAAATAGATGCAATACAGGGAAAAGATGATTCCTATAAATATTTTAAATTTATTTTAAAAGTAAACTCATATTTAAAGCAAATTCTCCTTATAACCTTTAAATTATAAATTATAATCATTTTTTTCTAACAACAATCAACTCTTCTTCTCAAAGAAACAAAATGAAAAATCACCCTCCTATGGTATGATAAAAGATTTAACGCTTAAATGCATGCTACATGTGCAAAGACTGGTCCGGGTCGAGCTCCAAATAAGGAGAGTTTGACGTGAATAGTGCTTTAAAAATAAAAAATCCAAAATTTAAGATCTATTTCCAAAATACGCCAAACTAGTCACTGTGTTTACTGGATAGGCTATAGAATGATCACATTAACGACGACTTTGAAAATTCAAAGGTCAAGGCTTCACAACGCCTACTTTAATCAATTTTATAAAATTCTTTTCAACGACCACATGTAATAACTGGCTTATCGGTTCTTTATAACTGCCCTTCCTCTCCCCTTCCCCCGCATTTCTCCTTTCATTTCCCGTCACGCTTTCTCCACCATACTCCCACCCTGGCTGATTTTGGGTACGCCAAGACCCGCACAAACCGATCAACAAACTTCCATTCTCCCTCTTCTTCTTCTTCTTCACCTATGATTACTCCGCAGCCTTCAAGTAGGACATTTATGGCTAGCAGGCGCTTTCACGCCATTCCTCTCTACTGAGGCTGACGCTCCGACACAATACCGGGTGCGTAAAGAATACTTCACCTTTACATCGAAATCGAAACCTACTTTCCTTCTTCCATTTTTTAAATTAATTTATCGAAGGATTCCGAATTCGTTTTTTCTTTGCAGGAGGAGCGTGTGGGTAAGGAAATTTATATAGCCAGGTAATATGAACATCAAGTGGCTGGCTGAAAGCACCTACAATGTTTCAACAATGGGTTGAGTCACGGAGTTTGTTCTCAAACATGCGCTGGCGAACCATCTCAAATGGTGCTCTCCGTTCCATCATCACTGGGCCACCGCCTACCAACGCCTGAGAGAAGGGAGGTGAAAATAGCGGAATTGCTTTCACCACTCGCTGCGAACGATTTGACTTTCGACCATGCAGTAGCGCCATTGCTCAACGACTACTATCACACCTATCCATTAACGCATCATTTCGAGCATTAAACCAAATAAATTTCGATTTTTATCTAAAATATTATTCATGTCCAAAACTCAAATAAGGATATATTAGTACATTTTAATTATAAGTGTTTAATTAAAAAAAAAGGAAAAAAAAAAAAGGAAAAAATCATTTCAATCCCAGGAAGGAAAAGAGAAAGGAGGGCAAGTATTAGTCGGTCAACACGCGCACAATTTGAACCAGTCGTTTTCACTGACATTTGACTTACGAGTTGCAGAAGATGGAACGGAAGTGTAATATGGATGGAAATGTATAATATAATTATAACTCAGATAGATGGAATATCGATTGCGGTAAAAAAAATGGATTAAAGAAAAAATTGTGAGTGGGTCCCATTTCACCTACCTACTCTCCAACTTCGTCAACAAACCCCATTGAATTGCTTGTTCGGTTCTAATAAAATAAAATAGATACCACTTTGCAAGTTTAATCATTATTTGTGGGGACGGAGGAAATCTGGCAAAACGTCCAATTTATCTTTGTTTTTTTCTAGACAATGCTATGATTATCTGTCATTTCCAACTAGTGGTGAAAGATCGATTGATTGTTGGATTAGCTTCAAAGATAAGGCAAAATCAATATCCCATTTCCACATTTTCTATTTCCTATTATTTCATTTTCCCACCACCCAAACACTCTTTTCGGTTTCTTGTTAGGAGGAATCATGATGATGCTGGGAAAAGGCTACATGAGGGGTAGTCCTCTTCCAACACTATGAGTTTATCTTCCCTACTGCATTCATGCTTATGTTGGGGCTGACTTTGTCTTTTCTTTTCTTTTCTTTAGTGTTTAGTGCCTTCCCCCCCCAAAAAAAAAAAATTTGTGGATCTTGTTGGTGGTAGCCATAAGTAGCTCTGAGTTCTTCTTCTTCTTCCTGGTGCTGTTGTTCTCACTGCTGAAAACATGGGATCTTGGTTTTACTAAAACTCAGATGATGGTAAAGTATTTAATGCTGAACTTTTTTTTGTTTTTTGCAGATTTTTTTCATTTTGGAATTCTGATTTGTGGTTTTGTATCTCAAATAACATGATCTGGGTCTTGAGAATTTTCTATGATATAAGATGCTTCTGGTAATTGTTTTTTATAGAGGTTCATGAAATTACTAGCTATTTTCTTCTCATCTTTATAATTTTTTTTTTTTTTGACAAAATCATGCTGTTGTATTAACAATAATATAAAATAAATAGTAATTAATGTTTCCAGCTCCTTTGTTTAAGGTCCAAATTGTTTCCTTGGTTGGTGCTATTCTTTGACTTAGAAAATGAACAAGAACACTTTAATTTATACTGGAATCTGGAATTATGGAAAGGAAAAAATAGCGAAGAAAATCATTTTCTCATTATTTGTAAAATATAATCAAATTCTCAAAATTTTATATATTTTAAGATTTTCTTGGGTTTTATATAACATAAAAAGAACAATACAATCGTATCTAATAAAAGCTTCATATAGAATTAATTTATTAGGTTTATTTTTCCCTATTTTCCTCGAAATTTATTAAGTCCAAAAGGAGCATATGTGCAAATGCTTTCATTATGGTATTGAATGGACTAACTTTATTCCCTGTGGTAGGAAAGGATGTTAAGAAATTTAAAATTGTTTGTTCATAGGTTTACTAATGCAGTTCTACACTTTATACCTTCATTATTGTCTTTTTCTTCTTTCATTTCCGGTCAATTAATACCCGTTTAGAACCCAAAAATATTAAGTAAAT
Organism: Tetrastigma voinierianum; assembly: GCA_016808115.1. Lineage (NCBI taxonomy): Eukaryota > Viridiplantae > Streptophyta > Magnoliopsida > Vitales > Vitaceae > Tetrastigma > Tetrastigma voinierianum. The sequence continues at coordinate 70,471 of JAEQBH010005758.1, read as the reverse complement.
AATTTTCATATTTGATTCAACGATGAAAATATAAAATCAAACTCAAATTTCTTAATCTTTATATTATAAAAAGAAACAAATAAATAATTTTTGAATAAATCTCATATAGAAAGAGTATAGCAGTATATATATATATATATATATATATATATATATATATGTATATATATATATATATATAAAATTAATTTTATTAATTTTAAACTCATTTTATATTTTCCTTCAAAAAAAAATTTATTTCGACTTTTTAGCACTATTTTTTTTCTTTAATACTTTTCGGGTTTCAAAGAGAGTCTAAAAGTAGGAACTGTATTATGTAATTGTTTGTTATACTCATATTATACCTATGGCTTGGGAGACCGTTCCCACTTCGCCTATACTCTCTCTGTCAATTTTAATCCATCTAAAATAATGGGGATGATGCACAGTTGGGGCACTCCAGTCTTTGAAGGATCAATGGAAAAATACGCCACCAAGCTGGGAAAAGTTTGGACTCAGGCATACTATGGATAACATAACAACCTGAGGGTGATTGCCATGTGAGAATTCTCCATGACTGAATTGATCTTCTACGGTTACTCTTTTGATTCCATTGCATTTCTAAATTTGATGTGTTTTCAGATTATCCACCATGGGCCTCTGCTGTAGCTAGGAGGCTGATATTGGGAGCTTACTGAGTTGAGATCCTGTGAGTTTTCTTTATCCTTAGTAGGAAGTATATACCTAAAGTTTTTGCATACCGATGTCTTAAGCCCATCGCCTAGACATCTGCTTCACTCGTTGAATATATATATATATATATATAATCTAGCCTTCTCATGCTATAAGGGCCTTTTGCAAATGAGGTGTGAAGGGAAGAGAAATATTAATATGGGATCGGAATTGACTGCGGTGAGGGGCCTGTACTTATCATCCTCTAGAACGATTGAAAAAGAAAAAAAAAGAAAATCGAGTCTACGTGAGGGGGAGGTTGGTTCTGTATTGATCGGATATGATGCAATTGAAGTGAATATATATGGAGGAATCAACCTTTCTCTTGCTACAAGATCTTTTAGTGAGGGGTGAAAGGAGATCTAAAATATTAATATGGTATCAGAGCTGGCCAGGTGTTTGGATCATGATGGAGGAGACTTTGCATTTATTATCATTTGGAACGACTCGAAAAAAGAAAAGAAAAAAAAAAAAAAATCGAGCCTTCAGATAGAGGGGAGTGCGGAAGTCCTACACTACTAGACAACATTCAATTGAAGTGAATATATACAGAAGGAACCAACCTTCTTCTGCTATAAGGCTGTTTAGTGATGAACGCCTAAAATATTAACATTAATTTTAATTCATCATAGGATTTGTCATTCAATCCGGCTCAATGTCATTACTCCAAACCTAGGGAACTTAGTAAATCTAAACATCCTGTAAGTTCCATTAAACTATCTAATTTCCTCAATTTGCATCGATACTTCTCAACCAGTATTTTTTATAGAGAACTAAGCATGGGCCCTTATCTAAACTCTGCAAAACAAGAGACTTTGAATTATCCCATCTCTAATTTAAAATATTTGATAAAACTTAAATTAAATGATAGTGCATCATGTAGTGAACCCTGGGTACCATTGAGTTGTACCTAATAGTACCCAAGGTTCACTACATGATGCACTTTTTATCAATTTAGTTTTCGTTCTTTATCAAATATTTTTGTAATCAGAAGATCCGGACTTGGTTGTTTACAAATTTTCAAATAAATTGAAATAACGGGCCCATAACTTAGTTCTCCCTTTTTTTCTTCTTTATAAAAAATTTACATATTTTTTTTTTCTTTCTTTCTATCTCTCGCACTCTTGCAGCCGGGCTTCACCGGGTCAAATTCCGCATGAATCGGGAAAACCTTCGTGAGTCGACCTTGTAAGAACTGCGAGTAATATATCTGTATCTTCTTCTCAATAATGACTATAACTTCAATCTTGCTCTTCCTCCTCGCGGCTTGACTCAAACAATCTCTAACGGCCCGATCCCTCCTTCGGGGCACTCAATCCCATCGGCTCGACCATCAATAATTGTTTTGATCTTTTCCGATTTCAACATCAACCAGCCCGGGGTTGGACCAACTTCTAAAAGCAAAACACTTGTAAGTACAGTGCCGGATCCGGGATTTTATATTTAAGGTGTCAGCATTATAATAAACTAATAATATACAAGATTTTTTTTTTTTTTTTAGGGTGTCATTACTAATAAAAGAGACCTTCGAATGACTAAATATAGACAGATACCTCGATGTTTATTAGTACGATCATTCAAGAAAATAGTAATACTTTCTATGTAAGACATGAAGTAGCACTATCTAAGAACTTCTAATTGAGATATGAATACCGTTAGGTTGCACAAAAAAAGCCGTTTTTGCGTTCGAATTCTCAAATTCATAGCTTTATTTTTTAATCGGCAAAAGAAAAGGGCTTATAAAGTTTTTTTTTTTCGAGTGTAAGAGACTCAAGACTGACACCCCTTTAACTACACGAATATGCTCCATGCTAAAGATTACAGGCTTCCTCACCTAATATGCTTTGGAATCAACTTTCTTAATGTGCTATATGTTATTGGTTACTATATTTAGGGTCGCGTGATATTTTTTGGTTTCTTTATTTTTATTTTTTCATGATTTATTGATCAATTACATTGTAAAAATCAAAATATTTACTTTTTTGGTTTTTCTATCGTTTTTTTTTTTTAAATGATGCTTTTCTATTAAGAAAAAACTAGATATTATAATATATGAAACCAGTTTTTATGATCCAATTGAAATTCTCATGATCCGTTTAATGCCACTAAATAAGCATATATTTAAAAAAAATATTGTTTTATTTAATTTGCATCCACCTGCACCTATTTCAACAAGAATCAGCCTTCTCGTGCTCCATTCCTCTAACCTTTCACCCGTACGGAACTCAATACATGTGTAAGTTGATGCCTAGCCATTGGTTTCCACTGTCTCTTTCTCGATACTATGTAAGTTTTAGATATATTTAGTTTTTTTGAAAAAAAAAATTACTTATATAATTTGAAATGAAAATAATATTCAAATTAATATATGAACAAATACTATAATGTAAGAATTATGGCATTAACTTAAAAAATTTTAATGCCAGTAGTTAATGACTATGATATTATTATTCATGTGTACTACTTTTGAACATTATTTTCTTAATTTTAAATTATTTTAGATTTTTTTATTTTATTTTTAAAACTCCTAAATAAGTCGAAAGCTCCTTCTTCTTCTCCTACCTGTGACTGACTTTACTTTCATTTGATGACATGTATCATTTGATGGGAATCAATTATCTGGGGCTATGCCAGACACACTAGGACTTGTTCAGACTCTTGAGGTTCTGTGAGTGAACTTCTCATTAACCCTCTTTAGCTTTTTTCCGTAAGCCCTGATATTCATGTTAAATATGAATCTTATGAGCTCGAGGTTTTAGGAGAGTTGGTCGTGTTTAACATGAAAATAAAGAGTTTAGCTTCTCATGCAGAGGTTTTTGGGGCTCGAACACTCTCTCAGAATTTGAAAGTCCATAATGGACATCGACTAATTTCACGCAAAGGGTATGGGGCCGCATGTATGCACGTGAGGGAGGGTGTGAAGCCATGATATTCATGTTAAATCCAAATCTTAAAAGTTCGAGGTTTTAAGAGAGTTGGTTGTGTTTAATACGGTAATGTGCCATCTCTCGACAAAAGGTTTTGGTTCAACTCCCGTCTCAGAAATTTGAAAGTCCATAATGGGACTCTACCACTCTCTAAGGGCGAAGATGGGCCGCAAGGGCGCATGAGGAGTTGAAGTATAGCTGGGAACGGGTCGGCCCAGCCATAATTCAAATTCCCACTTTTTATTCGGGCCTACTTTTGATTAGTTTCAACCTAAATCTAACCCAGGTCTGGCCGCGGGTCAAAACGCAAAAATTAAAAATAATAATAATTAATAAATTTCATAAATTTAATATTTTGTAAAATAAATTTTTCTTTTGAAAACTTATAGTTTATTATTAAGAGATTAATATAAAATAAATTATTTTATTTATATTTATATATATTTATCTTATTTTAAATTATTTTATACTAATATTATTTTATTTATTAAAATAATTATTTAATAACTATTCTTTTTTCTATAAACAACCATTTTCTATTTTTCATAAAAAAAAACTAATATTTTTAACAATCAGAAAATAGTCGGTAGCCAAAATGGACCATGGCCGGGCTCGGTTCTATCTGCCACCACAAAATATGGGCCAAAGTGGGCCATGAGACATTACTTTTAATGCGAAGCCATGATATTCATGTTAAATTCAAATCCTAAAAACTCGAGATTTTAAGAGAGTAGATCGTTTAACAAATATGGTTCCGACTTTTGTTCAAACTATTACCTCTAACACTTGTTGGAATGAACCTTGTCTTAATTTGCAACAGCGCTTCATAAATTTTTATCAATTGTTCCATCAAACCCAAACACTTCCAACAAACGCCAATGAATTGTGGGTGCTTGTTCTATAGTTGTTTTTGTTTTGTTTTGTATCTATAAAAAAAAAATGTTTTTATTTTTGTTTCTTGTGTCTCGCGATATCGTATTTGCCAGATTTCCTCATCATATTCTTCTTCTTCATATGTCTTCAGAATTTAGTATTACAATCAACTTAATGGTCAGTATCAAACTTAACAGAATGCACTGTCTTAGTTATGTGTTGTTACCTAGTGTAGAGTTCTTCATATCTTGATTTGCAATGGGGCTCTGATTGGGGTGCGATTTAGATTCCCTATCCTCCGTCTCCATTTATTATTTATATCATTATTCTCATCAGATTTAAATTTTTTTAATCCCCATTGAAGGATCGGGTACCACTACCCTACCCAAATTTACCTTATTCAAATTTATGAAATAAATTGCTTTAGAAAATCCATATATATATATATATATATATATATATATATAATTGGGTCGAGGATGATATGTATTTAGAAAATCTCATCTCCATTTATTATTTCTATCCCTATTTCTATTCTCATCCTCATCGGATTTAGATTTTTCATACCATCTTCACATCCACTGAGGATCGGGGGAACTGCATCTCTATCCAAATATCCTATTCCAATTTGTGAAATGAATTGTTTTAGAAAATCTTGCCTCGGGTAGGATACACTCAAACCCGTCCCTATTCCTAAATCTGAGGCCTTAAACCCAATTACCCGACATATTGAATCGTGGCTTTAAATGCTTCTTCCATATTTTTAAGGGGCAGATTTTAATATAAAAAAAATATATATATATATATATATATATATATATATATATATATATATATATATATATATATATATATATATATATTGTTTTTGATAGGTAAAAAGAAGTATCATTGAAGAAAAAAAGTATCCGGGGGAGTTTACAAAAGAAACCCAAAAGGCTAAAGGAGAGAGAAGAGCTAGAAAATCCACAAAATAAATATTATATTTAATTGAGTCTTTGGGTTGGGGATGGGTAAGATATACTCAGACCTGACCTCATCCCCGAATCCGAAAATCTTCAAATCCGATTACCCGAATATTTAATTGGATCTAAAATGTTCCTCCATACCCTCCTCAATTCAAGTCAAGTATCAGATTCTTTATTGGGTTCGGATAAAATTGCCAATCCCTAGTTCTATCTAATCTTATCTTCTAACAAGTTGGTATTTTTGAGGAACTGACAAATTGTAATAACCTTCCAGCGACTTAAGTAACAACTCCTTCGAAGCATCTGAAGCTCCAGCTTGGTTTTCAACCTTAACAACTCTCACCACACCGTGTCGCTTCCCTATCATTAGACATTACAACATCAAAATATGAATTTTTTTTTTTACAGATCTTCTGAGATGAGATGGGAATTTCAATTGTGATGTTTCAAGATTCGTAAACAGGATCGTTTTTATATGGGACTCACTGCTGCTCTACGTAAAGTTTTCAAATTTTCCGTATACAAATAAGTGTAAGTTCTTATTCAGTTTGTACGGCCTGAATAGAATTAGGTCCGAATAGGCCGCTAGCCCGTTGGGGTTAGGGTTGAACTGGCCTACTTGATTTGAATTGTTTTTTATATATTTTAAAATTGTTAACTTCAAATATAAATTTAATTCAAAACAAATATAATTTTGTTTTGCATAAAATCAAATAATAATTTTTTAAAATGATTTAGATCCCTAATAATGATATTTTATATAAGATTTATATGTTAAAACTATATTTTTTTAAATGTCTTACACACACATTCTTATAAACCCATTTTTATTGCTATTTTTAAAAATTATTCTAAAAATAAATTTCATTAAAATTCTTAAAATCATATATATTTTAATAATACATTATTATGTTTTTAAAGTAGTTAATTTTCTAGTTATAAAAAATATATGTTTCTTTTATTATTGAAAATATAAAAAAAATAGAATATTTAAATAAGCGATTTCACCCTATTTTAATAAAATAAAATTATACTCATGAAATTCAATTAAAATAAGATAATATTAAAAAGAATTAAAATAATTTATTATATAGTCTTTAACAACTTACAAACAAATTATAAGTATTTTAAACAAAATTTCATTTTATAAAATATTTTAAAAAATTATAAATTTATCTTGTAATGTTTTTACTATTTTAGCCCACGGCCCACCTAGGGCCGGGCTGACCAAAAATTAACCTAAATAAAATTAGGACCTAATGAGCCGCGACCCATTTGGGCTAGGCCGCCCGAAATTCCCACCTCTAGATTTGATTGAAAAGGGTGAGAAATTAAAGTGGTGAGAAAATGACAATAATTCAGTTGGTTTTTTTAAACTTGTGCAGGAAACTTAAGGACAATTCATTCAATGATACATTCAACATGGGCGACAGCATAAGCGGTTCACTGCAGCTTGTTGATCTTCAAAACAACCAAATTCCATCAGTAACTCTGAGTTCTGGATATACAAATTCATTAGTGTGAGCATCTCACTGATCTTACCCTTTTAACTTTTTTATTTATTTATTTGTTGATCGGTAAACAAACGGCATGTAATAACTAAGTAGTGTGAGAGCAACCAAAAAGTATACTGAGTATACTTCCAAGGAGTGGTTAAAAAGTGGAGCCAAAACTACCAAGAAACCCACTTGCCTAAAAAGATCATTCCAGACCTATTCATGTTAATCTAGCAAAGACCTATTAGTACCTCCACTATACTCAAAGAAGACCGTATTGTTAAAAGTCAATCTATTCTTTCGTACAAATCGTATAAAATAGCGATAAATAGCCCTCTAACTTTTTATGCATTTTTATCTACCCTATTCCTTCCCCAAGAAAGAAGGGCCCGGCGAATCGAGAAAGAAAAACCCATCTCTATATCAATAATCGCTAAAAGAATCTCCCAAAGCTATTACGAGCCGATCGAGCAGCGTATAAGAAGATGCTTTATGGTTTCCTTCGTGGCCTACAAAGATAGCATTTGCCACCCAAGGGTCTTTCCTTCTGCTTGAGTTGATCCCGCACAACACTTTCCTGCTATCGATTATCAAAAGTCAATCTATTCCTTTTGCGTCAAATTGTCCAAAAGAGGCAAAAGGGAGGCCGTCCTCCAAATTTTTTTATGCTTTTTTACCCACTCCAGCTCCTTCCCAAGAAATAAGGGCCTGGCGAACTGAGAAAGAAAAAACCCATCCCATGCCAACAATCGCCAAAAGAATCTCCCAAAGCATACGAGCCGACTAATAGTGCATAAGAAGATGCTTTATGGTTTCCTCTTCAGGTTTCACAAGATAGCATTTGCCACTAAGTGGTCTTCTCTTCGGCAGTTGATCTCGCTTTAACATTGGCATCTCATGCATAAGTTTAACATAATAATTGGCATCCTTGTCTTGTTATTTGAATTAATGATGATAATGTGTGTTTATCTCTCTTACCATAATTCTATGTACGGTGCAGGCTGGTGGGAAACCCTGTGTGCAATACTAGTCTCTCGAACAATCGCACTCCGTCGAACCCACCTAAACCCGAAACATATGCTACCAACCTGCTAATTGTGGAACAAATTGTGTTCCCCTGCACGAGAAGTCGAATCCTCGTATTGTGAGTGTGCTTATGCATATGAAGGGACACTCTATTTCAGGGGTCCATCCTTCAGGGAATTGTCTGACTCGAACATCTTCCATTCGCTAGAATCGAGCCTTTGGAATAAGCTGAATCTCACTCCTGGTTCAGCTTTTCTCTCGAGAACCCCTTCAATATCAATGACTACCTTTCGATACACCGTCCCTTCCTCCCATGAAAATATTTTAACAGTCGAGGTTGCTGTGTGGATCGGATTTGCATGAGTAATCAAACATACAAGCCTCTCCTCCCGAATTTGGTCCCTACTATTTCATTGCATCTCCATACCACTTCAAGGTAATTAGGTAATCTTAAGATTGCATCTTCATTCTGAATGCACACCCACACTTTAGTAAGACATGATCAGTGCAAAATTTCTTCAGAGACGGAGGAGCCGCTTTTAGCATGGGTAAGTATTATTTGATAGCGATCTACTGTATCTATTCTCGCTCGGGCTTGTGGTCGGGATATATGCTGTTCGACAGAAGAAACGAGCCGAAAGGGCCATTGAATTGAGCAAACCATTTGCTAATTATATCTCAAATCATCATTCTTACTATCATTTGAACTGCAGGGGTTCTTTATACACACCCCCTCCATTTATGTTTCACTTTCGTCTGAAGGGAAAGATAGTGGTAAACACAATTGAAGGGAGCAAGATGGTTCCTCTTATGATGAACTTTAAAAGGTGCACTCAATTTCTAAAGTAATGAGATTGATCCGAGGCTATGGTGTTAAATTATACGACCATTTCTTGCTTTTACGAGATTATGGGAGTGATACTCAAGCTTGAGAGGTTTTCCCACCTTTCAGGCTGGTCTTTTAGGTTGGGTTCTTCTATTGGGCTTGGGTACCGGTACGTAACAAAAATGGCTACCTGGAAGAAGGCTTTCCTAATGTCCCAAGAGAGGGTTTGGAGTGAAAGCTATCCGGACTATGAGCCGTCTGTGGATGATCGACTTTTCTGGGGTTGGGCTCCTACATCCTGCTCCACATGTGATCGTGGAATTGTGCTTTAAACTAAGAGGTTATCCCACCTATCATGCCGCCTTGTCAGGGTTCTTCTATTAGACTTGAGTACCTATCATTGGTGCTTCCATTGAGAACCGATATAACTACCTGGAAGAGGGCTTTCCTGATGCCCCAAAAGAGGGTCCGGAGTGAAAGCTATCCAGAGTGTGAGTCGTCCGCGGATGGCCGACTTTTCTAGGGTTGGTTTCCACATCTGTTCCACATGAGATTGTGGAATGGTACTTAAGCTTGAGAGGCCCTCCCACCCATCGCCTCCGCCTTTGAGTTAGGGCTCGCGGAAAGGCCACCCCGCAGTAGAAAACTATAAAGTGTGAGTCGCCTGTGGACCGCCGCTAAGGGCACCCATCGACCGGTCTGTCACCCGAGTACCCATCTGCCTAACTTATCGATTCCTTTCCTTCCTAGCCACTTTAGGTTTACAGAGGAATGCTCCCCGGTGGACAAATAGTGGCGATCAAGAGAGCTCAGCAAGGATCAATGCAAGGAGGGGTTGAATTCAAAACTGAAATAGAGTTACTTTCTCGTGTTCATCATAAGAATCTCGTTGGCCTTTTAGGGTTTTGCTTTGAACAAGGAGAACAGATGCTTGTTTATGAATTTATGCCCAATGGAACAATCAGGGAGAGCTTGTCAGGTAAAGCTCACTTTCAATTTCTATCAAATGCATGCCTTTTTTTTAGGCTTTGTTCGAACCCGGTGCGTTAGGGAAAGGAAAAATTGTTAAGGGAAAATGAATTTGTCAAATCAAATATAATCAAATTTTACATATTTTAAATTTTAATCTTTATATAATAAAAAGAAACAAAATAAAATGAGTTTGAAAAACATATATAATTAAGAGGAATTGGTTTAAAATTGACAAATTCAAAAGTTATTTGCAATGAAAATGTCTCGTTTTGGATAAATATGTCCCTAAAAGTGTAAAGATAAGTTATTCTCCACATGATAACTAAATCCCTAAGGTCATTTTGTCTTATCCCCGTGTTATAACTAAATCTCCAAGGGCATTTTGTTCGAAAATATATCTTTTTGCACTTATGTTTGGATTTGTCCATTTAAACTGTTATCCCTATAATTAATTTATTAAATTTAAACCTATTTTATATTTTTTTTCCAAAAATTAAACTTAATTTTCTTTCCTTAGTATTTTTAGAGTTTCGAACATAACATGTTATATAGAAAATTAATGTTCATATTATGGATGGGATTGTAGGGAGGTCTGGGATTCATTTGGATTGGAAGAGGAGACTACGTATTTCATTGGGGTCAGCCAGAGGCTTAGCTTACCTTTTCATGGAACTTGAAATCCTCCTATAATTCACAGAGATATCAAATCCACAAATATATTGTTGGATGAAAATTTAACAGCAAAGGTTGCAGATTTTGGTTTGTCTAAACTAGTAGCAGACAGCGCTAAAGGCCATGTTTCTACTCAAGTCAAAGGCACATTGGTAAGTTTCTGTTTTCTGCTCGATTCGGTCTCGTTTGAACCCGAAATAGGGAAAGGAAAATAGGTAACTGCTGTGAGATAAAAAGCAAAAAAAATTTGCAAATCTAACAACTTTTCTTTAAACCCAAGAAGGAAGGATATTTTTACATCATTTTGATAAATTTACCCCTCTAACCACCATACAAATCTGGACTTAACCTCCTTCAAGTTTGTTCAAACTAAATAGTTATTTACAAACTTGTTACAAACCTAGACTTAGGTAGCGTTTGTTTTTTTTTACTTAATGCTGAATAGAACTTTTTTTGAGCTTAATATTGAATAGTATTTAATAGCATTAAATATTAAGTTTATTTTTTAACATTGGGTAGTGAGTAAAGATGGCAATGGGGTGGGTTATTTTGGGTTCCCGCCTCGCCCCACCCTTGATGAGATGGGTTTGATTTAATTGTAATCAAGTTTTTATGGGGTTCGGGTTTAAGAGACGGGTTCAAGTGTTTTATTCTGTTCTCACTCTACTATATTTTAAAAATATTTTATTATTATTTTATTTTATACTTTAATATAATAATAATAATAATAATTTTTAATAAATAATTTATAAAATTTTAATATTTTTATTTTTATGAAATATATTAATTTTAATGTAATAAAATTTTAAAAACAAATATAAAAAAATTAAAAATAGAAAATAAAAACAAAAATCAAATGTAAACGATGCGGGTTTGAGAATTTTTCCAATAACTGGGTTGGCCTGATGGGGCTGTCCCGCCGAAACCCCCTCATTGTCATCCCTAGTAGTAAGTGTTGTTAGCACTCTTCCTTGTTAGGCAATGGTAGAGTTTTTCTTGTTTTGGTGGAAGATGATTTTTTCTGAATAAAAAAAACCAAATATTTTTACTTTTTCTATTCAAAAATTTTTTAAGAAATTTCATCTATAAGTTGTGAAAAAATTAAAAAACAAATAGCCCCTTAATCCCCTTCAAATTTGTTCAAATATAACTTAACGATGGTTAAATCCAACATGTATAGAAATTGTGTTAAAAACCTGGACTTGACACCCTTTAAGTTTGTTACGATATGTATAGAAATTGGTTAGATTTGCAATATTTTTTGGGTTTTAACATTAATGGCATTTTACTAAAGTTTTATATTTTAAGGTTATAAAAGTAAGGGTTGGTTTTAAATAACTTTTGTTTATATCCTCTTAAAACCAATTCTCACAAAAATAATACAATGGAAAATTATTTTTCTCATGTTTGGTTTTATTATGAAAAAATGAAAGAAAATCGAATATAATCAAAATTTGGTTATTTAAAATTTATTAGTTCTTATATAATAAAAGGTAAACGAATTAAACGTAGTTTAAATAAAACATATAGACTTAATTTATTAATTTTTAACCTTTTTTTTATTATTTTTCCTCCAGATTCTCTTTTATTCCACTTTTTCTCATTATTTTCTTTCCTTAATATTTTTAGGATTCCAACTCATTTTCTTTAGCATTTTCCAATTCCAAACAGAGCCTTGCTGTTTGGTTAGTAGGCTGGAGAGGAGAAATAAAACCAAATTGCTTCCACTTTTGTTGTTTACATTCTTTTATAGGCTACAACCACAATGAACCGTTGAACTATTTCCATATCAGGTTGTCAGAGTCATTGATCTCGTTGATTTGTGACCCGAATCCGGTTTTGGGCTCACGCCCGATCTAAAGTCCCATAGTTCGACTTTCGTGAAAAGAAAAAATTGAAAAAAAATAAGACTAGGGTATTTTCTTAATATCAACATATATGCTACGGTTTATTCTCATATTCATAAAGAAGTTTTCTTTTATATCGGTGGTTTTTTTTCCCGAAAGGGTTTCGACGTAAAATCTTTTTTCCTACTAATGGTACATGCATGGTTTGTAGGGTTATCTTGACCCTGAATACTACATGACTTAACAACTAAAATCTTTTTTCTTACAGTTTATTCTCATATTCATAGAGAAGCTTTCTTCTATATCGGTGGTTTTTTTTTCCCGAAAGGGTTTCCACGTAAAATATTTTTTCCTACTAATGGTGCATGCATGACTTGTTGGGTTAGCTCGAACTTGAATACTACATGACTTAACAACTAAAATTTTTTTTCTTACGATTTTTTCTCATATTCATAAAGAAGCTTTCTTCTATATCGGTGGTTTTTTTTTCCTGAAAGAATTTTCCCGTAAAATCTTTTTTCCTACTAATGGTGCATGCATGGCTTGTAGGGTTATCTCGACCCTGAATACTACATGACTCAACAACTAACCGAGAAGAGCGATGTATACAGCTTTGGAGTTGTTATGCTTGAACTAGTATCCGCTAGGCAACCGATCGAAAAGGGAAAGTACATTGTTCGTGAGGTGAGAATGGCGATGAACCAGAACGACGAAGATTACTACGGATTGAGGGAGATAATGGATCCATCAATCAGAAGCGCTACGAACCTCACAGGGTTCGGGAGGTTCCTGGATCTGGCCATGCAATGCGTGGAAGAGTCGGCCGGAGATCGTCCTACAATGAGCGATGTTGTGAAGGAAATCGAAATCCTTCTACAGAACGATGGAATGAACACCAACTCAACCGCCTCGGCCTCCTCTTCTGCAACTGAGTTTGGAGCTTCAAAAGGAGCTCCAAAACATCCTTACAATAATGATTCCTTGCCAAGAAAGGAGTTTAATAATAATGACAGTGATGCATTTGACTACAGTGGAGGATACTCACATTCTGCAAAGGTTGAGCCAAAGTAGCATTGCTTCTTTTCGATTACATTTCCCATTACAAGATGAATGATGAATGATGAATGATGAATGGATGGATACATATATATATTATGTGTTTGAAAACTTTGTTTGTTTATCAAATGCATGAGAAAAGTCATGTTAGGAGTAAGAAATTGTTTTTATTGCTAGTGTTGTGAAGAAGTAGTAGTAGGGATGAATTATGAATACCTTCTTGCCTCCTTTTGTGAACTATGACTGCAACTTCAACCATTTTCATGGCGGAATGAGTGGAACTCTTTTTTTTTTCTTTTTTTTTTTGACAGAAGATTAGTGGTATATATGTTGCAAAGTTTATTTGTATATAAGTGAATAAAACTATTAATAAATGAGAAGAATGCATTGGCATTAGCAAGAACCGATTGTTTGTTTGAGTTGGAAGATGTATATGAACAAAACTATGGAAAAGTTATGGTTTTGTGAGCTTCTGAATTAAGTTGACCATGGAGTGGGTACTCTATTTCGAACCTGAAAAGTATTAGGTTAAGAAAATAAAGAGGAAGTGTCTGTTTGGTTCGATTGATAGTTGGTAATTGGTGTTGATAACTTATAACTATGGAAAGGTTATGGTTTTGTAAGCTTCTTATTTAAGCTGACCATGGAGTGGGTGCTCTATTTTGAACCTAAAAAGTATTAGGTTAAGAAAATAGAGAGGAAGTGTCTGTTTGGTTTGATTGATAGCTGGTAATTGGTGTTGGTAACTTATAACTATGGAAAAGTTATGGTTTTGTAAGCTTCTGAATTAAGTTGACCATGGAGTGGGTGCTCTATTTCGAACCTGAAAAGTATTAGGTTAAGAAAATAGAGAGAAAGTGTCTGTTTGGTTCGATTAATAGTTGGTAATTGATGTTGATAACTTATAACTATGGAAAAGTTATGGTTTTGTAAGCTTCTTAATTAAGCTGACCATGGAGTGGGTGCTCTATTTTGAACCTGAAAAGTATTAGGTTAAGAAAATAGAGAGGAAGCGTCTGTTTAGTTCAATTGATAGCTGGTAATTGGTGTTGGTAACTTATAACTATGGAAAAGTTATGGTTTTGTAAGCTTCTTAATTAAGCTGACCATGGAGTAGGTGCTCTATTTTGAACCTGAAAAGTATTACGGTAAGAAAATAGAGAGGAAGTGTCTGTTTGGTTCGATTGATAGCTGGTAATTGGTGTTGGTAACTTATAACTATGGAAAAGTTATGGTTTTGTAAGCTTCTTAATTAAGCTGACCATGGAGTGGGTGCTCTATTTCGAACCTGAAAAGTATTAGGTTAAGAAAATAGAGAGGAAGTGTCTGTTTGGTTTGATTGATAGTTGGTAATTGGTGTTGATAACTTATAACTATGGAAAAGTTATGGTTTGTAAGCACGAATTAAGTTGACCATGGAGTGGGTGCTCTATTTCGAACACGAAAGTATTGGAGTTAAGAAAATAGAGAGAAAATTATCTATTTGGTTAGATTAATAGTTGGTGAGTGATGTTGATAACTTATATGGAAAAGTTATGGTTTGTAAGCTTCATGAATTAAGTGACCATGGAGTGGGTGCTCTATTTTGAACACGAAAGAGTGAAGTAGGTTAAAGAAAATAGAGAGGCGTCACATTTGGATTCGATTGATAGCTGGTAATTGATGTTGATAACTTATAACTATGGAAAAGTTATGGTTTTGTAAGCTTCTTAATTAAGCTGACCATGGAGTGGGTGCTCTATTTCGAACCTGAAAAGTATTAGGTTAAGAAAATAGAGAGGAAGTGTGTAACGACCCGTACCAAATAATACGAGTTTTTAACACATTTGACCAAGTTTGACCAACACTTAGTATGTGGGCCCAAGTTGACTTTTCCGATGATGAATAGTTTTGGGTTAACTAAATCACCATTTCGTAGACCTCGTTGATACGAGTTCATGGCATTGGAACGTTCTGATCCAAACTTACGGATAAAAAGTTACGTGTATGAGAAGTCTGGCTTGTGTGACTTTATCGGTGTCAGAATCTATCTGGGGTTTTACGGCGACCCTAGGCCTAAGTATAACTTTTGGTGCCAAATGAAACCCTAGCCCCCAAAACACCATCTTGAGCTCCAAAACCCTAGGAAAAACTCTCCAAAATCGTGAACACCGGGTTGGGTCGTTTTGACCCATTTGCGAGCCGTGGAGTCTTGGACCCGAAGGAGCATCAGCGTACCGTGCGCAGCAGGCCGAGGAGGAGGAGGACACCGGGCGACCACGGAGATGATTCCGACCAACCGCCCGGCCGGACGGCGGGCTGTGGTGGTCGACGGCCGGCGGCCGGCATGTGCGTCCTGGGAATTTTCTTGATTTTTCGGCCATTTCGGCCGCCAGGCCCACCAGCCTCCCTCCCACCATTTTTGGACCCCCTAAACTCATTCCCGTGGTCCCTTTTTGCAGATTCCTCATTGTTTGAAAGATACAATGAAAACAAAGTTGGTTATTTGTTGGATCGAGTTTAAGCCCTGGCGGCTTTCGAGATGGAAATGTGGAAATGCCCGATGAGTTCTGGTCTCTTGAAAAACTCCATTGATATGTGGTTTGTAGATTGCGGACATCGTTGGTTGGTTTCCATTTTGGGTCATTTAGATGATACAGAAGTTTAATTTGTCAGTACCTATTGGTCGAGTTAGGCAAAATTGGAGTTGGATTAGTGAAATTGGATGTTTTTATGAATTATTGGATGGTTCAATTTCGAGAAATTAGCTCCCGGACGAAAAGCCCCAATTTCGGTATCAGTGCATAGGGCACTATGTAATTAGGCAGTCGAGGTCAAATTTAAGCGGGTTTCATAGTTCTAAAAATTACCTTTGAGGCCTTGAGCATTGATATGGATTGATTCAATTATTGGAGCCTAAGTGGTATTTTATTCATGTTACGGGCACTCCGCAGCCGTAGGGAGACGATCCTGGGGGGAACAAGGCGGCGTCACATGGTTTGTGAGAGTGGTTTATATGTTTTTAAATGATTTGGGGTATTGCGTTGATATATCTATTGTGATTTAATATTTTACATATATACTGTTTTGATCAAATGGTTGGTTGCATACAATATGATTATCGGTTTGATATAAAACAAGTTATCATTACATGTGAATTTTGTCAACATTTTAATTATTTGAAAGTTTTACTGAGTTCGTGGATAAGTGTAACACCCCGAAATATACCCTAACAGTTTTCGAACATGTTTAGGGTATAATAAAAGCAAAGAAATATATTCTTGGGAATAAAATAAAGATAAAATAAAGGCAGAACTTGGAATTAATACAACATTTAAGGGTAAATTAATAAATTACCAATTCATGACCCAAGGGTCATAATTTAATAAGTTCATATGCCCAAGTAGTAATATGCATAAGTTAAATCAAGAGTAATAGAGAATTGGAGGACCAAAGAGTAATAAAATAAAGATATTAAAATGAAATAAGGAAGAAAAATTGTAGAAGAGACAAGTGGCTTGAAGGAGGGAGGAAGTTTCCTCCTTGAAGAGTGAAATAAAAGGGGATAAGATCGAATAAGGATAAGGCAAAAAGAAATACCTCCATTTTGGTCTTGGGAGAAGAGGCAAAAACGGAAGAAGAAGAAGAAGAAGAAGAAGAAGAAGAAGAAGAAGAAGAGAAAAGAAAAGAAGAAAGAAGGAAAAGAAAAATAAGATCACAGGTATGGAACTACTGAATTTGAGTATAGTTTTGTATGGAACTAGGATTTTGTATAGAAAAGTATGGAAATATGGTTTAGTAAGGAACTAGGAATATTTATATGAAAACTATGGGTGTATGGATACGTGTCTTGGGTTGTATGGAAGTCTAGTTTTGGTCTAGACAGTTTAGATACATGGTTTAGAACCCTCTATCTTGTGTTTGGTTTGGGTTTGGCAACTCCTAAACTCATTTCGTGTAGGGTTGAGTTGAGAAGAGTTCTAAGGCTCCTATAGTTGTGTTTTGGGATAGGGCTAGTTGAGTTGAGCCACGAGAAAGGAATTCCCTATTTTGATCATATGCAGTAGCCGGATCTTAAAATAGGTTTATGGGCCAGAAATAAAGGGAATTTAGAAGTGAGTTCTTCTAGTAAATTGTAGCCACATCAATGAACTTGATGTTAGGCTTTTGAATTTCTTGATTTGGACCTCTGTAGACTAAGTTATAGTCCTTTACTAAAGGTCATTCAGTTTAAATCTGGTCGGTCGGTTCTGCCCAGTCGAGTCAGTGGCGGACCTTAGAACGAGTTTAGTGAAATAAGGGAATCTGGTAGTAAGTCCTTCTGGTAAATTGTATCCACATCAATAGACTTGATGTTAGGCTTTTGATTTCTCAATTCAGTTTGTAGACCAAGTTATGGTCTTTTACTCTGAAGCAGTCTAATGGGCGAGTCGGCCCAAAGGAGTAGATCTATGGGGTCATGCACGGCCCAGAGGTCATAGGGTCATGCAGCGGAGGTCAGCGGACCTCATGCTTGGTCGGGAGGACCTCATGCAGCGGTCGGGGACCTCATGCAGCGAAGGTCAACCAGGCCTCATGCAACGGTGTGGACTTACGTCTGGCGAGCTCAACTCGTCGGTTCGGTCGGCTCGTGCGGGTTGGGCCTGCATGACCTCCAACTTCGGAAGGTCATATCTCAGCTGTCGAACTGCGGTCGGGTGTTCTTGGACTCTATGGAAAGCCCCATTGAGTCAAGAATACGATGATATGCCTGAGGAGGATATTAGATGTCAGACCGGGTGTTAGGCGAGCTCACCGGGGATTGGGTCATTCGTCGATTCGAGTTGACTACATATGACCTCCAACTTCGGAAGGTCATAACTTCTTAGATCCGAAATCCGATTCATTGTTCTTGGACTCTATGGAAAGCCCATTGAGTCAAGAATACAATCATACATAGTATGATAAAAGGGGAACTCATATTAGATCCAGAAATAAGGAAAAACAGTAGCGAGATATGATAATCATGGTATATCATGCATAATATAAGATAGATACAAGTATAGATAGAATAAAGTACAAATGCGTATAAGTACCTCATTATGAGTATAAGTTCTGTAACTCTTATATAGGAGTTAGAGACGATCCCGATAAAAGTCTAGTAAACGTACAAGTATAGAAATGTATTGGTATATGTCATAAGATACGAATAAATATAATAAAGTATATGAAGATATAAGTTAACAAGATATAAGATGTTACCAGGAATGAGTACTTGTACACGAATGATAGGCATGTATGAATATAGGCTAGGGTAAATGCATGCATGATGATAGGATATATGCAAATGTTATAGGCTAATATATGAGATGAAAATATGATGGAATATGAATAGCTAAAACATGAACGAAATGCGAAATGAAATAGACATATATGAAATGATATACATGTATTGTAAAGAAAGAAATAGGGCTTAGTAATATGAAACTCTGGATATGAAAACGAATCTGATTAAAGTAATGATAGTATATATTATATGCTTGTGTAAATTATATGTATGGAATATATATAATCATGAATTTATATAACCAGTATAAATATGCCATAAGTATATGATGGAGTTATATGTAAATGTGTAAAGTGAGATATGAGATATGAAAAATGCAAAGATAAGAATAAATGATGGTATATATATCACACATATGATTACCAAATGACATTAATGATTCGGAAATATGAGATAATATGCGAACATAAAATACACATGGTTAATACGCTTAGAACCTAAACGAGAGGATAGATAGGCATGCTATTAGGAAGAGTCGTCTACTTGACATACAAGGATTACGATATCGAAATTTTGCGTTTGGATCGATGACATAGATCAGTTTGGATCCACGGTGGCCGAAAAGGGTAACCCGCAGCCTCCACGGGCCACCGTGAATAGGTCACTATCTCGTACGATGATACCTTGGGTATAATATATCCTTGTGTAGTACTCGTGGACCTTTGTTTATACGGTGAGTATAAGCGCCTTTGGGCCCTCATGGACCCTTTATTTCATCTGATGGTAAGCCTTCGGGCCCTCATGGACCACTATTTCATATAGTGAGTATAGCGTACTCCAGGGCCCTCGTGACCCTTGTTTAGATACCGGTGAGTATAGCGCCTTCGGGCCCTCATGGTTCAACTAACCACTTCTAAGGTTTATGCGGGCATGAAGCATCAAAACGAATGAAATGTTGAGAATATACTTATTTTGATATGAGAAGCATAGCCTTTGCTGTACGATGATAGTATGACAAGTATGCAAGTGCACGAAGCAAAGTGTCAATGACCTGGAAGTATATGAACAAAATGCAGTACATGAAGAAAGTAATATGAAAAGTATAACGGGAAGCAGTATATGAAAACGATTACATGAAGCGATTACATGAATACGAGTATATGAAATTAGTATTTGAAAACGATTATATGAAAATAGTACATGAAGCGGGTACATGGTCTGATATATGAAATTAGTACATGATGACAGTACATGATAACAGTATATGCAAATAGAACATAACAAATGGTATAGTATATAATCATGAAAGTCATATATGTATAAGAATATGACATGCACAGCATAGGTTATGTGATATGAATATATAATAGACATACCTAATGAATAGATGGAACATGCTATGAATACATGATAGAAATCTGGGGTGTGAAAGAAACGATAGAGATAAGTAAGATAATGGCAGAGAATCACGATGCAAAAGTATAGATGGGAGATATGTCGAAGGCAGAGAAACGTATGATATGCAATGTAAAGATGATAAAGTAATATAAAGTTATATATGCATATGTATAAGCTTGAGATGGTCACCATTGGTGGTTATCCATGCTTATGTTCCCACTAAAAGCGTAAAGTTTAGCCGCAGATTTGTTCGTCAGGTGTGGAGTGCAGGCAGAAGACAAGGATAGAGGACAGGATATCCCACATCAGTAGAGCAAGCCAGCTCAGAGATAGGTGCTCACCGCACTACTTCCGCGATCTCTGATGATTTGTATTAGAAAAGAAAAAAATTGTACATGTGTAAGTAAATGGGACTCAGTATATGTATATAGATGTTGAGGCACACCACTCCGGTGGTAGTTGCTTTTATATATGAAAATGATTTTGTTATTAAATTGTTTGTATAACCCGCAGTACAAGTTCATTTCCCCGAGAAGAATAGGTCAATGAGTCCCGTATATAGTCTCGCGCCGGACTCGGTTCGGATCCATGTCGGGTCGGATCGAGATAGAGGGGCGTGTGATGAAGTCGATGGTGCTTTGGATATTTTGGGTACATGGATTGAGTTGTAATACCTTGAAAAACTATTGTTTTAAAAAGTGGATCTTGAGATTTTGTGGACTGACTCTAATACGGTATTGTTGGGAAGGTACACATGTGGTAAAGAGCGGTTATATTGGTTGCCCGCGTGATGGCGGGTTGCCGGAGGTTTATTAGTTGCCACGTGATGGTCGGGTTTTACG
Organism: Tetrastigma voinierianum; assembly: GCA_016808115.1. Lineage (NCBI taxonomy): Eukaryota > Viridiplantae > Streptophyta > Magnoliopsida > Vitales > Vitaceae > Tetrastigma > Tetrastigma voinierianum. Next base: position 49,612 of record JAEQBH010005758.1, on the reverse strand, counting down.
GTTTATTGGTGTTGCGTGATGGACGAGGTTTCACGGTTTATTAGGTGCTGCGTGATGGCGGGTTTACGGTTTTATTAGGTGCCACGTGATGGCCAGGTCTACCTAGAGGTTTATTAGTTGTCACGTGATGGACGGGTCTACCTGGAGGTTTGTTAGTTGTCACGTGATGGCCGGGTTTACCTGGAGGTTTGTTAGTTGCCACGTGATGGCCGGGTGTAACCACAGGTTCATTGGATTCTTGGCGGTGTTGTGAGGTCGGCTTACCGGCGCGGTTTATGAGGGGTATATTAGTATGGGGCGTTGTTTGATTTTGAGATATGGTATAACTATTTTAAATGTACTTATGGTTATGGTGCATTTCATGGTTATTTTATTACATGGTGGCTATACATGCTTTATGATTGGCTTTATGTTGTGTGCGATTCAGTTATAGTTTCTCTTAACATTTGTGTCGGCTAAGAATTGTTGAGCATGATTTACATATGTTGGACTTGGGAGTAAAAAGTTGGGTTTGTGAAATGTTTCTAAGCAGGAACCTTTAAAGAGTGGACCAGGAGGTTTGAGAGAGAAGAAAATTTCGAAAACAAAAATATTATTTTCCTTATAAACTATGTCACTCACTGAGATTTATTATCTCAAATTATTGTTTTAAATTTGTTCCCTAGGTCTGGCGGTTAAGTGAGGCTTATTTATTAAGATTAAACCGCAAGCTCTTCCATACACATTCTTGTACACTATCGCATCTATATGTTTAGTTTTTGTTGTATTGGACTTATTCATCTCTACTTGTACCTCTAATTCACAAATACTCTTAGAATGCTCTGATATTCGTAGCGAACTTTTATGGGTCCTTATCTATATATGAATTGGGTCTTTTATATATATAATTGGGATATTAAATTAATGCATGTGTTTACTTCCCTCCTTAAAGTGGAGTTATCGTCGTGCTGAGGATTTTACGATGGAGCTTATTGTAGTTTCCTGGGGGAAATCAGGAGGGTATCGGGTCGAGGTCTGTCGAAGCAGTATCGAGCTCTAGGTTTATGAATTCCTTGGGTTTGTACATTGCTGTGCGACTCATCCAGTGTTTTGTATACCTTCCTAACCTTATCATTGGGACTGATCCTGTTCTTTGATTCTTTGGAACAGTTCTCCTTCCGGATGGCGCCCGAGAGGTGAGGCGTAGGTCAGCGACCGGTGGAAGCTTCAGGTGCACCTACTTATGAGAAAATCTTGTTGGCGCTGACTCGATCAGAGAGGAGTGGGTTCAACGTAGTACTTGTTGATTCGGCTGCTGCGTGGGCGGGACGTGGGTTTGATGGCGCCCACGGATCCCATGGTTGGCCTATCTTGGCAGATGACACGGAAGAAGGTGCAGGCGGGGTATGCGGTGTCCGGATGAGGGCGAGTCGGGATAGCTAGGTTTACGCTCGGGGAGTAATCTGAGAGTGGTGGGTATGAAGGACTAGGAAACGTCACACACAGGCCTGCGGTTCAAGAAATTTGCCTTTCACAGCGGTTTTGCCCCCGACCTTTGTTGTTGAGACCAAGAATTTGGAGTTCGAGACACTCACTCGAGTGATGACGGTTCCCGAGTCTGACAACGGGTTCGAAATTATCATATTTACACTTGTTGGTTGCGGATGAAGTCAGCAAGAAGAGGAGGTTTCTCGACGGGTTGGTTGAGGCGATAGCTTTGAGCCTCGGTCAGATCATCCGCGTACGGTCGATGAGAGCGCGCTCTAGAGGTAGGAGCCAGACCACGATACGCGGACCGGCGTCGGTCATCTGATGGATTGTCTTGAACCCCGGTCGAGGATCGGTGAAGGGTAGTTTGACTCACGGGACTTGGTAGCGAAGGATCGGTGGGGGCAGAGCGTGGTGCCGGTAAGCGGGCGAAGAGGTGGACACACACAAGGTTACAGATTTCGACAAGTGGCGATGGCGATAGTATTCGAGTGCGACGGCGGTTTCGGTGCTTGTGGCATTAATGTGGCAAGGTTCATGATGGACCACGCGTTGGGATTAACCGCGTGCTTCCGGTGCGCGAGGCGGGCGGGGACATTTCAAGAGGGCGCTATCGAGGTCGGCCATACTAGAGTCTCGAATCGGGTGCTCGGTTCCGGCGGCCTAGTGGACATGGGGGCCGGATGCGAGCAGGCGGACCACCGGTGGTTCCATGATCTGGGGACAAGATGCGCACCCGGCCGTAGGCGGGGACGAGAGGGCGACCACGCTGGGGTAGGTTTATGTGACCCGGTCGGGAGGCAGCCACCCCAGATGTGGTGTGGTACATTATCTATTTTGGTGACGATGCACGTGTACTCATCGATCTAGGGGCTACACTCTTTTTATTTCACGTGGTATGTTACAGTCGAGCGATTCAGTTCCTTTGGGTTGTGGCTTGGAGATTGCTACACCCATAGGAGAGTCCGTATGGCCTAGCCAGATGCTTAAGGGTAGCTTGTTTTTCTATTGAGGGTCAAGATATAGACCGGATTGATAGTAATAGATCTCAGGGGTTGGATGTGATTCTTGGGATGGATTGGCTTGCTTGAACTATGCTTCGATGGATTGTTCCATGGTGATACTTAGCGATCGGGACTACGGTAGTAATCTTCTATGGAGGAACGGAGCGAGCACCCTCGGGTTTACAAATTACGCCATTACGCTAGATGGTTACTTCAAAAAGGTTGTAAGGGGTACCTAGCCCACGTAGTTGATGCTCGTAGCGATGAAGTGAGATTGGAGGATGTACCAGTAGTGAGGGAATTCCTTGATGTGTTTCCTGACGATCTTCCAAGTCTACCTCTAGAACGAGAGACAGACTTTCCCATTGACTTAGTTCACCTTTCTGGCTCTATCGCCCTTACCACCTATGGGAATGGCACCGGCCGAGTTAAGGATGGTACTTGGAGGTTGTGTGTGGATATAAGCGGTGAATAAGGTCGCCGTTTCGTAACAAATATCCTTTTGCCTCGGATTGATGATTTGTTGGTCGACTCCGAGGGTGCGAGTGTTCTCTAAGATTGACTTGGTCGAGGTACCATCGATTAAGGATTAGAATCGGACGTTCCCAAGGCGGCGTCGAGGACGAGATATGGGCACATTATGAGTTTCTAGTGATGTCTTTCGGACTCGCGATACCACCGGCCGAGCCGTGGATTTGATGAATCGGGTCTTTCGTCCATCTTGGATCGGTTTGTCATTGTCTTCATCGGCCGATATCTTGGTGTACTTTCGAGGAGTGAGTTAGACATGAGAGACATTTGGGTTGGTGTTACAGAGACGTTAAGGCGGCATCGGAGTTGTATGCCAAGTTCAACAAATGTGAGTTTTAATTTAGTAGAAATTAGGATTTCTCGGACATGTGGTGTCCGCTGATGGCATTTATGTGGACCCTCAGAAGGTAGAAGCAGTGGCAAATTGGGAGCAACCCACTACGGTGACAGAAGTGCGGAGTTTCCTAGGATTAGCAGGGTATTACCGCAGGTTCATAGAAGGGTTCTCAAAGATAGCAGGACCACTTCATGGGTTGACTAGGAAAGGAGTTAAGTTTGAGTGGACTGACAGGTGTGAGGAAAGCTTCCAAACACTAAAGGAAAGGTTAACATCGGCCACAATTACACAGGCATTGCCAAAGGGCAACGAGGTTCGAGGTTCTGACGATGTACTCCCGGGGTTTAGGTTGCGTGTTGATGCGACATAAGAGAAGTTGTGGCGTATGCTTCGAACCAGTTGAAGAAACCGCAGGCTGAATTATCCTACCATGACTTGGAACTTCTTTGCGGTAATTTTCGCATTGAATTTGGAGGCATTACTTGTGCGAGGCGGCGTGCCCAGATGTTCTGAGCCGTAGGCCTTAAATATTTGTTTACCCAGAAAGAGTTAAACTTAAGGCAAAGGAGGTGGATGGAGTTACTTAAGGATTATGATTGCACTATTGAATACCATCCAGGTAAGGCGAATGTAGTGGCGGATGCCTTGAGTAGGAAGTCTACAGGCTCTTTGGCTTATATGCAGACCATACAACTTCCATTGATGGTTGAATTGCGAGAGTTGGGTGTTGAGTTGGGAATGCATGTTTCAGGAGCACTTTTTGCAAGCTTCCAACTACGACCGATACTTGTAGATCAAATTCTCGAGGCACAACTAGAAGATCCCTATTTGATGAGCATGAGAAGAAAAGTCGAAGAGAGCAATTCGGATTTGCTATTAGAGACGATGGAGCCTTGGTGATTGGTTCTAGACTTTGTGTTCAGCTGAAGAATTAAAAGGGCAGATATTGGGGGAAGCCCATAGTTCATATGCTATGCACCCGGTGATACCAAGATGTACCGTCTTCTTGAAGGAATACTATTGGTGGTCGGGGATGAAAAGAGAAGTTCTTGAGCTGTTATGTATCTAAGTGCTTCATTTGTCAACAGAAGTAGAGCGAGGAGAGACAAAGCCTTACGAGACCTGCGGCCCTTGCCCCATTCCGGAATGGAAATGGGAACACATCACAATGGATTTTATTTTTAAGCTTCCTCCCACAGCTCAGAGACATGACAACATTTGGGTAGTAGTTGATCGACTCACCAAGTCCGCACATTTCCTACCTATTCGTGAGAAGTTTTCCCCTCAGAAACTAGCGGAACTCTTCATGAATCATATAGTGAGTTTGCATGGGGTGCCAGTGTCGATCATCTCTGATAGAGATCCACGATTCACCTCGAGGTTTTGGAAGAGATTGATGAAGGAGCTAGGTGTCGGGTTGGATTGGTACCTCTTTTCACCTCGGGCCAGGTAAGGCGTGCGAGAGGACTATCCAGACCTTAGAAGGATATGTTGAGGTCACATTACTTCAATTCAAGGGACATTGGAATGAATATCTACCTTTAGCGGGGATGTATAACAACGGTATCGGCTCAGCGTTGAGATGTCGCCTTATGAGGCATTGTATGGGAAATGATATCGCACTCCGATATGTTGGAATGAAATTTGGCGAAGAGAGTACTAGGCCGAGATTGTACAAGCGGCGGACAAGGTAAACATTATCGTGCGGGTTAAGCGACTCGAGGATAGGCAAGAGCTATGCGGAAGCGAAGAAAGGATCTTGAGTTTGAGGTTGAAGATCGAGTATTCTTAGGCTCTCTCCTTAGAGGGCGTGGTGCGGCTTTGGGAAACGAGGAAGCTAAGTCCTCGCTACATTGGACCTTTTGAGATTGTTGGGGATGGAGTCAGGTGGCTTATAGATTGGACTTGCCGGAGGAGCTTTCTCGAGTCCATAATGTTTTCCCATCTCCCGTACTCCGTAAGTATATCCCCGGATCCCTCACATGTGTTGGAGACCTTGAGGAGATCGGGCGAGGATGACTTATCTACGAGGAACAACCGGTCACGGATTAAGGTAGAGAGAGGAGCTTGCGACAAGACCAATATCCTTAGTGAAGATTATGTGGAGAAACCACCTAATCGAGGAGGCGACCTGGAAGCGGGAGGACCAAATGCGGAGCCAGTACCCTCATCTCTTCCATGACACATGTACGAATTTCGTGGATGAAATTTTTCTTTAAGGGGGGTAGGTTGTAACGACCCATACCAAATAATACGAGTTTTTAACACATGTGACCAAGTTTGACCAAGTTTGACCAACACTTAGTATGTGGGCCCAAGTTGACTTTTCCGAGGATGAATAGTTTTGGGTTAACTAAATCACCATTTCGATCGTAGACCTCGTCGATACGAGTTCATAGACGGGGCGGGCGATCACGGTGTTTTCTGGGATAAAAGTTACATGAATAGGAAGTGCAAGCGTGACACTTTATCGGTGTCCAAGAATGCATCTGGGGTTTTACTGAGCGACCTAGATTTATATAAACGCATAACTTTGGGTGCCAAATGAAGCCCTAGCCCAAAGCCTGCATCTTGAGCTCCAAAGCCCTAGGAAAAACTCCCCAAAATCGTGAACAGTTGGTCGTTTGACCCATTTGATAGCGAGTCTTAGGCCGGAGGCATCCGCGGCCACCAACTGCTGACAGCGGCCGGCCGAGGCGAGGGGAGGACTTCGGGGCGACCACGGCCGGTGAGTTTCCGACCAGCCGCCTCCCGGACGGCTCCCGGTCGTAGGCGAAGCTGACGGCGGCAGCCGTGGGTCACGAAATTTTCTTGATTTTCCGGCCATTTTGGCCACTTAGTCCCTCATACCTCCCTCCCACCATTTTGGACCCTAAACTCATTCGGTGATCCCTGCAGATTCCTCGTTTGAAAGATACAATGAAAACAAAGTTGGCCAACTGTTGGATCGAGTTTTCCGGCCACCACGGTTGTCGGACAGAGTAATGGGTACTGATGAGTTCCTGGTCTCTTGGGCTTTCCATTGATATGTGATTTGTGAATTTTGGACATCGTTTGGTTGATTTTCCATTTTTGGGTCATTTCAGGTAATTACCGAGAAGTTTGGACTAAAATCGAGTACCTATTGGTCGAGTTAGGAAAAATTGGAGTTGGATTAGTGAAATTGGATGTTTTTATGAATTATTGGACGGTTCCAATTTAGTGGCTCGGGCAGCCCCAATTTGATGTCGGGTCTATAGGGCTGCTTGTGTAGTGGGCCCGTCGAGTCAAGTGCGGGTTTCGCGGTTAAAAATTGCGGGGCCTTAGAGGCATCCGATGTCGTTCAATTATTGGAGCCTAAGTGGTATTTTGTTCATATTACGGGCACTCACGTGCGTAGGGAGACGATCTGGGGGAACAAGGCGGCGCGTACGTAGTGCGTGAGTGGTTTATATGTTTTAAATGATTTGGGGTATTGTGTTGATAATCTATTGTGATTTAATATTTTTTCATATATCTTGTTTGATGAATGGTTGGTTGCATCTGATATGATTATCGGAGTTTCATATAAAACAAGTTATCATTTCATGTGAATTTTGTCAACATTTTAACTATTTGAAAGTTTTACTGAGTTCGTGGATGAGTCGGTGGTGTTTGGATATTTTGGGTACTTGGATTGAGGTTGTAAACCACCTTGAAAAACTATTGTTTTAAAAAAGTGGATCTTGAGATTTTGTGGAATGACTTTAATACGGTATTGTTGGGAAAGTACATGTGAGTAAGGGAACGGTTATATTAGTTGCGTGATGGCGGGTTGCAGGAGTTTGTTAGTTGCCACGTGATGGCGGGTACGAGGTTTATTAGATGACACGTGATGGACAGGTTAACCCGGAGGTTTATTATTTGCCACGTGATGGCGGGGTTGCGGAGGTTGTTGAGTGCCACGTGGTCGGGTCTACACGGAGGTTTATTAATTGTCGCGTGATGGTGGTTTCACGGAGGTTTTGTTAGTTGCCACGTGATGGTCGGTTGTAACCACAGGTTCATTAGTTGCCACGGTGTCATGAGGTCGGCTTCTGAATGGTTTATGAGGGTATGGTATGGGCGTTGTTGATTTTAGTTGCCACTTGTCATGAGTACGGGCTTACCGACGGTTTATGAGGGGTATGTGGTATGGACGTTGTTGATTTCCGAATATGGTATAACTATTTTAATACTTATGGTTATGGTGCATTTCATGGTTATTTTATTACATGGTGGCTATACATGCTTTATGATTGGCTTTATGTTTTGGTACATTCGGGGATTATAGTTTCTCTTACATTGTGTTCGGGCTAAATTGTTGAGCATGATTTACATATGTTGGACTTGGGGTAAAGTTGAGTTTGTGAAATGTTTCTAAACAGGGAACCTTTAAAAGAGTGGACGGGAGGTTTTGAGAGAAGAAATTTTCGAAAACAAAAATATTATTTTCCTTATAAACTATGCCACTCACTGAGATTTATTATCTCACATTATTGTTTTAAATTTGTTCCCAGTCCCGACAGCCTCGTAGTGGCTTATTTCGCCTGCATTCGACACCACCTTCCCGCCACAGCCGCCGTACACTATCGTGATCTATCCGTTTAGTTTTGTCAGATTGACTTATTCATCTCTACTTGTACCTCTAGATTCATATCACTTTAGAATGCTCGACATTCGACGAATCCTTTATAGGTCCTTATCTATATATGACCGGGTCTTTTATATATATAATTGGGATGTTAAATTAATGCATGTTTTTACTTCCTGTGCTGGGAGTTCCATCGTACATTCCCTGTGATTTTACAAAGGAACTTCACTATATGACCACCCGGAACTCGGGAGGGCATCCGGTCGGTCCTCGCTGGGCGCGTCTGCTGGGTTCGATTGATAGCCGTAATCGTGTCAGTAAACTTATAACTATGGAAAGTTATGGTTTTGTGTTTAACGTCGACATGGAGTGGGTGCTATATTTCGAACCTGAAAAGTATTAGGTTAAGAAAATAGAGAGAAAATGTCTGTTTGGTTCGATTGATAGCTGGTAATTGATGTTGATAACTTATAACTATGGAAAAGTTATGGTTTTGTAAGCTTCAATTGCTTCGACCATGGAGGGGTGTCTATTTCGAACCTAAAAAGTACAGTTAAGAAAAATAAGAGAGGAAGTGTCTGCTTGGCTATTTCGACCTAAAAAGTATTAGGTTATTGAAAATAGAGGAAGTGTCTCGTCAGTTCGATTGATATCGGTAATTGATGTTGATAACTTATAACTATGGAAAAGTTATATTTTGTGCTTCAATTGCTTCGACTATGGAGTGGGTGCTTCATTTCGAACCTAAAAAGCATTAGGTTAAGAAAATGTGAGAGGAAGTGTCCGCTTTGGCCTGATTGATAACTAGTAATTCGGTTGATAACTTATAACTACGAAAAGTTATGGTTTTGTGTTTAACTGCCGACCATGGAGTGGGTGCTCTATTTCGAACCTGAAAAGTATTAGGTTAAGAAAATAGAGAGGAAGTGTCTGTTTGGTTCGATTGATAACTAGTAATTGGTGTTGATAACTTATAACTATGGAAAAGTTATGGTTTTGTAAGCTTCTTAATCAAGCTGACCATGGAGTGGGTGCTCTATTTCGAACCTGAAAAGTATTAGGTTACAAATGGGGAGAGAGGAAGGTCCGCTTATTCGATTGATAGTTGGTAATTGCGTTGATAACTTATAACTATGGAAAAGTTATGGTTTTGTGTTTCTTCATTGCTTCACCCATGGAGTGGGTGCTCTATTTCGAACTCGAAAGTATTAGGTTAAGAAAATAGAGGGCGGTCCCTGGGTTGGTTCGATTGATAGTTGTAATTGGTGTTGATAACTTATAACTATGTTATGGTTTTGTGTTTTAATTGTCGACTATGGAGGGGTGCCTATTTTTTGAACCCGAGCATTAGGTTAAGAAAATAGAGAGGAAGTGGTTCTAGTTCGATTGATAGCCGTAATCGTGTTGGTAACTTATAACTATGGAAAAGTTATGGTTTTGTAAGCTTTTGAATTAAGTTGACCATGGAGTGGGTGCTCTATTTCGAACCTGAAAATTATTAGGTTAAGAAAATAGAGAGCAAGCGTCTGTTTAGTTCGATTGATAGCTGGTAATTGGTGTTGGTAACTTATAACTATGGATAAGTTATGGTTTTGTGAGCTTCTTAATTAAGTTGACCATGGATGGTGCTCTATTTCTAAACCCGAAAAGCATTAGGTTAAGAAAGCAGAGAGAAAGTGTCCGTTGTCTCTATTGATACCAGAATTGTGTCGATAACTTATAACTAAGGAAAGTTATGGTTTTGTGTTTCTTAATTGTCGAGCATGGAGGGGTGCTTTCAAGCCAAACCCGAAAAGTATTAGGTTAAGAAAATAGAGAGGAAGTGTCAGTTTGATTCGGTTGATAGCTGGTAACTTATAACTATGGAAAAGTTATGGTTTTGTAAGCTTCTTAATTGCTTCGACTGGGCGGAGGTGCCGATAGTTTAGCTGACATAAATTACTGCATTAATAGTCTTTTAGTTAAACAGAGAGAAAATGATAAAAAAGGAAATTTATATATTTTAATATGCTCATCAGAACAAGCTACGATATGTAACTTTTTCTCATCTATCACATGTATCAATAGCTGATTAAGAGTTTTTATCAAACAACTTATAAGAGCTGATTGAGGATTAATCAGCTATTAACTCCCTCAATCAGCTCAACCAAACAATCTTGGAAATAAAGAGAAAAAGTTGATGGAAATAAAATTTGGAAGAAAATAAAAAAGAAGTTCAAATTTTATAAGTTAGTTCTAATTGCTTATTTAAACTCATTTTATTTGTTTCTCTATATTATATAAGGATCACACCAAAATTACGTGAAATTTTTAATTATATTTTATTTTTTCTATATTTTCTATCGCAAACCAAACATAAGAAAATAACCTCAACTGGGATTTATGTCCAAACATACTTACTAGTAGGGGTGCTAACGAGACTTGATAACCTCCGCGAGCCACTCGTGGGTCAAAACTCAACTACAGGAGCTCGCCTCGAAATGTTAACAAGTCGAGTCGAGCAACTCGTAACTCGACCGAAAAGCCTCGCAAACTCGACATTTTTGTATATAAAATTCAAGTTTTTTTTTTAATTTTATATCTCTACTAGTGTATTTATTATAAATAATATATATTCTATTTTTTTATTCTTAAACAATCATACATTTTTATTATTTATTTAGTTATAAATATATTTTATTTTAAAAATAATTACTTTTCTTAAAGAAAATATGTAAGAGAATAGGATATTATTCTGAAATTATATTAATGTTTAGTATTATAAACTGATATATATATAAAGTATATATATATATATATATATATATATATATATATATTTCATACAATCGATTCCTAAAAGCTAGATATATACATTAGCAGCGCTTAACGAACGAAAAGAACTCATGGCCCACTCTGACTCGACTCGATCAAAACCTCGATCGAGTGTTCTCGACTCGAACATTAACGACCGACCGAGCCTCGCCTGAACTCCGAACTCAACTCGCATCATTAGCACCCCTAATACTAAGTACTAGAAAAATAAAAAAAATATCAAGGAAAATAATTTCCTTTATGTTTGGTTTCAATTTATAAAATATGTTAAAATAAAATATAAAAGAAAAAAAATATAATCCAAATTCGTCAAAATTTTACATGTTAGAAGGAAACAAATTAAATGAGTTTGTACCCACTTATAAAATTAATTTATTAAATTTAAATATTTTTTTTTTCCAAATTTTATTTACTTTTCGCCGCTAAAAATCTAATTTTGAAATTGACTTTATTCGGAATCCCAAATTACTCTACTTTATTGGGAATCTGGAGAATAAAGTAATCGAATATAGATTTGGACATTCCTAAATCAATCTCACACCATAGAATTCATATAAAATGTGGTAGAACTTGTCTATGTAATTCTCCACCTAATCTCACCCCCAATGGGGCATATCTACGAGGAAAAAATATAGAACGTTTGATTCTTGTTTTTGAAAATTGTTTTTGAAAACAAATAACTATGTATTAACATCTAAAACCGTTACAAATACAACCATAACATACTTTAGATACTACCATAATTTTTTAATATGGTAGTACATAAACTAGTTATGATAATATATTATAGTAATTTCTAGAGTATGTTATGGTAATATTTAAACTAAACTTAGACAAATGTTAGGTGAATTGATTAGATGGGCATTTTGAGTATTTTAAACTAAAATGCAATTATTTTTTATTAGCTTATATCAAGACATCAATTTTTCATTCTTTATCACTTTATCTCCTAATATTATCAAACCACAAATATTTACTTACTTCGATATATCTAAGATTGGATTTTACGGATATATCTTATAGATGATATCGTGCGGATATTTACATGAATAGACGATATATCTGAAATTAAACCGTCGCGATCAATCCATAACCGCGGATCAAATCGTAATTTCAAATACGCCATTTAAATATATCTTCGAGAGTATCCCGAGAGATCCCGATATATCCTCGATATATCTTCGGAGCATATCCCGATATATCCCGATATATATCGATATTTTACCGAAAAATTAAACCAATTCGCCGCAAGCACATACGACATATTTCCACAATATATCGGTGCAAAACCGATATATCGACGATATATCGGTCATCGCCGATATCGTATCGAACATCACCGATATCGGATATATCGGAGATATATCAACGGATATATCGGATATTTTCATCCTTGATTCAAAACTGATACATATGGCATGTTTGTTTACAAATTTTGTTTATTATTTTTTATTATGAAAAACAAGAAAAACATAGAGAATAAGTTTGGTTCTTAGTTTTTTTTTTTTGAAAACATGTTAACCAAAAAAAAAAACTAAATTTAAAAAAATAAGAACGCTTTCATAGATTAACAAAATATATTTTAAAAAATATTCTTAAGAATAGCTTTGGGGTGGTTAGGGAAACCATTTATTACATACTTTTCCCCACGTTGATTTTTTCTTAGGTGTGGTAGAAACTAGGAAGAAGAGCATGAAATTAATTGGCTTTGAAAATAAGTTATGTTGTTAAAATATGTAGGCATCATCTTTGAAAAAAAAATAAAAATGTAGGCGTCATTGATTATGACCAGGCTTGACTTTGTGTGGTCATATTGATTGGTAGCTTCAAATCTGTTTGCAAAAATGAGTCACCATGGTTAAAGTGATTTAAAATATTTGGATTTCGACTGTGATATATCAAGACTTACATTTTACTTGATATATCTAAGATATATCATACATATTTTTATACGAATATCTATATATCGCAAATTAAATCACAAGGATTAATCCATAACCGTGGACGTTTCGTGATTTTCAAATCTCAGCCATTTAAATATATCTCCGATATATCCTCGATATATCCCGATATATCTTCGATATTTTACCAAAAAATTAAACTAACGCGCACGTGTGTCACATACCTGATATTTTCACGATGTATCAGTCCAAAACCGATATATCGGTCATCACCGATATCGTGTCAAACATCGACCGAGTATCTAGATATATCTATATATATCACTCCGATATATCGGATATTTTCATCCCTTACTGTAGAGAGCAATTACCCTCGGAGACTTCTTCATCGTACATCTATTCATAAGGACCTTACCTTTACTTCAACTATTTGTTTCATTATTTTTAAAAACTGTTTCATGTTTTCAAAAACAAGAAAAACAAAAACAAATAGAATATCAATTTTGGTTCTCAATTTTTTACTGTTTAAAAAACATTAAATCAAAAGAACAATAACGATTTTCTTGTGTTCTTTGTGATTTCAGACAGGCCCAATATTTTCTATCATTTTTACATTCATGGATTTGAGATGCCACAATTTAATTCATGGGGGTAGATTTGGGTTTTCCTTATTGACTTTAAAAAAAAAAATCATATTTTTTAACCGATAAGGAGAAAAGGTATAAAAGGTTTCATATTCAATATCTTATAAGAATATAACATTATAAATAAAAAAGTTTTTTTATATAAATAATTCTTAAAATAGTTTTTAAAAAATAAAATTTTGTATCTTAAAATTAATTTTATTAACTTATTCTTCCTTAAAATATTATATACTCATATTTAAAATATTTTAAATTTTTTTATTACTAAAATTTACTAAAATTTCTTATTTTGATGCATTATTCATTTATAAAGAGAGGGTAGCTACCATTCATGTTAGGGCACTCACCCCTAATGCCTGTGTAAGCCATATGGGTGTTAGAAAAAACAGAGAAAAGCATTCTACTTTTCTAAAAGCCTTCTATCAAGAGAAATTGTATTCATTAGATCTAAATTAACTATTATTTGTAAATTTAAATTAATAATATTAATGCTTTTGAGTAAAAAGGGTGAGAAAGAGTTACGAGAGATTTCAAGTTTTGAATCATTGTAAGAACATATAACTATAATGTAATATACAAAGTAAATAAATGTTAAAAAAAAATAATAATAATTTGGTTATCAATAACTTTTGATTTTAGCTCATCATGTCTAACTCATGTGATAATTTTAACGTAGTGTTGTGACATGCGGTTAATGGCCCTGCCAGCGTCCTAGTTAGAATTGTCAATCCTGGGTTAACCCGACACTTCAGTCGAACCTGCACAGCAGCCATGAGCAAAATCGATGTAATGGGATTCGACCTAATTTACATAAGATCACATTTTATCTTGACTCAATCTAATCCTAATTCGAATCGACCGAATTAACCTAATGTGTTGAACAAAGCTTTAGTCTAACCTAATTTATATGGACCCGCCTATATATATATATTAGGTCAATGTAAAAAGAAAAAAAAAAGGGATTTACACGTGTCAGGCGGTGGAGGGGAATATGACGGAAAAAGCATGGGAGGTTTTGTTATCGTTACAGGGCTGTGTGTGTGTGAATGTCATCATCATCCCTGTTGCTCTGTCTGTGAAAAAGATAAAGGCAAAAAAATGGAAAGTGGGGGAAGGAAGGAGAGAGAAGTGAGAAACATTTTTAAAAATTGTGGTGTTCATTCTTTGACACTTAGATCACAGGCTCTCTCTCTCTCTCTCTCCCTCTCTCTCACTCACTTTTCTGCTACTGATTTCCATCTCTTCTGGCATTTGGATTAGAGAATAGAAAGAGGACGCAAAAGAATCTTTCCCGTTTCCCCTGTCGGAGAAGAAAGAGAGAAACTGAAAGGGGGTGGCGAAGAAGAAGAAGAAGAAGAAGACTGAGGAGCAGGAAGAAGAAGGGAATACAGGGAGGAAGAGGAGTGGTGGGGGGTGAGGAGAGGAGAGGAGATGAAAGGTGGGGTTGGAGGTGGTGGTGGTGGTGGGGTGGGGGTGGGGGGTTCTTCTTACGCACTGCATCCCAAGAGGCGATGGAAAGGGTTCGTGGTGGCAGTGCTCGGACTGGTTATCCTTTCAATGCTTGTTCCTCTCATCTTCTTGCTTGGTCTCCACAATGGCTTTCACTCTTCCGGTATTTCTCTCACTTCTCTCTTTCCCTATCTAGCTTTTTTTTTTTTTTAATTCAGATCTGTTCATCTGCTGTTCTCAATTTCCGCGCTCTCGCTCTTTTACTGGTAATTTCCGTTGGATTCTATGTCAGATCTGGATTTTCTACTGCCATTCCGGATTCTGAATTTTGGTTTATTGCATTTGGAATTTTGTTTTCTCGAACCACACTACTTTTTAACCTTGCTTTTTCACGTTTTCTTTGCCAATTTCTTTTTGGTTTTTTGCGTATCTCGCGGAATGAGAGTATGATTCTGTTCTGAATTAATAATACTTAGATTTCTGATCTTGGATTGTTTAATTTTTAATTTTAGTTGTTCATGTTTTTCCCTATCTTGAGAGTGAAAATCTACATTAACTTCCGAACTGCTTTCCTCTACCTTCTTTGCTGCTTACTCGTTTACTTCTAATTGTTGTGCAGGTTATGTTTCCGAACCACGGAATTCCGTACCAGTAAGGATTTGAAGGCCTTTGTGAATTAAGTGGCATTTAATTGCTTTTGATTTTATTGTGTTGATTTTGATGAATATGCATTTTCTTCTTTAAATGGCAAGCAGATAAGTTTTGATCAATACAGCAACCCTAGAACATGGAATCAATCAGAGGTAATGCTGCTTATAATTGGGGGATTTGCTCATCTATGCCTTACTTGTAACTTTTGGGACTGTTTGCTTTTTGGCCTTGAACTTGTGCATGATCATTAAATTACCATGGTTCTTACTTTTTAGAAATGCCCTTTGATTGTCATTCAGATATGTCTATTACCTTTTCTTGCGATGTTACCCTGAAGAAGCGTTATTAGGCTAGCTGAAACAAGAACAGCGATCAATGCACCATTTCGTGGCTAAATGTGGGCTTGTTTGGAGTATAAGAGTATTGAATTGGAATGAGATAAACTATTTTCAATCGCAAGGTTTTCTTTTCCTTCATTTTCTTGTAGCTTTTAAGTAGAACTGGTTAATAAAACATTATTGGTTCTATTAGAGGGGAAGGGGCTTTGTTATGTGCTACGTGCATTATTGTTAAATGGTCATTCTACTTCCCTCGAGTAACCACCAATAACATCAAGATTTCGTCCATTTATGATTGTGAAAGGATTAACTTACTTTTGGGAAGATCTATGATGGGGATTAACTCCTATTCTCCTGGTTCCCTCGTGTTCATCTACTAACACCTTCATCTCCTTACTAATTCTTTGTTCGTTGCCTTGGTATCCTACGAAAGAAGTTTTACAAGACTAGTGGGATTTTGTTCTTAAAACTTAAATTTACTGTTATGGGTGGAGACTCAATATGTTTTTGGGAAGATAAATGGTGGAGGATCAACTATGATGCCCTTGATACGCTCTCTTTCATCTCCTTACCTAATTGAGAAGGTTTTTTCAGAAAGCTCCTCTTACTCTTCTCTTTATAATTTCTCATCTCTTGAAATTTTGATTTTTAAAGGACTTCGGGAGATATGGAAATTGATGACCTCTTTTCCCACCTAATGTCTATATAGATTGTCTCTCTTTTTGCGGCCTTGATGAGAGATTTTTGTCCTTGGTTTTCATAGTCACTACTGCTCCCGAGCTTGCTCACACGCTTTAAACCAATTTGAATCCTTAATTATGTTCCTCAAAGCCTAGTTTCTTAGTGTGCAAAACTTCTTTAGAAGTTAAAGTGTCTTTACATGGTTGGTAGGTTACTTAATAATGCTGATGGTTCACTTTAATTCACAAGGCCCTATACCTATTCTTTGTATGTATTAGTGAGTAGTAGTTTGACCATCTCTCTGCTTGCCCTTTAGAGCTAGTATTGAGTGGGTTGTAGTGGGAGGTATCACTGATATGGTTGGATCAGGTTTCTTGGCAAGGCTAGGCTTAGCCTTATGGTATCTGCTCCTGCATTTCCCAAAATGTGTCTTTCTTGTCATAACATGAAATTTATGCTTTTGTATAAGATTTTCTTGGAAGTTTATTACTTCTCTCTACATTTGGCTATCAAAAAAAAAAAAAAAAATTTACTTCTCTCCACATTTGAAGTGGATTGCAAAAAGTGAGTTGAACATTCCATCAGCTTTATTGATCCAACTAAATGGCTGCTCCAACCTATCTCTTTGTTCAATATGGAACTCATAGAGAAGAGCTGTTGATCCAATGTTTGTAAAGAAGGGGAATGTGAGGACTGGTGGAAGATGTAAGGGGCAAAGGAGATATAGTTAGGAGAATTTATTATTTCAATTAGAATTGGATGATTCTTTGTGCTAAGGGGTATGGTTCAAAGTCAATACCATATTTATAATCCAAAAATCATTTCCAAGTATAATTTCACTACAACCATCCAACCTGCTAGTCATGCCTACCAAAGATGCATTTAAAACGGAAAATTCATTTTTCAGAGTGATATGTCACCTTAATGCATGAAACACTGCTGCACTATAGAAGGGTTGACATGGTTTGATGCTCAATATTTTCCAGTAAACTGTAAACTAGTTAAGGGTTAGGAGAGACAAGAAAATTTAAGGTGATTATCAAGTAAGCAAATTTCCTGTAACCATGCATCTCTAAACCCTCTGGCATTGCATGGTTCTGATTCTTTCCACTGCCCAAAATCTCAGATAAAAGCATGAAGGTTCTCTTTTGATCAAGGCAACTGGTTTGTTCTGTTCCATTAATTAGCTCTGTCATTAAGGATTTTATGGAGTCCTAAAAGAGGTAGATAGTAGCCAATATCTTCAAGGCCTATCTATGACATTTTCTCTCATTTTTTCCCTTTGCATTCAACAACAATGAGTTTGTGGTCTTTTATGCTCTTATACTCCTTCGTTTTTTTGTCTGTTACAGTTTCATATGAGTGACTTAAGGCCTATGGTCCTAAGTCATTTGATTTTTCCTCAGTAAAGGTAGAGGAGGCATCGCATGCCTGAACTTTTTACTCCAGGCTATACTTTTTGGCTTAGCTGGTTGATTCATTAGTTTGACAATTTGCTTCAATACTGATAGTACAGGTATCTCTACTCATATTTGACCTGAGTTTTCATATTTTCTCAAACATCTGTACGGCAGGATGTCACTGAAAGCTTGGGCAAGGAGGCTGGAAATGGTACGATTGTTGAGGAAGCCACACAAGTTAGTCCACCAAAAAAAGGTCTGTTTGAACTCATTTTGTTCTGGTGTCGTTCAGTTATTCTTATATCCTTAAAAAATGCCAATTAAAATTCCCTCTAATCATTTGTAGGTTTATCTGCTCCACTCTGTTGTGTTGAATCACCTTCTGTACAAAATGTATGCATATGTTTTACTCTCTGGCCGATGTATTTGTCATCATGTTGTTCAGTTTTTAGTCCTTATATAGCATCCATCTTAACTTTTAAATCTGTGACAGCACACAAAAATTGTTATGCAGTTGAAAGTGTTGGTGAAAGTGAAAAAGATATGTGAGTTGAATTTGGGAGTTTACTGCCTATGGCCAAGAACATAGGGAAGATACGAAGGATATGATAGTGAAGAAATTGAAGGACCGGCTTTTGTGGCCCGAGTATACTATCCTAGCGTTGCAAAACTTCCAGCATGATAAATTGTCATGAAATTAAAGCAGAACATTCAAGAACTGAACGGGTCCTCAGTGAGGCTTCTACAGATGCCGAACTCCTCTTCAGTAAGTGATGACTATTTTTGAATGATTCTACAAGATTTCATCCATTGGCTGAGTAACAAAGTAATAATTAACAGTGGCAAGGATATTGATAATTACATCTATCTGCTTGCTGAGTAGATATATTTCATTCACATGAGCATGCCTCTACAAAGTACAATTTTTGATTCATTGTTTTCTTTCTACATATTTATCATGGGGAAAAAGAAAGAGGACTTCCTATGAAATGCCTTTTCTGGTTTTATTGAAACAATTGATTTATTTACTTCAAGCCCTTACAATTATCTTTTTCAATATGATATTTCCCTTAACAAATAATGGACTATCAACAAACTCTTTCTGATTTTCTTTACTCTTCTACAAAAGGTTCTATCTTTCAGTACTTCCAGCTGTTTACAAATACTCTATTCTACAATATCATAGCTTCACTTCCTATATGAGTGCTGGTTTCTTTGGCCTATGATATTGGTTGTAGCCTGGTGAGATCAACAAACCATTTCTAGTCGAAACGAGGCTGGATGAGAGATTTTAAGAAAATGTTTCAAATGGGCATGGGAAAGGGCCACCCTTCCTAAGTTTGGGATGAGAATGGAATAGTAAAAGTTTGTGACAAGAATGCAATAGGGGTGCCCCATCTCAAACTTGCTCACAAGGGCCCTAGTGTGTGAAGTCCGGTGTAGTTTGGAACTTGTTTTATTCTTCCTCCTCTCTTTGGAGATTCTACAATCGAAGCCTTCACAGTATTCCTTTAGCCTTCTATTATTATATCAGAATTGTGTTACAGGTTAGGAGGTTCCGAAAGTAAGACTTTTTCATGGTTACTCTCAAGGAAAATTATGTGCAGTTAGATTTGATGGATGTTGCTCATGTATCCTGGAAGCAAATAGGGATTGAAGAAGTGTTTAAAGATTGTTGGAGGTATAATAATAAAGCATATTATAGTATACTTAGGAGCACTTTTTTTGGCATTTTAATTACATGCATGTTTCGTACTTATCAAAATAAATAAATAAATTAGTAAAAAATAAAAGCACACTCAACCTGCGAAAGAGTGGTTTTTGTTATTGAGATTGGAATTCTAGCTGTTTAAGGAGGGCATTGTGCAAGCTAAAACTTTGGGCCTTTCCATATTCTAATAGGAGACTCTATTGTTATCATTTCTTGATGATTTGGAAAGGAAAGAGACTCTAAAACTTTGTGCAAGCCAAGTTCTTTTAGATTCCTAGCTTAGCAATTAAGTGGCAGATTTTTTAGACAAGATGGAAGCAAAACACTTAACTTCTTTAGTGCGAATTTGTTGGTGGGGGAAGGTATGAAGGGGGATTGTCGTCTCACATTGGATAAGAGAGAGTTCTTGATGCCGATAAGTATGAGCTTTCCTTAATCTTGCAGGCATGTTTTAAAGCCGTAAGGGCTGTACTGGGCTTATAATGGACGATATCTACGGTTGGGTGCAGTGTTATAAATTGAGATCATGTGTTTTGTAACAATTTGTATTCAACTACGTAGACAGTTGGTTCGTCAGCCCTGGGCGGAATTCCATGGTTTTAAATGCATGAATACTCCGATCAAGAGAAACTTGTTCTTATATGGTCCCAAACCTCCTTCCCTACTTGATGCGAATACCCCATGTCTTATCGCTTTAGATGATTGGGTATCTCTTTCACAACTCATGGATCCTCATTGTGTACTATGAGATTACGAATAGTGCCAAAAACTCTCTCATATCTAATGTGTAATGAGACACTTATTCCACATTGACAATCACACCAATTGGGATTCATTTTATTTCTAAAGGTTTATTGTCAAACTTGAGTTGACTTCAAATATCATGAGCAACAAGCTTGAATGCTTGTGAAGCCTACTTGAAACCAAAGAAAAAACCACTCTCCTTAGCTATCTCCAAAAGACAATTGATCACCTCAATTGTGAACACAAATAAATCTGGGGAGGGTTTTCTGGCCTATTGGCCAATACCTTAGCTAGAACCTTATATAGCCTACCCATGAGGCTTATTGGCTTAAAATCTTTCAAGTCCTCAACACCTCCTTTCTTCAGAATTGACCCAAAAAATGTAGCATTCAGAATTTTTTACATCCAAGTCATAGAACTTCCTAAATGGCTTGACGCTTCATCTTTCACAACATCCTAATGGAATGCAAAAGGGCCAAAAGTAAACCACAAGGGCTTGGAGTTTATCCCCATTTAGATTGACCAAGGCGTTGAACACCTCCTTAGTGAAAGTCACCTCTAAACCTTGAACCTTCTAATTGTCATACGCTTTTCAATTTGTAGAGTTAAGATAGGGAATAGTGAATGCTTTTCAATCTCTTCTCTTTGATATTGGAGAGTGGAGGGCCAGCCTTGATGGTTTGTCTTTTACTAGAACTGCTGAGTTGGAAGCAGCTAGATTGGAGTTGCCTTTCTCAAAAGAAGTGCACACAACATTATGTGAGTTGAATGGTGACAAGGCTCCGGGCTCAGATGGCTTCATTAGCTGCATTCTGGCAGTATAGCTTGACATAGTAAAGGATGAAATTATGAGACTGTTCAAGGATTTCTTTTGAGACTGAAAATTCATGAAGAGCAAATCTTAATGCTTATAGTAATGGCAGCCGAAAAGGGTGGGGTGGAGGACTTCAAGGACTATAGGCCTATTAGTCTGATGGGCAATCTGTACAAATTAATAGCAAAAGTCCTTGTGAACAGATTAAAAAGGGTGATGATTAGGCTGACTAACAAAGCTTAGAACGCGTTTGTGGAGGGGAGACAGATCGTGGATGTTTCTCTAATTGCAAATGTAGTAATAGACTCCCTGCTGAAGAAGAAGGAAAGGAGAATTCTGTGCAAATTGGATATAGAAAAAGCTTATGACTAGCTAAGCTGGAATTTCCTCTTTGGAGGAGGAGATTGGAACCTCATATTTGTTAGACAGTTTAATGATTGGGAAATGGAAACAATTTAGAATTTTGTCATGTTAACCAGTGATAGAAAAGTAACCCCGATAGCAAAAGATAGATTATTTTGGAAGGTGGACAAGGTGGGAATTCAAAACCAACTTTGTGCACCTGGAAGGTGGGAATTCAACTTAGTGCCTACAAAGTTGTTTTAGAACAGCTGTGTGCCTCCAAAAGTGGGCTTTTTTGCTTGGGAGGTTTGGTGGGGTAAGGTGTTAACCATGGAGCAACTCAAAAAGAGGGGTTTCCAGTGTATCAACAGATGCCCTCATTGTTGTAAAGCTAAGGAGAACTTGGAAGTTTGGAACATCCTTTGGTTCATTGCCCCTCGATCTGGGGGTTCCAGGCAGCTATCATATCCATTCCAAGAATGGATTGGGTCTGTCCTTACTCAGTGAAAGACCTGTTATTAGGCTGGTCTTCCTTTCTTATTAGAAAGAATGCAAGAAAACTGTGGATGGCTGCTCCTCTCAGTTTGCTTTGGGCTATTTGGAAGGAAAGAAATAGGATTGTTTTTGAAGAGGCTTTCTTCTCCCCTAACAGGCTGAAGCTTTCTTTTTTCAGCTTTCTCATCTCTTGGGCAGTGCTAATTACTAATGTGGATCATTCAATTTTAAGAATTATTTTGTGTATTCTTTAGGGTATATTCTTTTTGGGTGGTAAGTTTTTGCTGGCCCTTTCTTTTTGTATCTGCCTATTTCCTCCCCTGTATACTTCGGGGCTGGAGCTGAGGGCCCTCTTTTTTGTTAATAATATATATTGTTTCACTGCCTGCCAAAAAAAAAAGGCTTCGAATGACATCTAATTGATGCTAGGTCTCCAATGTCCCATATTAGATAACAAAGTGGAAGTTTTGAGGCTGCCACCCCTTCCTTATCTCATTCTCCCTGTGCAGCCACACCTTTTTAAATTTTTATCTTACCCACGATATGCTTCTAAACTTTGTAAAAGAAGGGAGTCTTCTTTTGTCCTCCCTGCTTGAGATCCATATGCTTCTACTCTTATAACCTTATAATTCTCCCAGGTGGTCAGACATTTTCAGACCCCTATCCTTTTTTTGAACTTTATCTAGCTCTCTTACTATGATTGGCAATAAGTCAATGTTTTATGACCTTTTTCGGCATATTGGAGAAATATATTTTTGGCTCATTCTGGTTTTTAGTTATGATTTCCTTGATCAAGCTGCTGCCGTGAGCATCATCATCAATGATATACTTTGATTAACATGATAATTGATAAGGTCACCTTTTCACTCATCCAAATGGAATCCCTGTCTCCAATTTAGAGTTTTAATCAAAACAATATGCTGTTTTTAAGTTTTAGTCCATTGCATATAATATCAGTTGCTTGTGAAGTATTCTTCATGTTTCATGCTTTATGCTTTTTTGTATGAGTGCTTAAAGCTTTCACTTCATATTATTTAATGAAAGATTCTTCTTTCTATCAATCATAGATCACCAAGAGCATAATTTTCCTGTTCCACCAGGATTCGGAAGAAGTTAAGCAGAATGGAAGTTGCGATAACCAAAGCTAAATCAGTCACTTTGGATTGTAATAATGTTGACAAGAAATTAAGACAAATCCTTGATATGACCGAGGATGAAGCTGACTTTCACACGAGGCAAAGTGCTTTCCTCTATCAACTGGCCATCCATACCACACCGAAAAGTCACCACTGTCTGTCTATGAGACTAACTGTAGAATATTTCAAATCCCCACTTGATATGGAGGTGCAGCAGCATGAGAAATATATGAATCCAGCATTGCAGCATTATGTGATATTCTCGAAGAATGTACTTGCATCAACAGTGGTCATCAACTCGACTGTAATGCATACTGAAGTAAGATTTGTAAACCCTCTCATGTGCACATTCTAAATTACTAAATTTGTAATAAACACTGACAATGTTTCCTACTGTTTTCAGGAGAGGAACAGATTTTTAGTGTTCTGACTGATGGTCAGAATAACTTTTCGCTGGCTGAAACAATGGTTCAGCAGAAACACATTCAGGGGAAGCCATGGTTCAAGTGGTGAACATCAAGATCTTAGTCTGATCAATTATGAAGAGGGCACTCCATTGGGTCTGTCGTTGCCTCTGGAATTTCGTATTTCTTATGGCAGTGCTACTAATAACCTACCCACATTGCCAATGCGAACAGAATACTTGTCTATTTTTTCTCATTCACATTATCTTCTCCCTGAAATATTCCAGAACTTGAAAAAAGTTGTGATTCTAGACGATGATATTGTTGTCCAGCAAGACTTATCAGCTTTATGGAGCATCAACATGGAAGGAAAAGTAAATGGTGCCATCGAATTCTGTGCTGTGAGGTTGGGTCAACTGAAGGGTTATTTGGGCGAAAAAGTTGTTGATGGGAATTCTTGTGCTTGGATGTCTGGGTTGAATATCATTGATCTGGTCAGCTGGAGGGAACAAAACGTTACGGGAAAATACAGAAGGTTGATACAAGAGGTAAGCAACATTTTATCTTTCCTGTTTATTTTTGGTGAAACTTGGGTGGGGGGGAGAGATAGTTGATGAAGATAATATAGAGCATTGTTTTCATGCTTATTTCAGATTTTGTGCTTCTCCCTTATTTGATTAATTTTGGCTTTCAAAGTGTATTCATTCTACTTCCTTAACGCAGCTTTGTCCTAGAATACTTTAAAATAAAAAAATACCAATCTAATGCTGGTTTTAAAAAAATGCCCAAACTAGTGCTTAAAATCGTAGTTGGTGACTATTTTAAAAAAATTTAAAACCGTAGTTACCAACTATGGCTCTTACGAAGACATACTAATTTGGGCATTTTTTTTCAAACTTATACTAAATTGGCATTTTATTTATTTATTTTGAAAGTACTATTCTGGGACAAAACTCCCTTTTAACAATGGTGGGAAGATATGTGAGAAAAATTAAAATTTCTTTTGACTTTTTATTGCAGCTGAGCATGGGAGAGGAATCTGCATTGCAGGCAAGCTTACTCTCCTTTCAGGATCTGGTTTTCGCTCTCGATGATAACTGGGTTTTTTCGGGACTGGGTCATAACTACAATCTTAACACCCAAGCCATAAGAAGGGCTGCAGTTTTGCATTATAACGGGAACATGAAACCTTGGCTCGAGCTGGGAATTCCGAAGTATAGAAAATACTGGAAAAAGTTTCTGAACCCAGACGAACAGTACTTGACTGAATGCAATGTAAATCGGTAATGAGGTGAGACCGTATCCTGGTTTGCTTGCTGGAATTCCTGGAAAATATAAGTTCAAGAAGCATAAATGAGAGGATGGATGTCTGTTTCTTGAGTGGGAGAATTTCTCTGAGCTAGGGTTTCCGAAGGGGGAGCTGATGATAAATTTGACAACTTCGACAAATGAGGTACTTATAATTTTTTTGGTAAATAAAAAAAGGGAGTAGTAGTAGTAAGTAGAAAATCATTTCATACCCATTCTGGGCTAAAAGGTAGAAGTGTTTGGGGAGTTCAGATCTCAAGGACTTAAAGAAAATAGAAGTTTGAAATGCAATCTGGAAACAAAGAGAAATGAGAGGGAAATGTTTTGTGTACACGGAAAAAGGTATTGAGTGAGTATTTTTGTTTTAAGGGATAGGTCCAATTGCCATTCCTGATATAATGTAAATGATCCTTTGATTGCCCCATTAGAATAAGTTTATTATTATTCTTTTTTTTTTTTGTGTTTTTGGCCCCGTTTCTGGTTCTTTCTCCTTTTGATTGATTCTGACTTTTTTCTTCTTTTTCTAATTGGAAAAATGAGAAAATGGAACCAATTTTGATTACGCTTTCTATTATTTTTTTTGTACTTTTGTTTAGTGTATGACAGAGCGCATTTTCAATAGGAAACTTAGAATGCTTGATATCTGAATGCAGCAGCTATCAAGTTAAAAGTTGAATTATATGTACGCATGCATTAATAATAATTATATTCATTTTAAGGCTGTATTGATAATGTTGCTCGGGGATAGTATCGTAGTCGGGGGTGTAAACGAGTCAAGCTATTCGAGCTCGACTCATAGAATACTCAAATTCGACTCGACTCGACAATATTCGACTCGAACTGCTTGCAAGTTTAATCGAGTCGAACCCGAGTATAATTATTTATTGATTTTTTAATTGATTTGAGCTTTGTCGTGTTGAGCTTGAGTTGCTCAATTATTATGGAGTCGAGTTTTGAACATCTAAAAAGAAGCTCAATCAAGTTTGAGCTTTGAGTTCGAACTTGGCTATGTATCAACTCAATTACACCCCTAATTGTGAATGAAAGGCACATACTTGATAATGCGAAGTTTGAGGGAGTCCTCGTTATTGTTGCAGGAATCAATTTGTTTTCAGAATCTGTTTTTATTTCATTTCGTTCAAGATTCTCTCCCACTCATCCCATATTATTGGACTCAGCACGGGGACATATAGGATATGTTAAAAATAAATGATCTAGTTAGTACCTGGTGATAGAAATTAAAGAGATAATTATTGATTGGAGCATAATATTTGAAGAGAGTTAATTACGAGATATCCATTTCTTTTCTTGACCACAGAATTGTAAAGGAAAGAAGTGCATAGCATCGGAGTGATGTTTTGGCTAAGCCTAGGTAATAATGCCTTAAAAGATCGTGTAAGAATATTTGGAAGTTAGTCTTGTAAATATTTATTATGATAAGGATTGTAGATTGTCTAGCAAGAAAAGCTATGCATGCAAATTCTAAAGTATTTGATGGCCAAATTTTCCTAAAAATATCACAAATATTATTATGAAAATCATTGTGGTTCTCGTTTCAATCGTTTATGTAATATTCCTGAACACATTGGAGCACGTTCATTACAAGAATTCATTTGAGCAGCCAAGGAAGACCAGCACCTAATTGATATTACACATAACATAAAATTGAATGCCTAAAAATAATGTACGTGTACATGTGTATATATATTAATGCAAAGAAAGTATCAAATAGCCAAAAAGTAATAATAAATCATGAGGGCAGATCAAGTGAAGTCATAAGCAAGCTTGGCAGAGTCAAGAGTGTTGGAGAGGAGCATGGCGATTGTCATGGGTCCAACACCTCCTGGTACAGGTGTTATGGCTGATACTACCTCTAGTGCTTCCTCATAGCAAACATCTCCAATTAATCGATACAACCAAATCTCGGAGTTGGGTCCCGCTGATATCCCATAAATTTATTATAATCAGTGAAAAGTGTCTGCACGCACGCGAAGAGTCAAACAAACCAAACAGAAATTTCCATGATTTTCTTAAATCAACAAATTATAATAAATCACAAAACAATGCTCTACTACGTTAAACGATCAACTCTTCAGCTTTACGAATATCACGCTTTATAATCTGTGAGTCATCTTACGCTTCCAAAACCATGGGTTTCCAAGAACATTTACCTCAACTGGGTATGTTCCTGACATCAATGACAACAGCACCAGGTTTTAGCCAATGGCGACGGACAAGATTAGGAACCCCCACAGCAGTAACCACAATGTCAGCTTGGCTGCTGATCTTATCTGGGTTCTTTGACATTGCATGTAGGATGCTGACTGTTGCATGGTGCCTCTGCCAAACAATACAAAACAAAGTTCGATAAGTTTATCTTATCAAATCAAGAAGAATTTGAGGGTTGTTAAGGATTAGTTTAACCATTTGCCAAAATCTTTTCCTTCTTTTCATTTTTTTCTGAATTCTAACGACTCTAATTTTGTTTTCTTTATTTGCTCTAACACTTAAGAAAGATAAATAATGCATGCTCTCTCACTCATACCAAATTTTAAAATCAAAGTCAGGAAGATTCGAATTTAATACGAATATCACGCTCTTTAACGTTTTCCTCATACAACCCCATACCCGTATTTGTGGAGAGTCAATAAACAAATAAATTCTCCATGACTTTCAAATTAACAACAGTAATAAATTGCAAAGATGTTACTAACCCGTGCTATTGGGAACCTTTCACAAAACCGTACTGATACCACGCAACGACCAACTATTCTAATAACTCTGCCTTGTGCACTTTGGATGGCGAATATCACTGCTTTAACAAATGAGAAAAAAACAAAACAGTTACCTGCAATAGCAATGATGCGCAATCCAGTAATATTGCTTCTTCCGATCACCACAGCTTTCTTCCCCATGATTTCCACACCAGACCTGAGCACTAACTCAATGCAACCCTTTGGAGTGCAGGGGATGAACAACAGTGGCTCCTTCATGGCAAGATTTTCCATATTCAGTGGATTGAAGCCATCCACATCTTTTTCTACGCTCACCTGGTTTAAAATCTTTTCCTCGTCCAAATGCTGTTCCCACATTTTTAGCAAAGTCATCCATATGATATGTCAGAAACAAGTTTCACTTTCTTGAATCACACAACAAACACTTATCCACATTTGCAACCAAGAGGTTTGCTAATTCACCAGAAAGTAAGCATAATCAAGTGGATCTACAAAATATAATTATTTCGTCAGGCTAGGATGTTGATACGATCCCACATCGGCTCCACATAAGGTTGTGGAGTGGAATGATACTTAAGCTTGATGGGTTCTCCTACCTATCAGCTTCATTTTTGCGCGCTCCTATTGCGCCGTGTGATTTCACGGCTTACATTGATAGCCGGTGTGTATCGGGAAAGGGTTACTTGGAAGAGGGCTACACGGTACTAAAGGTGAGTCCGAGTAAATCCTATCCGTAGTGTGACTATCTCGTTGCACGTCCAACTTCTATGGTGTGGGCAATGATACGATCCCACATCAGCTCCACATAAGGTTGTTAGGTGATACTTAAGCTTGATGGGTTCTGTCTTTTAAGGTTGGGCCTATAATCGGCTTGAGTCTCTCTCGGATGTAATGTCTTCCACATATCGATTAAGATTTCTAAGATTGGAAGATGAATAGTAATCTTCCAAGAATCAAACAAATATAACTATCATATATCTTTATTGGGGGCCGAAGGATACTGCTTGACCAGGTTACAGCCTACTTCAGATGTTAGGCCCAGGAAGAAAAGGCAGAACTGCAGTAAGGAGTTCTATGAAATCAAATTCCAGAAAGTTTTGATCTAATCTAGTTGATGGATTGCATGGATTCAAAACAATAACATTCTTGCTTCAGATCCGAAGAAAGTAAATAAAGCAAAGGCTATAAGCACAGTTTTTGAAATTACTTTGGAAGAGAGGAAGCTGCACAAGAATACCATGAATTGATGGATCCTCATTAAAGCTTGACAAGCACTGGAATTTCTTCTTCTGCAATCCTCCAGACGCTCCAGTCATCAAGACTTGATTCGACTTCTTCATAGCTTTTATTTTGTTGCGAACGTAAGTTTTAAAGTCTCTTCTTTGACCCACCAAGATTACAGCCAGGAAGCCAGGAACCACTTTGATAGCCTCCTTCATCCTGCTCACTTCATAGCTATTCCTAGCATGATTTCTTGGAATCGACACATCAATTACTGCAGCAGTCTGTTCATTGGCTGTAGTAGACATCAAATATCAACCACACTAAGCAAACAGAAAGGTAAAGCACTCAGGATAGAACAACTAAAATCAGGGAAGAAAATGATCAGATTCAAATATGAGATGTTCTTTCCTGGGCATAGGGTTGGGAACAGTTCAAGGAGCATTTCTTAATGAAAGCTTTCATCAGTTCTATTGGAATGTCTAGATTCCTAGTATTTATTCATTTTTGTAAATATTTTATAGGATAGTTCTAGTTGTCATATTATTGTAATATTAGGTTTCCTTAAAGAATAAGGAGAAAACTTTTTTAAGAATATCCTTATAAATATTCTAGAGTCATGAGGAAAAATTATAAGAGAAGGAATGGGCTTTTTATGAGAGACTATTCGGTGTAATGCGGAGATGTAAGAGTTTTAAGGAAGTTGAGGTTTTGTGATGCATATTTTTCTCGGTATTGTGTGGAAATCCTAGGGTTTTGTGATTTCGTGATTTTTTCCTAATCGTCGTATTACTTTGATACTTTAATCTTGTACTCTGTGTTTTCAAGAATAGTGGAAAGATTCACTCATATTATGGATGTAGGCATAATTAACTTGAACAACATTAAAACCCTCATGCATCTTTTCACGTTAATTTAACTTTATCTTTTGTGTTCTTAGATTCATATTCTACTCATGCATCAAAGCTTCAGCGTTTCATAACAAATTCTAATTCCTAATGCTTTAGGACAAATTCATAATAGAACAGTTCAAATGAGTCAATGTTACTTCACTGCAAAATTTAGGAGTTGGTGATTTTTTTTTTTTTTTTTTTTTTTTTTTTTGTCGGTTGAGAAAGGGTTGGATTTGAGTTTAGAGGGGCAAGTTAAGCTAACTAAGGCAGAGCTAGAAGGAAATAGAACTTAACGGCGTTTCCTTCTAATGTATTTTCTTTTCTCTCTTAGAGAGCAAGAATCTTCTCACCTTGTAAAAGCACACTATCTATGCACTGGTAGTTCTAGAGAACTAAAGAAACAGTTTTTCTTATAAAGATATTAAATCTGACTGGCAGGATGAAAACCATATCAAACAAAGAGAGGCACAATGCGCATTAAGAGCACCTCTCTAAGGTGGCGTTTGTTTTTGTAATTAAGATAAAACTTTTTCTGACTTAACGCTAAAATGGTAGCAATAGTAGTAAGTATTAAGTTGTTAGTTTTTTAACGTTGGGTAGTAAGCTTAACTGCTAGCTCTCCCTCCTTGGGTAAGGGCGGTGTTTCTTATTTTGGAAGATGACTTTTAAAATGAAAAAACCAAATATTTTAAGATTTTTCTATTTAGATTTTTTTTTAGAAATATCGTGATAAGTCAATTCAAAGGTTAAAACAAATAGTTTCGGTAATCAAGAAAAACAAACTGACACCTAAATCGACAACTTATAGATGGAAATCATAAGATTGAAACGAGTTTAAAATAAAGTCTAGTTGCTTGATTGTTTAAAATGATAAATGGTGAGATTTCTTAATTGGATGAATTTAAGTAAGTGGCTTGTATACGGGGCCACATACTATTTCCCTTAGAGCTCAGTTTAGAACCAAATAAGTACTAAAGAAAGAAAAAAATACACTAAATAAAATGATTTTTCCCATATTTGGTTTTCATAAATGAAAATATAAAGGAACAATCGAATATAATCAAATTCCTCAAGAATTATCATATTTTTTAAATTTATTGATCATATATAATTAAGAGAAATAAATAAAATGAGTTTAAAGATAAATTTATTAAGTTTTTAACTTCTATTTTTAGTTTCCTCCAAATTTTCTTTCTTTCCACTTTTCATACTCTATATTTTACGTTGGGTGTGAATCATACTGCATTTGAGTGTGTTTTTCATGTGTATTGCCATAACTCAAATGCTAGATTAACTCTCTATTCATCAATATTACACTAATCCCCCATTTGCTTATGTTTGCAAGATTAGAAGGAAAATCAAGCAAAGTGATAGAAGAAATAAAGTGAAAAGGAAGTTGGGTTCACCAAGGCAAGAGGAAACACGCTGCGAAGGCTGAAGGATACAAAGATGAGCCTACAAGGTCGCCTAGGCGCGAAGGGGCCATGCTACTTCAAGAGACCACCTGGGTTCGCCCCTAAAAGCAAACCTAATCTTCAAGGCGAAAGGGAAGAACCATGCCAAATGAGGGCACATGTCTTCGCCGAGGGAGGAGAAGGACCAGCGAAATTTGGATCGACCAAACTTGAGTTTTAGGCCCATCATTCGCTCATTTTCCAATGCATATAAATAGTAGTCTTTTAGACTTGTTTAGGGTTCGGTTTTTTCGGAGGGAGAACACCCTCCTTAGGGTTTCTTCTCTCTTCTTCTTAAGCCACTTAGGGTTTTTCATTTTCTTTAGTTTTACTTTGTTTTTGGAGCTGATTTTGAAGAACTAGCTACTAGAGGAGCTTTTGGAACTATAGAGCAGAGTTTGAGACGAATTTCATCTCTCATTTGTTTTGTATCTCTAAACTTTACTCTCTTATTTAATCTTTCATTAATATATTTCATATTAAACATGAACTTTATTGGATTTCTTGGTTGTAATGAGTATTCAGAAAACTCCTCTAGGAGTTGATTATTGAGGTTGATGCTTGAGTTTGTATACCTTTTAGAATGGTTTGTAGATTTATTCTTGTGATGTTAGTTGGTGTAGTTGTTGAATTATTATGGTTTTGAGGATTGATTTATGTTAGGGGTAAGGTTTAAGACCCTAGTACACAAAGGAGTTTCCATAGTGGCGAATTTGAAAAATGCCCTTAGGCCTTGATCTTTACTCCCAATTGTATCTCAATTGACAAAATCAACTAACTAATCAAAGTCTAGAATTAGAATGCCTATTACTAGATAAGTTTCATTAGAATGCACCATCTCAGCATTATATTACAGGATTATGGGCCAGGGAGGTGATCGATTCGAGTGAAGTCGAGTAGTCCTATTGTATGGACCCAGTGAGCAGCCAATAGGTTCCCAGGAAAACAACTGCTTTATAAAATACCATATAATGGCCTAGATGGACGAAAGGAGGGAATAGGGTAGGTGTGAGAAATCGAGGAGACACGAAGTGTAAACCTCATCTGTGATTTCCTTGAACAAACCTGAAATATATTTTCATTAAACCGACACTTCATGAATATAAATCCATAATTGCATCCAATGGTATAATCGAGCCATTTTAAGTATCCTTCCCATAGCTTTTCTTTAAAATCAAACATTTACTTGTGAATCTTATAAAATCAATTTTAGATTTATTTTGTTTTTAGTTTAGTTTGAACTCATCTTTCACCCAGTCATCAAGTTGCTCGAATAGTGAAGATTTTTACTAACGGAGCCTCAATCCTTTCACGAATACATTCCTATGGGGATCGATATCTGGACTTATTAGTCACTTTACTTATTACTTATGCGACACGTGCGCTTACCAGTTCAGTTATTTTTACCAAATTTTTATATAATCACAAAATCAGAACATTTTCCTCCTATTTTCTTTCCTTAGTACTTTCAAGTTCTAAATGGAGCCCCTTAATATCTATAGAAGAGAATAACATGTAAGGACCAATCACGAGGAAGATCTAATAATTAAAATGTCACCAAGGCCAAAGCTGCATTCAGTTTGAATTGATTGACTAAAAAAATATACATAAATGGTAGTAAAAAAGTAGAAATGGTGAACAATTACTTACAACCTTTCTTGATTGGAGGGACGATCATGATCAGAGAATCAAGTCAGTTCGGGGAGATACAGTGAGAGAAAGCGAGGAGACTTTGGGATTTGGTAGCGATGGTTATACTTCAAGTACTAGGGCTCTATGTTGGTGGCATGCTTTTCTTTGATCCCTTCTTCCATATCACCGTCATGCTTTGTGTTATCCTCTTCATCATTGTCATCCTTTTCTTGCTCTTGTTATTGCCCTTATCCTTTTCTTCCCGCCTGTCACAATTACCATATCATCTAGCTTTTAATTTCTCTTTATCTTTCTAGGGAACACTCGTGCAATGTTAAAATAGTAATGACATTACAATTACCATATCGTCAACTTTTAATTTCTCTATATATTTCGAAGTTTACTCATCTCTGACATTACAATAGGCAAGCAACATAGCAATTACCATATCATCTAGCTTTTAACTTCTACATATCTTTACGGAGGTTTTACTCATCTACAGCATTACAATGAAGCAAGAAGCGACATAACAATTTACCATATCATCTGGCTTTTAACTTCTCTATCTTTCCTGAGGTTTACTCATCTACGACCATTCTGATAGAAATGATGACATAACAATTACCATATCATCCTAGCTTTTAATTTCTCCTATATCTTTCTGAGTTTACTCATCCTACGACATTCAAAATGACGAGTAACATAGCCATTACCATATCATCCTAGCTTTTAACTTCTCTATATCTTTCTTGAGGTTTACTCATTTTACAGCATTACAATGGAAGCCAAACAACATAACCATTACCACCTCTACATCTAGCTTGCTTCTCTATATCTCTAAAGGTTTACTCATCTGACATTACAATAGATGAAACAACATATAATTATATCATCTAAGCACCAATTTCTCTATATCTTTCTCGAGGTTACTCCTTCTACAACATTCTAAAATAGGCTAAACAACATAACCATTACCATATCATCTAGCTTTAGCTACTCTATATCTTTCTGGGGTTTGCTTATCCAACAGCATTACAATAGGCAAACAGCATAACAATTACCATATCCATATGGCTTTTAATTTCCTCTATATCTTTCCTGAGAGTTTACTCATCTCTGACATTAAAATAGGCAAAGCAACATAACAATTACCATATCATCTAGCTTTTAATTTCTCTATATCTTTCCTAGGGGTTTACTCATCTACAACATTAAAATGAGCCAAGCAACACAACCATTACCATATCATCTGGCTTTTAACTTCTCTATATCTTTCAAAGGGTTTACTCATTTTACACCATTACAATGAAGCAAAACAACATATGCATTACCATCTAGCTTTTAACTTCTCTATATCTTTCTAAAGGTTACTCATCTCTGACATTACAATAGGCAAAGCAACATAACAATTACCATATCATCTAGCTTTTAATTTCTCTATATCTTTCTCGAGGTTTACTCATCTACAACATTAAAATAGGCAAAGCAACATAACCATTACCATATCATCTAGCTTTTAACTTCTCTATATCTTTCTTAAAAGGGGTTACTCATTTTACAACATTACAATAGGCAAAGCAGCATAACAATTACCACTTATCATCCTAGCTTTTAATTTCTCTATATATCTTTCTAGAGGTTTACTAAGTGATACGACATTACAATGAGGCAAGAAACAACATAACAATTTACCATATCATCTAGCTTTTAATTTCCTCTATATCTTTCCTAGAGGCTTACTCATCTACAACATTAACAGCAGGCAAGCAACATAACAATATATAAGAAAAGAGCATCTATAGATATTCAACTCTCAATGAGAGAAACAGCACAAAGAGATGACAACATTAGAAACTTGAATTTACCAAACAGCCAAAATATAAGTAGAACCACAAATACTAAGGCTCCATTTGGAATCCGGGAAAATACTAGGAAAGAAAAACAATACTAAAGGAGCCAGTTTTCTTATGTTTGAATTACACTCACAAACATAAAGAAAAAGTACAATGAGTTTGAATAAACATATAGAAATTAAATTATTAAGTTTAAACCTAGCTTTTATCTTTCTCAGAATTTTCTTACCTTCCACTTTTCCTTCTTTCCCTCTTTTTCTTTCCTTACTTTCCAGTTCTCCCTCTTTATTTTCTTTCCTTAGAACTTTCCAGGTTCCAAACAGAGGCCGAAAGCTGCTTTTGGATAAAGTTTAGAGGATAGACCTGTAGGAAAGACAACCCACCCAAACTCACCACCACCTACACTGCCAAACCTGTCACAGCCCATAGCATTACTGAAACACCAAAACACCATTATCAAACCATTACAATCATCAATCACTCCACAAATCGAGAAAACTTAATATCCTCGTCTGAACAACAGCAGAAACTTCAAAGGAGGATTTTGTTTTCACTTCATTCTGATTCAAAATCCCTTTGCGTATTATCAAACAGCTAGAAAATTAATGTGCCACATTCAAATTTTCCTTGAAAAGCATAGTAAAGCCAACATGGAAATGGCATGGAATAGGAAGTGTTGAAGAAATACAGAGGAGATTAAATCATTAAATCATACCATGAACAAACATCAATGAACATTCAATTCAATTCAAGTATTCAGGACTCAAAATGAAGGGAAGAAGAGGGGAGGAGGAGTTCATGGAATTCAATTACTCAAGAACCAACATAAGAGAGGAAGAGAGAAGAAGGGGCAGTTCCGCCAAGAGCTACCTGAAAGTTGACCCAAAGTCGAGTTTCCAAAGAGCCTAAGGGCTGACTAAGGGTTTATCGTTTGGAGTTTTGGCCCCATTTAATGGAAATAATTAAACGGACCAGGCTAGGCCCAGTAAAACAATGTTGGGCCTGGTACTCAGATTTTAGGCAGAGCCCACCATGCGCCTTCTTCATGATCTCGTCTCCCCTATATAGAAACTCCTCTCAACCTTGAATTTTATTTTTATTTTTTATTGCTTTTTATTTTTTATTTTTTTATTTTTAAAAAATTTTAATTTAATTTTTAATTTTAATTTTTTTTTGAAATGAATGATTTTATTGATTATTGCAATCGTTCGATAGAAACCAGCATGCATGTGAATTCTTCAAAATTTAAAGAATGCAATGCGTAATCCAAGTCGATAAGCGTAATGAATTTAGGATCAAAGAGACTACAAACGTTTAATAATCTTGTAATATTCCTAGCATACCTATGACTTTAGTTTTGTAATATATTGTAATGGCGATTTGATTTGTATACATTTACGTCGAATATGTTTTGTCGTCTAAATGCCCGCTGCCAACTAATAACGTACTGCCCAACAAGATGACGAAAAACGATCCTTCATTATCAATACGATACAATCACGCTATTGCAACAAGTTGACAACAAAATGCAAAACAAATTAAAGCTTCATTACTCATATGGAATAACTTGACTTTATTAAGAAAAAAAAATTATAGTATGAGTTATTTTAGTAAAGAATAACAAAAACATCGAACCCCTACTTGCTAAACGGAAAGAGCTAAAGAAGTATGAGAGAAAATGAGGGGCGACTAATTTATCAACTTTGGATTAGGTCACGAGATATCTAGGGTGTAATTGAGTGATTAGTCAATCTGAGGAGGCTGCAGAAATTTCGAGAACCCAATTCAATTTAAAAACTCAAAAACTTCGAACTCGATCGGAGCTTTTTTTATATGTTCAAGGCTCGACTCAACAAATCTCAAATAGATTAAAAGGTATGAAATAATTATGCACTCAAACTCGTGACTCAACTCAAATCAGCTCACGAGTTTGGCTCGGTCAAGCTATGAGCATTTAGTCGAATGTTATGATGCCCAGACTCGAAACCATTAACCAGTGGAATCAGGTATTGTCTGAGTCGGTCGAGGAAGTAGCTCACAAGTAAACCGAAGCTCGATTACACCCCTAATACGTCACAATTGTTGGAGATACTTATTGTCATAATCAAAATTGTGATGCATGTTTTAGTCGTCTGATTGAGGCTATAAGAGGGTATAACATGCTGGGTTATCTCAAGGGATTAATTTTTACGAGGTTGATAAAATGCAAATTAAATGATGAGACTTATCATATTTAGAAAATCTGATTATGGAGGATTTTCTTAATGTCGAGCCACAAGGATATGTGGGATCTGGATAAGACACTTGTGAAGGTAATGTGGCAAATCAAATCTTAGGATGATTTTTCTATGAAAGTAAATATCTCTTAATAGTGAATGAAAATCAATTGGCTTGATTTATGGACTCATGGAAGACATATATCTTGATTGAGCCATAATAGAGAGCATATGATCAATAATATATTGTTTGATTTCTTTTGGAGGATGTGATAAAATAAGGGACACGTTTTAATACAAAGACACCACAAAAATGTAGACGCATGCAAGAGGTGGTTATTAGGGGTTGAATACGTGTTATAGAGTATTGCTTTCGATTGCTCTCATTTATTTGGAGGTTTTTTTATATACATCTTGTTGAAGAGGATGTTGTTGGGCTTGTAAGTCTAGATGATGTTTGCAGGAATGAATGGATCATTCACATGTTTTGTTGTCACGAGAATTAGGTGAAGCGGTGGTAGAAGGGAGCCTTATCTCCATATAAAGCCGTATAGCATGAATTGATGTATAGTGAAATCTTTCTCATCTGGGCTCAACCCTGCAGACATAGGTTAGGGCGAACCATGTAACTAATTTCTTGTGTCCCTGCTGCATATATGCTGATTTGTTTTCATGCCTTTTTATTTATGTCATAATTTAATTGTTTCCATAATGGTCCATAAAACTTGATGCAACAATGGTAGAGCGTCTTCTATAGCAGGCGTTTTCCATTTCAACGTGTTAAGAGACAAAGGGAAAATAAAGTTACTGACCTATCTTATTTAAAGAGTTCAAATAGATACGAGAAAGAAACTGAGGTAGATAGATTTGGCAGCGACCGTGAACATGACGCATGAACTGAATACGGTTTTGTGGGTTTGGGTTGAATATAATCGTGTTTGAGTCGTATTAAATTGTTGGCGCACTAGCAAGATTTGACTGAATTAATTTCGTTAATTAATATAATGAATTAAATTAACTTATTTAATAGGTTATTTATCTTAAATATAGATTATTAATTATGGTCATATTATTTTTAAATAATAAAATTAATAAACATGTTAAATTTAATAAGTTATGTAGTATTAAACATGGATGATTATTTATAATTCTTATTATTTTAAATAATCAAATTAAATAGTCGTATTTATGAATAAGCGTACTAATCTGAATAATAAAATAGGTTGGGTTTGGGTTAGCAGTGGCCGAGCCGCGTTGTGTCGTGTCGGGTTTGTAGGTTAAGCGAATATTGACCACGATTAAATGCATTCGCGGGCGTAAGGCCGGCCATGGACCGCAGTTACCGCGCCAGGCGCGTCGACAGCGGGGGACGATTCAACAGAAATGCGGTCCTTAGATCAATTTATTTACTCTTTCTCATATCTTATTTATGATTTTCTTAATTTTAGTTTTGAAAGAACCTTTTTTTTTTTTTTTTATGTAACACATCCACTCCCAAAGAGATTTGTTCTTTATATAATTTAATATCTAGTGTTCTATTCTTATTTCAACTTTCTATCCTTAAGTTTTCGGATTCAATTTTCTGAAGAAAAACATTTGGATTAGTTTGTTTATTTTATTTTACTTTTTGTTTCAAACTTCATGCACTTTTTTTTTACTTTTTTCATGATTTTTATATAATTTATTTATGATTTTTAATTATTTTTTTTGCCGGATTTTAAAATTACAAAATATTTGGATTTTTCTAGATATTTTTAATGTTTTTCTATTAAAAAAACCCAGATTTTCAAACTCTTAAACAAGTATAAAAAACCATATTCACTTCTCAAAGCACATTTATTTTAAAATTTTATTTCTTAAAAATTTAGATAAAAAATAAAATATTGATTTTTCTTTATATTTTTAAAATAAAAATAATTTATTGATTCAAAATTATAAAAATCATAAATAATGAGAATAATATATGGGTTAATAATATAATAGAATTGATATAAGAGCCTACAAGTTGCTAATATAGTGACTAAAATATCCCATGCATTTAGATTAACAATGTGGCGTTAGTGTGATTTGATGTGTTTTGATTAGTGAATCGCTGGCATTTTAAGATAAATCTCACATAGATAAAGTCTTATGTAACAAGCGGATAATGATGAAGATATTCTACAATTAGACAATAATGACAAAGAAACTGAGAAAGGGCTTTATAAATCTTTGTGGATTA
Organism: Tetrastigma voinierianum; assembly: GCA_016808115.1. Classification (NCBI taxonomy): domain Eukaryota; kingdom Viridiplantae; phylum Streptophyta; class Magnoliopsida; order Vitales; family Vitaceae; genus Tetrastigma; species Tetrastigma voinierianum. The sequence continues at coordinate 10,625 of JAEQBH010005758.1, read as the reverse complement.
ATCTTTTTATTTATATATATATATATATATATATATATATATATATATATATATATATATATATATATATATATATATATATAATTTAATTTTCCTATTTTATGTAATAATAATAAGGGGGAAAACTAGTATTAAAATCGAGCTTTTCAATGAAACTTTTGCATTTGAATCTTGAACAAAAGGTTTGTTTTTAAAATATGGCAATTTTTATGAATTTGTTTTTATATTCTAAACTTTCATTTTTAATTGTAGTTTTAAAAACGAACCAAACGTCGTTTGGTTGTGCCACGTTGGATGTGGTATAGGTTCGGAGTTTTGTTGGGGACATAAAAATAAAATTCATAAAAATTGCTATATTTAAAAAACAAACTTTTTGTTTAGGATTTAAATGTAAAAGTCATGGAAGTTAGAATTTTAATATCAATTTTTCCTAATAATAATACTATAACTATTTGATTAATAATAATAATATTAATATAATCCCTACCATGATTAAATGTGATTTCTATTAGAAGATCGGGTCACGGTCATTTATTATAACCATTTGGTGGTTATCGAGATGGAATCTTTCGTTTCTTGGCTGAAATCATCAATTGCATCTTTTTATTTTTCTTATTGTAATAAGTGATTATTTTCACGAAATTTAGGTTTATCTTGCTTTTTTGTGTTATCGATGTTTTATCGGTGTATTATTTATCGAATTAGATAATTATAATGTAATTAATAGTTAAATCGTTTTATTTGTGTGGTATTTTATTTGTAGAATGAGATTCGAGGATAGGTAAAGTGAATGATCGGAGTCGAGATATATCAAATTATGACCGTCGTTATGTTGAAGAGCTAGGGTCACGAGGATATTATAGTCATTTATATTGTCAAGTTTACAGGAACTTTGTTGATTTATTATACATTAACTTGAATATTGGAGTTTTAGACATAAATAATTTATTTGGAAAAAATTATTAAAATTAGTTAGGCTTAAAATAAAGGCCCAGTAATTAACGTAATCTTATTTATCATGAGCAGTGGCAATTGGAATTCATAAATTGTCAAATCTGTTGTATACTTAATGAGAGCAGCAGATTTAATATAATAAGTTGGTACCGATTCACAGATTTATCGTGTGATAGCTTTTGGCCAGATTTTAAGTTCAAATTTTATATTTGATTGTCATTTATCAGTGAGCAATGGCGTGCGTTATTTAGCAATTAGTTTGATTTTTCAAACTAATTTAATAAATTTTTTTCAAAAATTATTTTAGATTAAAACCTTGAATATTATTTTATCTTATATGATTTTTAGTTATCTATATCTTAAATCTATCGATCTATTCTAAGTTTTAATCAATAATATTATTTTTCTTTAAAAAAGAATTATAAATTTTATTGTAATTAAAATTTTAATAAAAATAAAAAATCATTTTAAAAAACCAAAAGTATGAGAATCTATAATATTTGCCTCACTCCATTTTATTTTTTAAAAGAATTTTTCATGGAAGACATATTGAATATATACTCATTAGATTTACTAGAAACGTATTCTCAAAAGCTTGATGAGTTATTTCCTACTAGCAAAAACCACCATCCTCGCTAGTCGCTACATGTTAAAAGGTTGTATTTATGTCTATCAGGCTATAGGTATTTCCTTAGTATCAATCAATTCAAATATGACCTGAGGATAATGAATCATTATTAAAATGTATATTCAAATATAACTACTTACCCAATCGGATGGCCGTCTGTGGCGTGTAACAAGTTATTAACAATTTGACAAAATTATATTTGGATTTAACCGCATTAACTTTGACACGAATATATTGATAGTTACGTATAAGTAAATACTGGCATGTTTAATACGAAAACATGAAAGAAATAGAATCTTCTGTCGGCCCCATCCATTGATTTTCTAAAACCACGAAACTGGATCACAAGAGATCTATTCTTACCTTTTTGCTTTCCCTTACTTCTATCTAAAATTAATGATTCTCGAAAAATAAATGATTTTGATATAGTAGAGTAATAAAGTGACACTTTATATAGTAATTCTCTCATCGAGAACTACGGTTATTTTGCTTGAAATGTTATCATTTTAAAATTTCAAATTTCAAGGGTTTCATCATGGAGTTTGCACCTAGAGCTATGCAGCAATCGGGGCGGTCGGGCCAGCGATGGAGTTGCAAAAAAATGTCGAGGAAGCGAGGGCCAAAGATTTTCCACTGATTTTCGGGCCGTTTTTAACGCGACTGTTAAATCCGCCGGGGTGATTAGACCAAATAACCGTGCCCAAACAAAAAAAATTCGGGCGTATCGGGTCAGGTCGAATGGGGTGGCCCGATTTTTTCAGTCCAAATGAATTTAATGGCCCAGCTCGACCCTAATTTCGGGTGGACCAGGCTAGCCCACCGGATCGGACTAATTTTGCCACCTCTAGTTGCACAATTTCATAATCTTATAAAAAACCTTATATATATAACTTGTGAAACTTTGATGAGTCAAATTATATAATTAACAGGTCAAATTTAGGTTGTCAAGTGCTCACGAGGAAATAATTTATTCGCGAGTTGACATATTTTCCAAGCCCAAAACCACGGTATAGTCAGCGAACCCACAGATTTCATATCGGTTATGAATCATGTGGGCCGAATCGCATCGAGGAATTTTACCACCACCTACACCATATTTTCCTCATCAATCATGTAGATGGCGACTTTGCAATATCTTATCTTTGTTGATGCTTATGGCTAGTGGCTCACACGTTTATATTTCCATATGATAAAAGTAACATTAGTTGATTAAGTTTGATTATCTCAAATCTTAATGATATAACAATAATATATATTTCTATCAATCCCAAAGATGATGTTTCTTATGTTTTTTCTTTCTCTATTATTAACAAAAAAAAAAAAAAAAGGTGAAAGTACATGATTGGAGGAAGAAACGTGTATGAAGGAAGGGAAATATAGATTCAATAATCCTTAAAATAAATTTGATATTAAGCAAATGCTTCTTTTTTTTTTCGGTCTCGGAGTTGTACACACACGAAAAGCGTCTGCTAAGGCTTTATCATCCGAATTAGTGCTTATCACAGTGGGATGGGCCAATGAAATGATAAAAGCTATTATAAAATATGATTATATTTTTAAGGTTCGAACTCGAAATCATTAGTTAAGTTAGAAAAGCCTTCGATTATTTCATCGTTACATGTTGGATTATAACTTAAATGTTATTTGAATTAGGGAGAAAAAAACAATATTTTTAATTAGAAAATAATATTATATCCACCCTAATAACATACCACAAGAATAAATAAGAATTTTAAATCTATTTCAATTAATCCTAAAAACATGAAAAATTAATTATTCTAAATATTGAAATAGTTATCGTAAATATTCAAAATTATAAATTTATAAATGCTTATTTATATATTTTAAAATTCTAATTTAATTTTTGATTAAATCATGAGCGTTTTAAAAGCGAACATCTGGCACATAAGAAGCTCGTTTTAAGTTATATTATATTGATTGATTAATTAAGAAGGATCGATTGTAAAAAAGCAGTAAAGCTACATTATAAAGAATATAGTATATATTATTATAGAGCGAGTACAAGTGCTAGTTAAATTAGAAGAGAGGCCCAGAACATCTAACCTAAAATTATAATTTAATTAAAAATCTAATTTATTTGGATCATATTTTTTCCTTAGTGAATATCCACGTGGCAGCATAGGGTGATAGAAGTTGGAATTAGGGCAGTGGACACAGATTTGACCCAACAGGAAGATTTCTCGATAATAAAATCCAAAGAAAGAAAATAAGTCATTTCCACGGTGAGAGTAGAAAGTTATAGCCTCGTAAAAAGAATCCAATCACCAGGATATATACAATTCTACATTAAGGAAGGTCATTCAATGAATTGTCCCATAATAATACATATTTTAAATGCAAGTATTTAAAATTATTATTAAGAGTTTTAATGTCAAGCTTAAAGTCGTAGTCAATAAGTATGATTAAAAATTAAAAAAATTTAAAATCATAATCATTAAGTGTAGGGAATCTCCTATTTCTTATCACTAATTGAATATTAAAGGATAATTAAAATTAAAGTGATAAATGAAAGTTTTAACTTTGTATTGAGTAGATATCGGATCGTAAAATGGAGTGTTTTTAACTTTTCTTGATTGTTCGCGATTTTGCTCGATTGAGAATTTCTGGGGTTCGCCTTATGAATAATTAAAGCGCGAATCGCCGTCGGGTCCTCACGTTAGACCCGTTTGAGGCTTTACTTGAGGTTTATTCATGTCCGCGTCACATGAAGACTAATTCTTTAAGTACTATCCTTAGAATTAGAGGATAAGCATCAATATATCGATGGGATGAATATACCGAGTAAAAGTAAAGTTTCCTTTCAGCTATCAGTTTCAACCTCTACTACAAAACATATCTTTATTGTTTTCTGCTTTTATTTTCACAAAAGTGACGTGAGTTTATACATAGTTAAAAACAAGGTGGGAGTAAAAAAAAAGAGTGATACTAGGGAGATATAGGAGGAAGCAGTCCGACACAAGTACAAAAAACGAGGACTACAGCTCCCAAATGAATTGGCTTAGACGATTGAATTTATTCGTTTATTTACTAAGCTTCTATTTTAGTTTCTAGACTTTCCCTTTATTTTGCTTTTGAAGGAAGCCAAATAAGATCAAATACCTCATGTGTATCCTTTGATTGAACAGATTTGTCCCTCATATCCATCCATGTTTTTCAGATTTAATTATATTTTCACGCAAGAGGGGCCCCCCTGTCTAGACAATGGTTAGTGATTACTTAACCTCCAATATTCATAGATTGGAATAATCTCTAATAATTAATTACTAATCCATAATTTTTATTATTGTCCATTCTTTTAAGAAAGGACGTCTACAAATGGTTCAATGGAAACATCAATGTCCCAAAGAAAATTAGTCAGATTTGATAAATAAATGAAAGAATTTTCGAGCAGCGTCATTTAAGCAATTTTTGTAAATTGATGTGAGGATTGTATCGATGAACATATAATGTGGAGAAAATTCATTTGATTTGGCTTTATTCCATCCATCCAATCAACCCAATGGACTTGGGATACTCAGCTTAGGCCCATCATGTAGTATAATATATTTATTATCAATTATGACTTACATATAAATTGATAGCTTTTCGATTCGATGATGGATTCAATTTTAAGACATTGGTAAAGCTCAATACGACTGGATGAAGTGGAATAATCTTTAATAATTAAATCTTGGTCGTAATCTGTATAGAATCGATATGAAATCGTATTATTGTCATCTTTAGATGGTTTTTATTATTTCTCTAGATCGAGCGTTAATAATGGAGTCATTCGATAAAGAAAATTATTGATTTGATAAATAAAAGGCGCCCAAGAAGCTTAAAAACGTCGACTCAGTAATTCTTGCCAAGAATCGATGTAAGTCGTATCAATGAACATATAACATCAAAGGAGAAAACTCATTTGGTGACAGTCCATCATCCAATCAACCCAATGGACTTGGGACCTAGCCTAGAGCCTTATCATATAGTATAATATGTTATTATCAAATTTATGACTTGTTTATAAATTGATAAGCTTTTTCGATTCGATGATCGATTCGATTTTAAGACATTAGTAAATTCTGAGAAGGGAGGACTGGGGGCATATAATTCAAAGTTATACATATAAGAATGAAGCACATAGGAGTTAAAACTGTGCATGGCAGGGGCTCTCCACTCATTTTAGAGCTAATGTGTTAGATATCCATCCTTACATCGATCTGATCAGTCATCCCCATATGAGGACATGAGTGTCAAATAGGCCCCACTGACTCCTATTTTAAAGTAAAAACTAAACTACAAGGCTACCTTGGTGATACAACCAAATATATATATATAGATAGATACCCAAATTATTTTAAAAGTAATTAATTGCATGCTACTGCCTGCCTCCTGTTTATTAGTTTTGTATAAGATTATTATGTATATTCAAATGAATGACCATGAACAATGATATTGTATGATTAATTTTTCTTTTGTCTCAGATCATCTACCAAAGGTGTTTATCGATAAGGCGTCTTTCATGATATGATTAGGAAAGAAAGGACACAAGGCATTAATATAACATTTATTATTTCTAAATGTTTTGAATTTGAGATTACTGGTTAAGTTAGGAAAGAGTTTAATTATGTTGAAAAGACATGCGTATATCGATTTAGAGTGTAGGACATGGATGGGAGGTGGAAGGTAGTTAAGAATGGAGGCCCAGGTCACATGCACATTACGTTAAAATATTCATGCACAAGCGATAATATATAATTATTGATAGGAAAAGACAACTAGTCTACAAACATTCCCACCTTTACAACACAACAACTGCGTCCACTTATAAATTTCCAAACGAAATGTCGATGCTCCTCCTCCTCCGCGCCATATATATATATATATATATATATATATATATATATATATATATATATATATTATTATATTATTATATATATATTTATTATATATATATATATATATATATATTATTATAACTATGAAACTTTGATGAACAATAATATAAGATTTAAGAGCATAAAAGATAAAAAATTATCATAAAAATGTGTAAAAGGAGATTTTAATGTATTTAAATAGTGTGCATATATCGGATGAGGAGATGATATTTTATTATTATAAAGCGCCAAAAAATAAGATTTGAGTATCAAAGTATTGAGACGATTAGAAAAAATAACAAATTCATAAAACCCTAGGATGCTTATAATACCGAAAAAATATCTCACAAAACTTTCAATCCTTAAAACCCTTACATCCGTACACATATTAAATCCTCTCCTTGTCTTTTCGCATAATGACCTACTAATATTTATAGTGATATTCCTAAAAGTTTTCCTTATTCTATAAGGAAATCTAATATTACAATAATATTATAACTATGAATTATCCTATAAAATATTTTTTACAAAAAATAAATTAATATTAAATAGGAATTTGAGACACGTATAACATATATATATATATATATATATATATATATATATATATATATATATATATATATATATATAACTATTTATCTAACACATGCACCCCTCTCATGATCCTACTCTTTTTTCCTAGTGGCCAAAATTAACCGACTGATGTTGTGATTCGAGGTTATAGTAAGATTTACTGCATGGTTTTAAACTCAATCCAGTTGGTTTTTTTGTTTGGTCCTCAAGAAAAAGCTTAGATAGTGTTGAGTCAAAGTCTTACATATATAGACCTTAACCTCCCTCTCTTTGGGCGATATGGGCCACCACATTTTTTCTCCCTTGCAACGCTAGCTTTTAAGTGAGATCGCTCCATTAAGTTTGTGAATTCATATTTTGATTTATTTTTTAATTGAAAAACAAAAGAATAAGAAAAGCAGTAGAAACACGTTTGATTATATCAATGATTTTTATTATGAAACATAAAAATATTAAATTCAGAACAAGAACAATTTTCAAATAATACCATTTGTTGAGTAACATATTTCAAAACTATTTTCAAGAACAATTTTCAAAAGAGGAATAAACGTATCGCCAGTTTTTTCTTTTGTGAAAATAAAAAGTATGAGTTATAACTTCACCAATTTTAACAAAATACAAGCTTTAAAACATTGTTGATTGTTATTAAAGTTGTCCGTTGTGTCTGGCTCCAGATAGTGAGCTGTGGTTTGAATGAATTAGTGAGTGCTGTTGTTGGGTGGAGGTGCTGTTTTCTCTGATGGGCTTTAGAAATGAGGGGAGAATGTTTCAGTTGGGGATGGGAGGCGAGACTAGGTTGAAACAAGTGGATTAAACTCATTTTCAGGGCGTTTTATGTATGGATCGGAAGGCATGTAAAAGATTTGACTCCTTGTTTGAATTAAATTCGGCCGAATGGGAGTTGAAAATGAAAGCGTATTTTTAATGGTCAGTCTGACGTATTTTAAATGTTAAAGATTAGAATCGTTAGAGAATTTTAAGTACGAATTTTGGATAGAGTTGAGAATTTTAAGTGAGTATAATAGGCACATTGAATACGTATATATATATATATATATATATATATATATATATATGGAGCCAATGTGGACCTAGCTTTTCTTTGTCATGTTATATGAGTATGGATGAGAGTTGGATGTTATGAAAGGGAAATGAAAACCATTAATAAATAACAACACATATTGCAAAGCTATATTCCGGAGAACAGTGTATATAACGATCATATAATGTCTTATTCATCTTCACAAAATTCAAAAATTTTGAATGTCTATCCATTGCTTTCAGAATAAAGCAAGAGCTGCAACTAACCCCATCTTTTATATGGCCTTCCCTGGTACCATATTTCCCCTGACAAAAACAAGATAAAGAAAGAGGAAGAATTAATGGACATGGGTGTTTTGTGTGAGAAGTTGAGAGAGGTGAATGGACGAAGGGCTGATGTAGTAATGGAAACCCAAAAACCACAAAGTGGAGGGCTGAGTACAGTCATGATTTGTATTCGTAGGTCGTATCGATAGCGTGTTGTTTATAATATTCACCAATCGAATCGACACGAATAATAAGCGGATTAAATTACCCAAATTCGAATGACTGAGTGTAAATCGTGCAACACGATTAAACACGTGTAACCCGTTTGAAAGCCCAATTTTAATTTAAAATAATGTGCCATGATTATAACAAATTCATTTAATATTAAGCACCCAAATAATATATATAATGAAGTTAATCTATTTGTCTTATTAATTAACATAATAAAATAAGCGGATCAATACGGACCAAATTTATGTGTGGATTGTGGCCTTATGCGGAGTCAATCTGAGTTGACTAAAGCATTGAATTATATTGACCAAAACCGAGTCAAAAGCCAGGTATTTGTGTTTACGGGTCAAGTGTCAAATTTTGCTAGCTCTTTGAGACTGAAGCATGCACACACAGGATATTTTTGAGTTTAGGTTCAAATGACACTTTTATAAATAAGTATTTATTTTCAACTGTTAACTTTTAAAATCATTATTCAAAATAGCTCCCCTTATACCAAATCCTTACACATATTTGGATATTTTTTATTTTTAAATTTAATTTTAGAAGCGAGAAGTTAAACATTGTTTCATTTTTAACTCAGCGTAATTACAAACTCTGACTAGTTAAAAGAATAAATATAATTTGAAACTATGATTTTAATTTAAAATGGAAACCATAGTTTCTAATTATGAATTTTTATTTCAAATATTTAGGCCGTGGTTTACAATTATAGTTTTATTTTCAAATATTTAGACCATTAGTTTCTAATTATCTGTGACTTTATTTCAAAATAAAATTATAGTTTATTAATTAAAGAAAGATTGAACATGTTTCTAATAACATAAAAGGCTATATAGGCTATATTAGACAACAGTTAATAGTTTAAAAAAAATGACTAAATATATATATATAACATATATATATATATATATATATATATATATATATATACATTTATTTTATGGAATAAGAAAAAAAAAAAGTAGTTTCTGTTAGGTAATCTTGGGCCTTCTCAATCCATGAAATTTCCTTGAGATGAGGTTTCACTCGCCTTTAAACTCGCTGCTTCAGCATATAACGATGTGGATAAATGACAATCTCTCCTTGCATGAGTCTTAGGTCGGAGGCGGCAATGATTTCTCAGGTAAGTGAGACTTATTGATAACACGAGGCTCAATCACAGGTGCCGTGTCTTAGGCATCTCAATCTAGAAAATTTGTTTCGTGAGATAGAGTTTTGACATGACCTCTTTGTGGCGTGTGCGCCAGGTCTTGGATAACCCGACTGATTTCTGAGCCAGGGCACCAGATTTTCTGTTTTGAGGATGGGAATCCATGAGATCCTCTCATGTGTTGTAGTTATAGCTATGGAGGAGTAAGAGGCAGAGGGATCACAGTCACAAGGAGGGAAAGATGGGTGTAAAGACGTTTCGACTTTTCATAACTTAAAGAAAGAATGGGAATAATTCAAAATGGTTCTCGTGAATGAAATGTATGGAGCAGCTTTTTGTTTCGCAGTAATCAAGTCCTATCCCTATCAGTTAGTCACATAATCTATATAATATGTATTGTGTAATGAAATGAACGCAAACGCTAACACCAACACCAACCAAAGGAAGATAAAGAGAGCTTAGAAGGAAAGTGCATGGGAGTATCAGAGCAGAGGCCTAAAATAAAGTTTAAAAACTAAAAAAAAAAGGAAAAGTTGGGGGGAGAAACCAAATATAAAAACAAAGATGAAGAAGAAGGAAGAAAAAGCTGATACTGGATGATGCAGTTTGAAAGCAAAATGTCAAACACTACGTTGCACGCAGAAACTGTGCCTTGGCCTTTGTTTCTTTCCACACTTTACCCACTCCACCCACTCCCATTTCCATTACTCCCCTCCTCCTCTCTTATACTTTTACTTTTACTTTTTACTCTCCTCGATCACTCTCTCGGCTACTCTCTCCTTCCATTCACCTTTTTCTTTTTTGTGTTCATCTTTCAGAGTTCAGACTCCAGGCTTCTCTTTCCATGGCCATCCCTCCCAAACTTTTAATTTCTCTCCAACTGAAAAATGATTTC
>JAEQBH010005757.1:0-274439 GCA_016808115.1 Tetrastigma voinierianum | reverse complement strand
TATGCACACCATTCACACATATGACACTTAACATGTTATACACCCAAATCACTTGCATAAACCTGGTGCATACGTGTTCTAATCCTGTCACTGTGATTAATCTATCTGTCACATACCTAACCTGACATCGAGCCCTTAGTGGTGATGTTCTTACCATAATAACTAAGCCTTGACCCACGAATCCCTCGAGCCACAGGTAGTAGTATACCTAATATCAGCACTAAGCTCTAGGTATTTATAAACCCTAGGCTCGTGCAAGTTGTGATTACTTTGAGGCAGGTGTCAGTTGACTACCGTCGACATGAAATACTTGTTTGTCTATTATAATGAGACACATACACTGAGTAAAGTATTTTTATTTGCATCGATACTCATCAGACATGTATCAACTATGTTCAATAGTCGAGTTACTTTATTACTCTTAATACAAAATATATTAAAATCTATAATTCTAATACATATTATCCAAAAAACATCAACCACAACCGACTTTCTTCAAAGTCGTCTAAAATGATCAGATATCTCGAAATGGCTCCTGTACGAAGTAGTATTACTCGACGGGGTAGGCTATCGCCGATGGTGGAATCTGCTAAATGGGTTACTCCACATCGAGTGCATGTCTGATGCTAAAGTAAACCTGGCGCTCAGTAATGCGATCCTGCTTGAATGTCTACATGCTCCGTTCCCATGTCTCGAGTCTGTGGGCTCGCCGCGAAACTGCTGGCCCAGTGTATGAAGAAAAATATCATTCAAAAACAAAAGCTGTTGTTCTTGAAAATATCTTCTATAAGAAGTAATAGGTAAAATAATAGGACTACCCTCAGAAGTGATTGGTTGGGTGAGCTTCAAGAAGCTTGATCCTTAGTCCTCATCCAGGAAATGATCTGATAACCATCTAAGACGAATTCAGGAAATCATCTGTGAAAATGCTGTAGTATTCGTATTTGAGAAATTCATAGCTACTAACCTTGCAATCTTCTTCGATTACTTTAGATCGTATGAAATACGTTATACCATTTCAAAACCATTTATACAATATATCAAATATATCAATATCGACATTCCTCCGAATTTGGCACTTCATGACACATCAATATAGGCTTCAATAATGATCAACCATCACCCAAATTAGCTCATTGACGATTTGCAATATCATCTCGATGGCCACCACACGATTATATTTCATATAATTATGTCGCTATGTTAACACATTAAATCGTAACAGTAATCTATCTATTCCTTTGATCCGCAGCTCAGTCAGAACTCTTATTTCTCAGTCCATTTACAAAAATTAGCTACGTATGGACTAATTAACGAACCACGAGCAATTCCAATTTGAATCCCACTCACCCCGAACACACAATTTATTTCATAAATAATGCGAGCAACACCCCAAACCGGCCCTGCACGGTCACGGGTATCCCGATAGACGAAATTAAGAATTGAAACGGTGGATCCGAGTTTTGAGATGAAATCAAAGCGGCCGTTCAGGCCTCGAACCAGCCAAAACATTACAAACACTTAAACAAGTACTTAACTTCAAATGGATAAAACCCCTACCTCCACAGGTTTGTAAAACTCAACTTTTTGAGTGTCCACGTGTAGCTCTCATCAGCGTAGATCCAACTTTGCCTTCGGCCAGAGCAAAACCTACGATCAGATTTTTATAGATTTGAGAAAAGCCCGAGAAGAAAAATAAAAAAATAAAATATCACCTCTCTCTGCTGTGATCTCGTCCACCCCTCACCCACTTTGACTTTATACTCTTTTTTCTTTTATTGCTGTGTGTATTATTACTATCTTTTTAAATACATAACTTATTTTGTTTCATTCGGATTTGTTTCTTTCCCGAAAAATTTTATTTTTTTTCAGTTCAATTCTTTTAAATAAACTTTAGCTTACGCCATTTTCTGACTTTCTAGATTTTCGTAAAATCTAGTCACGAGATTCTTGGCAATTTATCACCCGGAAAATCATAAAAATATTAAGGCTATTTCGAATTCAACGAAACTTTTAAGATTAAACAGATTCATGAAGGCAGATTTAGCAGGCGCCAATCTGTTTGATCATCAGAGATCTAGAGAATTTTCGGTTTTCAACCGAAATTACCGTTTTACCCTTTTTCAAAAATTCGAATTTTCTGGGGTTTTACAACAGCCACATCGGCTATTGGAGCGGCTATTTGCACTACGGTGTTCGGCCCGAATAAGCTTTTCCACCAGGAATTTCAAGCTCTAGTAGTGGATAGTTTCATGGGTGTGGTCCCTGTGATAATCACATTTTAGGGATCTGTTGCACGCTGGTTCGGACCCGCCCTCATAGGTGGGGGCCACTTGAAATCGGGGAGGTCCCGGATGAGGGTTATGAGCCGTCGTAGGCGTGTTAGGGAAGAGTGAGTGGGGCTCCTTCTTTTCGGATTGCCTTGGCGCACGACCCTTGCTCTGAATTGCTCTTTTATTCGAGATGAGCCTTTGGTGGCCAGCTTGCCACTCTGGGTGGTTATCATTCTAAGGTTGCGGCGATCGAATGTTATCTTCCAACATGGAGAACTTATGTCGCGGATACAACTCAACCGTAGTTACAGGGCGAGATCTGAGGGATAAGCGGAAGAATGAGTGGTCGGCCCAAAGCTTCTTCGGAAGTTTGCAGGACCGTATCCATACTGTAAATATCAATCTATTAGACGACTTATGAACACACGTGTGAAGTCAGGATGGATTCATCTTGTGTTTGAGGATAAGATTGGAGGAGGCGGTGCTGCCTTGGTAGAGCACCGGAAATGCTAGGAGATAAAGCAGCGGCCCACAATTAAGCCAGAATGAGACAGGACCTCTCGAAAAAACGTGGAACCGGGCAGCGGGGACCTTGAAGTGGCGGGGAACACTTTACACAGTCGGTGTCTGGCATTGGGATCGTGCTTAGTTGAAATACAACATGTGATCAGTGGATGAAAAGCCCGTCGTACATGGCCGGGGGCCGGTATAGAGAGAGAGGATGGACATGGGGTTAAGTAATCCGGGGATATCTTTGGGCGATGGGAGGAGAGCATGTCACCGTGGTCCCTGGATGTGGGAGGAGAGAAAAACATGTGTGGAGGCGGGAGCAACCACGAAAAGAGAGTAAAAACTTTTTTTTTTTTTTGCACGAGGATGAGTGCCCAGGTGGGGCGGCCGCTCACGGGTTGTTCGGGGCATATTCTGGCGACCCAGCTTATTGGCGTCGGTCCTAGCGGCTCTTTCCGTACCAGCGTCGCGCGACACAGCGATGGGTTAATTTGGCGAATCGGCGAGGGCCTTTTTCTGAATGAGCTTGTGGTCGTTGGGGATGGTGAGACGGTGATGGGACGATGGAGAATCGCTCTGTCTGTCTGAGTAGGTCAGTATCGTGGTCGCAATGGTCTCTTTGCCCAGCTGTTAGGACGAGATGGAGGAAGTGGGTAGAGAGGTCTCGTGATTTTCTGTTGGATGTTCGGCCGGATTATGGCGGCTCATTATCCTCATATGATCGGTTGGTGTTAGTGCAGCTCGGCCATCTGCTTGGCTTTGCTCATATGTTCACCTCCATCTCTTGGCGCGGTGTGAAACACAAATTCTAATTTTTCTTAAAAATGGTGAAATAGTAATTTCGGTGAAAATGCGGAATTTTCCACAGATCTAGAGATGACGACCGGACCGCCTTTGAAATGTCCGTGATCTAACTCTGCGTCGAATTTGATCGGTTAGAGATAGTCGAATTTCCATAGTTTTTGAGGCCTGTGGAGGAGTCACGAGGACACTTGGCCTTTGTGAGTGGAGTACCGAGTATGTGATCAGCTTTGTGTCGACAGTCAACGTTGAGGTACGAGTGTGGGTCATGGGTGGACCACATGACATCGTGCAGTGGGGAAAATCTCAAAAGTTGTTGGATGGGGATAATGTGTGTCATACCAGCGAAAATTGACATGTGGCATTGAGATGACTTTTCTCTTATCCTAATCTTGACCAAAGGGGTTGGGAGAGGAGAAGAGAGAGGGGGGAGAAGAGCAAATCGGAGGAGAGAGAAAAGTGTGGGATTTTAGAGAGAGAAGCTCTACCTTCTCTCTAGAATTTCGATGATCGGGCGTCGGTTCGTGAGGCAAACAAAGTTGCTCCACCACAGCGAAAGGTTGCAGCGTGGTACGGTTTTGGGAGTTTGACAAACTCAAAGAGGAGTAGGGGTTTTCTCCTACTTGGTTTATTTTTATTAAAGTGTTTTGTTAATGGTTTGGTTGATTTGAGTTTGTGGTAATAATTTGATCGGTCCAAACTTGGGGCAAAGTGTGGAAATTTGGAGTCCGTTGGACAATCCACGAGACGGTTCCCGGCCAAACTTGTGTGATGATTTATGCATTAAATTATGTTTTGAAAGGGTGTATGGCGGAAATAGCCATGGTTCGGTCTCACAAAAGTGGAATCAATGTTTGATGGTGATTTGCCACGGACCGGCCCTTTGCTTTCGGTTTGGGATTTGTTAAAAAAAACGATCTCGGGGGGTTTGCATGAATTGGGTGCAAAGCGTCTATGTGTTTGCATGAGGAAGCTGTTGCTAGGATGAATGACTTGAATTGTGTGTGGACAATGAGGCTGTCATACTAAGTGTGTATTAACATGGTGTGTAGATTATCGAGCTCTCGTTGTATGTATGGATTTGTTAATAACATGCTTAATGGAGTGATATATTGAGCGTATACATGTATGGTTTGGAAATGGCATAATGTGCATATGCATCGAACATACAGAAAATTAGGTGTTAGTGCATGACATGAAAGAAATTAAACAAATGGAACATGATTGTGAGAAAAGGAATTTTGATGGAAGGTTTAAGGAGGGTGGGTTGAGATGAGATCAGGCGGATCCGCCGGATAGAACCATCTTGTTCAGTTCTCGACCAATTAATTTCCGGGTAGACCCGATGTTTTCGCAGAGCTTCGTTGGTGTGTTCAAAGCTTGAAAAACTTTTGTTTTGAAAGCGGTGTTTTCTCATATACATAAGCAAGCGGAAGATGTAGAGGGGTGGGTGATGACTGAGACGGGATTGAGAATGTAGACATTCAGTAGGATCTGTCATTTCCTTAGTGTGTTTACGTTAGATTGTGCATGTGCCAACTTGGAGTTGGGGTGGCTCCCCATTTTAAGAGTGAATTCCACTCACCAGGCAATTCTCTACCTATCGAGGAATATTCGGGTATATGGAGCGATCAGGAAGCGACTCATTAAGAGCCATTTGAGGAAGAGAATCGACTTGTGACTTTGATATTTTTATAAATAATGTAAGTTCTCAGTATTAATATATGTTTGTATTAAAGTCTGTCGACTCTACGAACAAAAAAGTAGCAATACTGAGAATTGGTTGGATCTATTTTGATGAGAGAGTATAACGTGTGAGCCCAGTGGTAGTTTTACTCGTAATACGAGTCTGCGATATGACAGTTGGTCAGCGAGTTGTGGGTTGTCGACCCCGATTTGGGGGCGTCCTGGAGGAGGAGGCGGGTCTTGGGGGTAGTTTCTTGTATTCTTTGGACATGTGGTGAGGATTCAGCGGTCACGGTGGATGTTCGAAATAGCCAGGCTTGAGAGATCGGGGAGATTGCACAGGGCGGGTGGCCACCCCCGAGCTCTCGCGTATCGCCTCTGAGATTTCTTGCTCGACGTTTCCCACAGATGGCGCCAATTGTAGTCTCCGGAATTCTCATAGTCAATGAATCGTCGGGGCATTCACCAGTCACTCGTCGGTTGCAACCTGCCAACAAAGCAAAGAAAAGGCAGACCGGTGGCGTTAAGTGCAATCCCTCGATGACACAAAGGATTTCGCGCTTTTGGAAGATCGAGAGTCAGAACAGCGTTATCTCGTCAAATATGTGCCTCTGTTTGGTGTGATTCTTTTCTTTTATGGAGGGAGAAAGGGGGATCGATGTGAAGTCGGATGATTTATTTCCATAAAGGGTTAGGGGAAAGGTGGCTCTCTCATTTAGGAAGGATGACATTATTTTTAATAGCTAACTCTGAGCAGTGAAGCTGAGTGTCTTCTTATTAGTTAAGTTCTTGAGGGTGGCCGGACTCTTGGGAGACATGTATATCATGAAAATGGGATTAACGTTCGTTTAATTAGTCGTCGTCAGGAAAAGCTTTATCAAGGTGAAAGGCGTGACGGCAAATTGCATCGGGGAAAGGAGGCGTCAGGACACACACAGTGGGAGGTGCTCTGGTGTTCTGAACTTACTCCCTTTATCTGGTCATTTTGAGCTTTAGAGTCTGATCGTCAGACCAAGCAAGTGGCCCAGGTTATTTGAAGGAATAAATGGTCTTATATATCTTATAATAATATCAAGTTTTTATCCAAATACTGCCAATTCAACTTTATTCATTAATTTATATATGAAAAACAAACTAAATAATTGTATCTCATGACATGGTGGTGTTATTTCAATAATTTTAATGATTTTATTTTTAAATTAAAATAAAATTAATTAGTTCTTTATATGTAGGCAATGATATGTAATAATATATTTTGTTGAAAAATCGAAGCGTTACATTCTTGATCACACAAAAATAACACAATTGACATAAATCTCTGCGCAGTAATTATTATGATGTATTATTATTACATTAATTGGTACCACAAGGTTATTATAGTATTGAAATATCAAAACGTTACATTCTTGATCACACCAAAAATGACTTTGCAATTTAACATAAATCTTTACGTTACAATAATTATTATTATTAACGAATTGACATAAAGTAACACAAAAGTTATTATTAATTTGAGAAAAATCCGAGCGTTATATTTTTTATCATGCAAAAGTAACACAATTGACATAAATCTCTACGTTGTAATTGTGTAGTAATGTGTATTGTTAACGAGTACTCAGGTTAAATAGTTTTATAATCTGGCGTGCTATCACGTTTGCTTAACCAAATGTGTATTATTATTAGTAAAAATAAATGAAATAATGAAAATCGGTGGTCGTTATTTTGAAATAAATCCTTTTTAATGTGATTCAGAAATTAAGGTCATCAATTTGCCATTGAAATCAGCAAGTACTAAAAGACCCCATTTGGGTAAATAGTTTAATTAAGTATTTATTTTATAAGAGTATATATGTGAGACATATTATAAATATTTTTATTCAATAAACTATTTGTGTTTTGATACATATTTATTTTAAAAACACTAAATATATGAAGAACACTACAATTGTACAAGGATAGTTTTGTCATTAAGTTGATCGGTTTGTAAGTTTTCTATAAGTTTATTTTTTATAATATTTTATATGAAACTTATTGAAATAAGCCCAAAATGAGACACATAGGAAGTCATTAGATTCATTTTAAGTAAGTTTCAATCACCTCTAATTTTTTTTTTTTTTGCACTTGTTTGGTTCGGTAAAATATGTTTAGTAGGCGATAGTGGAGTTATAAATTCTTGTTGGTAAAATAATTTGATCAGTGATAAACCATTTAAAGATGGAAATTCTGTTATGTAAATATTGAGATAAGATATAAAACTGATTACATAAATAAAACCAGTGCAGTGCATAAACCAAAAAGAGCTCTGATGGGATTCTCAAATTTTGTTGGAAAATAAAAACAACTCTTACCACCCTACAGCAAGTCGATAGAATATTTATTTTCATATTTATCCCAACTTTATTTACCTTTGTTTAGTTTTAGTTTCATATATTTTCATCTGAAACAAAAATATTATCTAACACCCAATTATTTTTTTAAATAATCAAATATTTAGTAATATATTTTTAATATGATGTTTGTAGATTAATAATCATGCTGTTGAGTTTCTTCAAATATATAATTTATGATAAATAAAATTAATTACCTTAATATTTAACTTTTGTTTTTATTTATTTGTTTATATATAAATATATTTATAAATCATGTCATAAATTTTATTTTGAAATAGTTTTTTATTTGATTTATTCAGTTTTTATATTAAACAACTAAAAATAAAATGTTAAAAATTAATATCAGAATTTAAAATAAAATTTGGATTTGTATGTTTATAATCACAAATAAATTAAGAAAATTTTGTATTTAAAATATTTATATGAAATTTCATTTTCAAAAAAAATAAATGACTTCTATATAAGATTATTCAATAAATTATTATCTAAAAATTGTAAAATAATTATATAAAGTTTATAAAATAAAAGGTTTGTTTGAAAGATTTATACGATAAAAATGAAAATGAAATTTTATAAATACGTAAAAGCTCTGATTTGTAACTTTTTTCCATCCAGCTCACGATACCTTATAAGCGTTTTATTAGTTATTTTATCGAGTTATAACACAATAAGAGTAGCATGTGAAAAATTAACTCAAAAAAAACCCGTAATTAAGCTCTCCAAAAGCATAATATAACCATTCGGCTGTGACTGTTTTAAGTTTACCCAGTTTGAATATTGATTTTGACACTACCATTATTGAAAATGATTTCCATTGATTTTTAGCTATACCCAAAATTTAAAATTATGAAATTGATTTTGAAGTGTTTTTAAAATTATATTAGTTTTATTTATAAGGGATTATTGGTAGGAGAAGTTATTTCAAACAGTAAATCTAAATATTTCACCTATATCATGATTTGTTTGAGAGTGTGGACTTTAATAAAACTATAAAAGAAATAACTTTCCATATCTGAGTTCAATAATCTGATTTTCAAATATTTTCCAGAAAAGTGCATTTCAAGGAACACATTTGATGGGGTGCTCATATATAAATGTTTTAGGAATAGCTTCAAAATATTTTGATTTTCTAATATTTTATATTGTGAAATTTCTAATTACTCTGATTCGGAAAAGGAAATAAAAAAACACAATTACAGATGTGGACGTAGTGAGAGAAGAGAGAACACTGATGGTTTTAAAATCAAGAAGCTTCATGCTATTTCCCAAACCCTCCATCCTTACCATTAGGGTTTTGGCGGTCTCTGCAATTGCAAAACCTTCCACAAGTGCCGAAACCAACAAGGTATATCCATTTCATTTACTCTTTTTCTGTTTGGTTGGTGTGAAAGAGTAAAAGAAGCAGAAGAGAAAAGAGCAAAAGAGAGGAGCTGGAAAGAAGAAAAAAAGGGGTTTTTTTTTTTTTTTTTTTTTCTTTTTATTGAGGTGCAGGCATTGTGTTTTTTTTTGTGATTGTTTGTTTATTTGTTTATTTGGAAATTGTGGCTTTTAATAGTTAGCATTTTTGTTGTTTTCTGCCTCGGTTTTCAAAACACAAGGAAAAAACGAGATATCAATTTCTGCAGATATATAAAACTCTAGTGTTGTGTGCGTGTATGTGTGTCTTTTTTTTTAATGTTTGTTTAAAAATCTAAATTTCAGCTGGATTTCAGTTTCATATCAGCAAATCATTCCTTTTTGGATCATTCGATTATAAAATTTTCATTTCTGATGATGGGAGTTAGTTTGCTGAAAACGCGAGGAAAAGTGAAGATCATTTACCCCAGATCTTGAATTTACTGGCGATATGAAACTTTGAAACCTTTTTCTTGATAGATCCATTTACAACTATTTGAATCATTTGAGATGTGGTTTTCTTTCCGGTGTTCTTCTCAATACGCGAGCGAAAGGTAGACTGAGTTTTTCTTTAAGTCTTCATTAGAAGGTTGTAATGGCGAAAGATTCAATGAAGTATTTGATTAAATCAGACAGATTGGATTGTTGTTTAGACCATTTCGGAAATCGGCGATTGATGCGCTGCTGAATGACTACGATAATCTTGCCTGCAGTCGTTGCCGCTAACGAGATTGCCCTGATGATTTCTATCTGAACGTGTGCCCATCACGTCATCGATGCTCGTCTGATGTCAAATTTTGTTTCTGTCGTGTTTGCGCGATTGCGAGTAAATGTTAAAATCTTAAGGCGGTAACGTCTTTGCGGTTCGCAATTGCGAGAACGATTGGAAGGTTGATGACACAATTGGGTGATGAGAAAATGTTGATGAGAAAAGATCAAACAATTAAACCCAATTTTTATCTAATTTTGCTCTGAACTAAGTCGTTGGAAACTCTATTCTGATTGAGATAAACTAATCGTTTATCTGTTATTATATGTTTCATTTTCATCAATCAAGTTTGTGATCTATAGTTTTGATAACCCAGATCAGATAGTAGATATCATTTTTTGTCAGATGATAAAATGAGGGCATGTTTGTAAGAGTATATGTAGGATGTCTTCAGGCAGAGCCAAAACGAGAACAAGAATAAAGGAAGGGACAGGAAGCCACCATTGCATGCCAGACTTTGTCTGCAAACAATTTGGCTAGATCAAAGTCAAAAAATGTGTTATCTGTTATGCAGGCATGAGACATGATTATCAGGCGTTTCATCCTCACAGCATGGAAAAACTGGTTTTCAAAAGCCACCCTGTTTATTTCAAGAAACGTGCTTTTGCATTTGAGACAAACAAAGGGACAATGATCAGTAGAATTTTTACGTGTCTTGCCAACAAAGACTCCTTGCCGAATGGAGAGCTTGCAAAACTGTTAGGGGAAGACCCAATGAATACCAACTTCATTCCAAAAAAGATATCCCAAAGCTGTTTTGGCACTATGACAATGTAACAACAAATGGCCAATAAAAACTATTACTTAAAGGTTGGTAAACAAAGCTGGATTATTTCTTATATTTTTAGTTTGGGTAAAGATGTAATATAAATTAGAAGGAGAAGCAATATACATCATTGTACATAGGACATATAAAAGGAGTACTTAAAGGAAGCTCTTCAAAAAGAGCACAAAAAATCAACCTTCCAATAGGCTCCCACCTCTACAAAATCAAGCTAGGGCATTCATTCAGTGCTCATTCTTCACACACACAACCACACACACACACATATAATTTATAAACAGACTAATGCTGCTTTGATTTCCTCAGAAATGGGGAAACCAGCCTTAACTTGACCATTAGGGGAGTCTACTGCATTTGGTTGCGGAAAAAGAAATCAATTGGTTTCTTGCGCTTTTTCACGTCATTTTCTTCCTGAGAAGATGGAAAACTTGATCTCTTGGGGCTAAAACTATATTTGTTTTCTCCATCTGCTCATTAACCAGATTGAGCATCAACTCTTCTTTAGTGGGAAAAAACCTAAAACCTGTACTATATCAGAGTCTAATCCAGCTATTTTGTTTAGTTGAATTCTGTTTTAAGATGTACAAACCATGAATATTGTTCTTGTTTTTCATTTTCCTGGTTTCTTTCTCAGTGCATATTCCGGTAACAAACTCACTTAAATTGTGACTGGCTCATTGTTATTTACTTTTCAATCAGCCTGGAGAATAGAAGTGCACTTGCCGATGAACTTAGACGGGCTGATGCAGTTGTACTTACTTATGCATGTGATCAGCCTGCGACTCTTGATCGGCTGAGTACCTTTTGGCTTCCAGAACTTCGTCGCTTGGAGGTTTTTCTTCTTCTTTATCATAAACTTTTATATCTTCCTATTGGCTGTTTCTTGTCACAGAAAACTCTTTCCTCGTAGAAAGCTTTCCCAAGAAAAAAAAAAATCATGGATGAAGATATTTTATAAAGTTAAATGCTTTTCGTGTAATCAACCACGTGTTTGAGGAGAACACGCTAAAAAAAAAAAAGACCAAATGGACAAGTAAATTAGAAGTGAAAAGGAAGAGATGATATGTTCATCAACCATCAATATAGAATATCCACTGAATAAGAATAATAGCATACATGTATATGTGTATCTATGCCAGAATAGAAGACTCTGAATCTGTTTTTTGTGTGAGATTTTAATGGGGATGAGTGAATTTTTGATTAAGGCAGGTGAAGGTCCCAGTTATTGTGGTTGGATGTAAGCTAGATCCTGAGGATAAACTGGCATGAAGAATGAGCCTAGAACAGGTTATGTCTTCAATCCTTTAGCAGTTGCTTGAGATAGAAACTTGTATAGAATGTTCAGCATCCACCCATATCCAGAGTAAATTAGATGCCCCTCTGTGCCTACCTATTCAGTTCATTTAGTTGTTTCTGGGTACATGATTTTGTAGTCTTTGTGATGTACTGTATAGTCTGTATATTTGGCTTGTTGAGGCAAGCTTGTCTTACAAGCTTCATCGGAGGGTTAGAGACCAAGGATTGTACAAGGGTCACTTCCCGGTTGACCTATTGGGAATAATGCAGAAACAACACTGGTTCTAGTAGCAACTTCTTGCTAAACCAAAGAGCTGTTTAAGGGATCTTGTCATTCTTTGTGTGTTATTTTTGTTCTAACACCATTAGCTAATCTTTCTTATTTTCTAACATAAAACCTGCTCTTACTCAAACCCAATGTCTTCATGATTCATCAACCATCAGAGGTTTTAGAGTCAAAGTGTGTAAAAGTGAAGACATTCATAGCTGGGTTTTATTAACACTTTGGATAGTAATGACAGTTGTATTAAAAGACCAAAGCATGCATACAGTGTATACAAAGATACTAAAAAAGGAGGTGTGAATGCACAAAAAACTAGTAAGCGTGCATCAGAAGCTGGTTACTTTATGGCCTTTTATTTCATGAACTTTGTAAAAGTTGTTCCCCTCTATACGCATATGCATGGAAATAAAGGCCACCTTTGCATGTGGTGCCAATATCCCAATTTATCGATATATAGACTAAGAAAAAGCTTATTGATGCTTGATCTGTTGTTTGATTCTGATTTGGTATGGTTAAGGCTTTGTTTTGGTGATTTGGCTTTGGCACAGTTTTAAATCATCAAATTCAAAGAATGTGAGATTTCTCCATACAGATTCCTGAAGTTTCTACTATGCACAAAGGCGGTGCTTCATCCATGGGACCACTATTTGATCAGAAACATGGCCATTGAAGCTTGGTGTGTCGGAACTAGGCTTGAATATTCATTTGTGTGATCACTGATGGGATGGTATCTCGAAGCGATGCAGAACAAATGAGATTTCAGGTTTCTTTTCTCTGCTCTAAATTTGTTTCATGGACTTGATCTGCTTGAAAATGATTTTAATCTTGACAAGAACAAGTTCTCTTTTGCAAAAATTTAATAATGGTGTAAACAGGTCAGATGTTTCAATGCTGCTTTACAGCCCTCTAATATTCTGGTGTTAAGAGGGTTATTTTAAGAAAATTACAAGAAAGGAGGTCAATAACATGGTCTTACTTTGACTGGATTCCTCTTTCTCCATGCCTTGTTGTTGAAAAAGGCGATCTGTTTTATAACATGGACTGTCCTAAGGAAGTTTGGGTACAATAATGATATCAAACTAGTGGAGGATCTCTTTCCAGTGCCAATTAAACGGGCTCCTGATCAGGTAACCTCTTATTAATTTTCATCAATTATCATAGCCTTTTATTATGTTGACTCTGCTGACATTTATTTATCTGTTTATGTAAGCAAGCGCAAAAATTTCTCAGTTTACCTATCAAAAGAGAAAAAACAAGAAGTAAAACCAGTACTGGGTTGAAATTTCTTTATTTTGAGTGCTCAATTTTCCTGAGAATACTGGTCTGGTCTGTAAATTAAACTTAATTTGAGACCTTATAAGAGTTTACATTGACAAATAGCAATCAAGGAAGGACGACCTTTTTAATAGGCCAAAGAAGCAATTCATAAGCAAACAAGGCCTGAAAGAAGGAAGGGGCTGACTTTTTTATGCATTTGCTTTCTTGTCTCGTCTTGTTTCTTGACATATTGATATTGCTTGCATGCTACATTTGCACTTTGGTTTTTACCCTCTTGGCATTGTTCATTTCATGCTCAATGGTTATTTTCTATTGAAAGAGAAACAATGTTGACGATCACTTATGCCAAATTCACGGTGATGACTCCCAGTGCTAACAGGATTGATTTATAGTAGCTACTAAGAGGAAGAGCAGTCTGGCTTCATGGTGCTGATATGAAGTGATATTCAATTCTGACTTGGAGGCTATAAGTTGATATACGGTTACTGAACAGTTTCCCATCTGAATGATATATGTTGCCACAGATTTAAAATCAGTAAAGATGGTTGTTGTTAAGCTTCCCTTTTTTCTTAATGATAAAAATGTGATTTATTGTGCCTGCTTACTTCTCTAGGGGCCTTCTGTTCTTGTAAAACTTGATTGGATTGTCTATTTTTTGGGGTTATCTTGGTAATGGAGTTCCATAGATTTTAGCCATTGGAATGTTAGTTAATAAGGATAGCATTTTAATCAACTAACTGGAGCTTGTCTCGAAGTCCGGAGCCTGATGGATTGTGGATTGCAGGTAAATGCTACGCCAATAGTGAATACCCTTTATGAAAAATTTTAGACCTTTGAAGTGAATTACAATTATATCTACTTTGCCTCGATGTTGGTTTTGTTGTCTGGTCATGCCTTGGAAAACTTATATGGTTTCCTGTTTGGAATCTTACTCCATGTTTTGTGCAGAATATGGAGCTGACAACTGAGGCTCTTGAGTTTCTGAAGGAATCTTTAGCTTGTTGATACTGATGAATTTGTGTATCTTACTATTTCTTTCCTTATCAATCATTTTGATTTCAAATATTGTTTTGACACAACCATGCAATTTCAAATGTTTTATATGGTTTAGATGAACCTGGTTTATTACATGGTCCCTCTACTTGTTCATTTTTAATTGTGATAAGTTCCTCATTGCAGTGTACTTTCTTTTATTCTTGGTGTTATTATATCATCATAAACTACAGTATACTCATTTGTTTGGACTCCTTAGATACTTAAATTTCATGTATGTATTTAGTTCGGTTCATAGAGGCATACTGGAGACAGAAGTTCCACTGTTACCTTGCCGCCACCTTCTCTCTCTGTCTCTGTCTCTAAATAGATTCAGAACTTTCTTACCTTTTTCTTTGCTTTATACAAAGTACAAAGTCAAGATGATTAATAATACAGAAAATGACTAATACTTTCTATGAGTAAGGATTTTTATTTATTTTTGTATGCTTCCACTTTGATGTATCTTTATATTTTTATTTTATTTTCAAAATTTCCTATTTGATATAAAAATAGGGGGCAGACAGAAGTTAGTGAAGAAAAAGAGGCTACCACAACCCTTCAAATGACACCAACCTATAATTTCTTTATCCACTGTATAAGCTATATCTTTAAGTCCAACAGTGTGCTTACATTTCCAATAGTTTTTTTCGGATTGGCTTAAACAGCAATTATCTTAGTAGCACCTAAAGAAAATTGTAACCATAGTGCCCCTGAACTCTGTTGGGTGGCTGTGAATCAACCAAGAAAAGGAAAGGAAAGAAAACACAAAATAAACCTGCATTCTTTAGCTAGAGCCCAGGACCTGTCAATGAAGTCTAACAAGGACAAGAATTCTTGTCTGAAGAAGGGTATAAAGGAAAGAACTATGCTTAGAATTAAATTAGGCTTAGTATTATTACTTACTTGGAGGGTTAGGGTTAGAGTAATGAAATTTCAGCATCAGCTAAATGTTTTTTAACAGCGTATGTATGTGAATTTCCATTCATGTTTTATAGTTGTATTCATCTATCTTATCCATCATAGAGCTTTCTAGTTAGCTAACTAGTTCTTGACATGTCATGATGCTGATCAGTATGGATTTTGTTTTGAGCAGGATGGGTTACTGCACCCTGATGAGCTTGTAGATCTCTTTTCTACTGCTCCAGAAAGGTACTTTAAAATATCAATATATTTTTTGTTTCTTTACTTAAACGTTTGTTGTTTCTATTAGATTAATAAATATCACATTCGTTAGTATCTCTGGAATTGCCAAACTTTTCTCTACTGGGCTGTATTTCAATCTATGTATTGGAAAGAATTCTGTAATTCTGTATCTGGCAGTATTTTCTTTAATAAAAACAATGAAGCTGTCATGGACTAATATTTCATATAGTAATTAGGGTAGAATACACTGGTTATAAGATTTATGAGTCTTGTTAGCCAATTTTATGTTCCTTCAGGGCGTCTAATTTGGCTTTCATCTGCCTGTCAAACTTAATGTCCGTATGCATACTATGCTGTACTTTGTTTTTGTTTTGTTTTTATAGTAAATGCCTCATTTTCTTTTCAATTTTTGTCCCCACTAAAATTTGAACCTAGAACCCTCCCTAATCCATGCCAACCCTTTGCCACTTGAGCCAGGCTTCAAAGGCCACTGTGCTGCACTTTGTTTTGCTTTAAGTGGAAAGTGTGTTTCCACACGCTCATATACAAAATATACCAAGTGGAATCCTTCAAGAATAGTCAAGTTTCATGCTTTCAATTATCAAAGATAGCACTTAGGATGATTGCCTATATCCTGAGAACACCGGACACATGGAGAAACGGACACGACCACGGGGATGACATGGCGGGACACGTGGACTAGTATTAAAACAGGACAGATCAGCAAGGACATGACATAATAAAATAAATTATCCTTACAAATATTATCTTTAAAAGCAATTAGATAAATAAAAAACAAGTGTTTTAAACATTATTCTTACAAATATTCAAGACTAGCATAAGTAATACTAAAAACTAATTATTAACAGCTTCCTTTTTTTGGTTCAAATAAAATGGCTTCCAATTCAGAAGTTCATCAAGACAAAGATTTGCAATCATGATCAAATAAAGCGCTTTTTTCAAACATGTTTTAATTTTATCTTAAATAGGTTTGAATATTTGAATAATTTTTGCATTCACTGACTTTGATCACTTCATTTTGGCATTTTTGACATTGAATATGAATTTTTGACAACTAAATGAATATTGTCTTTAACACATGTATTTTTGCTTAATTTTGTCATTTTTAGACTTTTAAAAATATTTTCATCAAATTTTATATAATTTTTACTTTATAATATTTTTGTAAATATCCACATATATTTATTGATATATGAAGAAAAGAATGCCAAAGTGAGAAGAAAAGAGGCAAATAGGGTGGTTATGGTTTTTTTTTTTTAAGTTAGGTCAGTTACAATGTGCTTCCATAGATATTTAGCCATAATTTTACTGCAAAACTAACCACAGAAAAACCCCCATGAAATATGTCTAGGCGTCCCCGACGTGTTCAGCCATGTCAAAAACCTCACGAATTCTTATTTAGGTCAGCGTGTCAGACACGTATCTAGCGTAATCCGAGTCTCCAGGCACACACGAACCTTCACCATGTAACCGTGTCAAGTGCTATGGCCTATATCATTGGAGGTGAGTACTTGTTGGCCTACTTTTCATTTAGGGAAGGGTGTATAATAGAAAAACCATATGGTTTAGGAACATGTTAGCCCAAATTGGAGGTTTCAGGACTAATGTTAAAGGTTGTGGATTTGGGCTATAATTCAGAGGCTAGAATTCTTCTTTTGAGTTCAAATCGGCAGCCAGTCAGAACTTAAAAGCTTGGAGCAGGAGGTGTTTGAAAATATATGGTCTGTAGTGGAAAGTCTTCAATGCTTTTTGTGATGCAAAGAAAGGGAAGATCCTTTCGTTAGGGAAGGAGTGAGGGTTAAAGGAGTAGTTGTGGAAGATTAGAATTAGTTTGTAAGCTGGAAGAGCCTCGCAGAGCAGAATATAGAGTGATCTGGCTGAAGGAGGGACAAACATATTATTCTTCTACAAGATGATAGATGCTTATCAAAGAAAAACTTCAGGGAGCTTGAGGTAAGGTGATGAGATTTATTTATAATGTGAGGAGGGAGATTGAAGGGGATGACTAACTCCTATTAGGCCGCGTCTTGGTCATCAAAGAAATTGTCCTTTTCCTTTTGGTAGCTTATATTGAAGAATATTTAACTTTATTTTGAAATTTGTTGATAATTTTGTATATTATTATAATTTTAGTAAGAAAAAATTTTCTTGTAGACATTATGGTCTTTCCATATACACTAACATGTGTACATTCATTGCCTATAATTAGCTCTGTGCATGTTTGTATATGCAATGCTGAATCATGTCAATCTTACTAGGTCATTTGTTTATCATTTTACTATCCTTCTTTTCTTTCTTTACATGTTTGCTGTTCACCATGTGATCAATATATGACAGATAAAATTGAAACCTCCTTGAGCATGGTATTCATATTTAACATTCTACCACAATATTACCAATGAGAGCGTGTGAAAATTGCAGAAACCTCCTGGGGGGCATGACACGACTTTATGTGACACAGTCAGATAATACTTTTGAAAGCATTACAAGATTTGGGCATCCGGGTTTGTGCTAGTGGAGTGGGAAAAATGCATTTTTGCTGATGTTATTTGTTGGTATATATCAATTAGTTGCTTGCTGCATGATACAAGACATTTGTTAGGCTTCTCTCTCTCTTTCTCTGCCTTCTCTCTCTCCCTCCCCTATCTTTGTATTTTTTTGGAAATGTTCTTTTTGAAATTCAGTCCTTGGACTGGAGCTCATACAAGGATGCTGCAGAAAACCGCATTGGGAGGGTTGTCGCTTGAAACAGGTTTCTGTCAAGAGGTATTCAACCAAGGCTTTTAGATTTAATTGATTCATCTAGACATACGGAAACACTTGCCTCATCGAGTAGCAAAATTAAACAAGTTTCTTTGTGGTTCTGATGTTTTGTCTGATATGTGGGTTATTGATGGTTCATTATAAAGTTGTGAGTAAAGGAAATCCACAGAAAGTTATAATTAACCAGTGCCAATTACATTGTTCGTTGGTTTATTTTAGAAGATAGTTTTCGTTCTGGATCGAAAGACCATGAACCAGTGCTCGACATTTGATGGTGCTTTTTAGTTTCTGCCATCAGTTTTCTGTTTGAAGAATTTTAACGGTATTATTCGAGTTAAGATCAAATAATCAGTACCGATTACATCGATGAAAGTTGGGTGTTTTGTTCGTTCAATCTTGGAGGGGACGAAAGGAAAGGAAAATGCCTCTAAAATCATGTATATAAATATATACCACTTTGTATATATAGACATTGGACTCCCTGCGATTTCATATAACTATTTCGTTATTGAATGAAGTTAGAATAATGGATTACCGATGTTATATTTTGGATCAGAGTTCTTATTAAGCCTCTGTTTTCTTTGGGGTGACAGTCTTGTTATCAGGTGCAGGAGGAGTTAGCTGATTATGATATATTATCCAACATGCTGATATGGACCCTATAGTACCCCATTATTGGTGTGAATGTGATGAACTGTGAATTTGTTGTTTTTTGTCTACAGTACTTTTTGATTATTGTGCAATGTATATGTTGTTTCAGTAAAAAAAACCACTCATTCTTCTTATTACATCCCTTCAGGACAACACGGGAACAATTTGTAGTTGTGGTGCTGTTAGTTGTGCCAACTGATTGTATACAGATATTCTAAACTAAGTCTTACATAGTGTTGTTTATACAGAGTTTCTTCAAGGGAAGAACTAACATGGCTTGGACTGCTTTGCTTATGTTTTTAGAGCACTCCATATCTCATACTTAAAAGGATCAAGAATTCCATGTGTCCTTTTCTAACTACCATGTACTTATTAAGATAATGATGGTGGTTGCAGTGGGCTCTTCTAACACTTTTGGATCCAGTGAGTAGCTTGGAAAGATTTAATTATATTGGCTATACTGGCGATCATTCCTTCCTTGCCCTGCGTGTAACTGAAAAAAACGATTTAGTCATAAAGGCATGTGTGAACCGAAATGTTTTAAGTGCTTTACATTTTGTTATAAGGAGGCTGGAAAATCTGGATTATTAAACGCTTTTCTGGAAAGGTGCATCTTTTGGTCCATATGAATTACTCTTTACATCTTTGGTTGATTTATATCTGGTTCCGTCACGGTACTTCATTCATGTGAAGTGATTGTTGTGCCATAATGTGCCTGCCTTATAAAATGCAGGCGCTGCTCGTTAGATTTATAATCCAGCTATGGGCGACCCCGTTATACAGTAAATGAAGTGTTGTGCGCCAGACCAACACCAGGGTGAAGTAATATTACATTGCACACCTTTTGCCATATCTAAAAAATTTTACAAACAAGACATTGTTGATGCATGCCCCATATGCTGTAATGAGACAAATTTGCACGGCCCTAGGTGATCCGACTTCCTACATTTAAATACCTTTTATCTTATTTATGTTTGTCTATGAATCGTTCTTAATAACTTGTCCTTAAAATGGTGCATGTGCCTTCTCATCTTTTCCATTTTGGAATTAATTTTGCGTCTTATTATCAATTTATCCAACAAAACTTTTATTTTTTTGTAGGAGGATTCATGTTTTTCACACGCCTTTGTATTTTGTAATAAATTTAAGACACAATGGGGACCTCAAAATATATGAGCTGGCACTCCCTATGTTTGGATCTGGCACCCCATCCTTTACCAATCCACATCTCTTCCCTCCTCCGTCTTTTATGTCTGTCCAATTTATTTATTTTGGTGATTGAGAAATTAGAAAAGTAGATGACATTTCTCTCGAGCCATTGCAGCTCAGGGCAATTGTTGTTTCATCAGTTACTAATAAACTTTTCTCTTATTGACCACCTAATGTCCTTGGTTGGTTTGATATTCAGTTTAAAGCCATCCCATAGTTATATTCCTTTAATTGTGCTTTCTATCACCAAATGCATTCTCTTCTCCACATTTCTTTTTAAGCTGTTGATTCTTTGAATTCAATGTTCTTTGTTTGCTGTTTATTTCTAATTGGCAACTGACGATGGTTTTAATGTCTTTGATGAGTTTTTGTTTTACTGTCATGCTTGCAGGGATCACTGAAATCCTCTTGTATTGCAGGGAGGGTGCCTGAAGATGGAGTTGAGGAGGCTTGCTGGCATCTAAAGAGACTCTTGGCGAAGCGTGATGCTGCTCCTATTTGTGTGACAGGTAAATAAAATGCTATTATGATCACTAAATTGAATTGTTACTAAATACTGTTTGTTTATGAGATTGTGATGACGAAGGTCTTCATATTCTCCTGTTGTTTCTATTCAAGCTTAATGTTGAAATTCAAGAACAATGATTAAATTATCGTCATTGAATATTTTTCTGAGCACAATATTTTGAAATTTCTGAGATTTTATTTTTATTTTTATTTTTAAATTTTGAATTAAAAAACCATGAGGAGGTTGTTTCAACTTCCATCAATGTAGTGAAGGAATTTTGAAACCACATTCCGCTAATAATTTATAGGCACCCTTGGCTTATGAAAGCAATAATTCTCAATTTCCTTACTTCAGTATGTGTATGGGTTTGCATATATACGGTGGTGAAGACTTGGAGTTACACATTTTTCCTCTTGGAAAGTTCCAAGTTGATGCTTTATACTTTTCCCAGTTCTGACGAGTCCTGGTGGAAGAGAGCAACTGAGTTGCTTGGCAAGTTGCTAGTCATGGTGAATCTGGCTACAGCGTGCGCCCTCATTATTTGCAACCAAGATGATCAGTCCTTACCCACTATGGCAATCGCGATGCGACAAGGGTAATTACCTCTACTTCAAGAAGTGTTAATTCTTTTGCATTATATTTATTCGCTGGGCTGTAGTTTAGTTTGAGATTCACCGATTACATACGACAATATGATTGGTATTTTGTATTGCAAATGCTGGTTTTGCGGCTTACTCCGGGATATGGGAATAGAGCACTCTGTACCTCCAGTGCAAAGTTAGGAGTTTCAATACGGTATTCGAGAAGGATTATTGCTGCAGCTGAACATCCCCATCTGACATTCCTGAAACTGAAGCTGGGAGCGCAGGCAATACAGTCGGGTGTGTCGCTCTCTTATGGTTGTATCTGGTATGTCGATTTCTGAGAACAAATGCTTAGGGCCTGTTTGGTTCCTGTTTTCAAACTGTTCTTGAGAACAGTTTTTGAAAACCATGGAACCTCGCACACAGTGTTCTTTGAAAACTATTTTTGTCATCAGAATTTAGTGTTTTCTACGTTAGCCGTGTTTTTTGAGACAAAAGAATTGGAACCAAAAAAGAACATCATTTCTAAGAGTAAGCTTTTGAAAAATTAGAACAATATAGTTTTGAAAACTGTTTTTTTTTTAAGGAAAAAACACAGACATAATTTTAGAATTCCAGTTGTTTGTTATGGAAATCTGGAAATACTTGTAGAAAACTAAATTGGAGAAATGCATGAGACAGTTTTCAGGAGAACACTAAAATGGTACACTTGGGTTTCAAAACTATTCTCATGAACAGGTTTTTCAAAAATAGAACTAATAGACTCTAACCGTATTCTTCTATTTTCCTTGTTCTCCTTGTTTTAAGACCAAAAAACAGTTTTCAGAAACTGTAAACAAACAACCCATAAATTGTGTCCTTGCACTCCGCCCTCATGCTGTGTTATTTGTTGATCCGGTTTTTGATTTTTGTGATTCCTGTACAGTTGAGGCTGCAGTTACTCTTGTTGGATTGGCAGCTTACCGCGTCTATGCGGCAGAAGAGCGCCTCAAGTTAAAGGAATAACGGATCGCTATGTGGAGCCTTCTAAGGAGTTAGATGGCACCTCAACAACTTAGTGATTCAAGCTTTCATAAATTATGACCTGCTGAGGGTACTACCTAGATTTATTTTCAATCATCACTCCATTGATTTTCGATTTTTTGAGTGTTTACAGCGTGTTCTGCCTGGGTGATTATCTGTTTTTAGTTGAAAGGCATGTGGGCTCTGTTTTGGAGTGACACAAAGAGTTGCCGAGTTAGGATAATTGTACAATGGAATTTGTTGTGGGACTTGTGCAATGATTTTTGTGAGGTGATTCAGGTAATTTAAATGTGTTTGGTGGGCATACTTTTGGGTGCTCTGAATCTTATGGCTTCTTCGTATCTTTGGAATATTATTCTCTTGGATTTGGTAATTTTTGTTTAGGTCGACTGAACTTCTCTCATGGCTATTTTAATATTTTTGCATCTTGAGACTTTGTTTGGTAGTGACATGAGTTGAAAGCTGTAATAGATCTATATGAGTGTTAAAGAAATATTTTGTTTCAGTTCAGGTTTGTGTCTGCAATTTGTGTTAAGGGTGATTGTTTAAATCTTCTAAGGTTTGCTCTCCAATGGTAACTACTTTAGGTTCCCTTTTAAAGCCGTGGAAGGGTTTATCGATTGATAAACTGCAGAGTAAGCTGACATGATGTAGATTTATCCCAATAGTGTCTGCTGTCTTCCTTATCGAGTCAAAATGTGAAGAGGGAAAGTAGTTAATGAATTAAAGGAAGATGAGGTAGAAAATGATAAGGAGTTCAATATTTATTTATTTATAATTAAGGACTTCTTAGCCAGTCATGCCTCTTGCATGCAAATGATCAAGAAAACCAGTTTTGTGGTTCTAGTTTTCTAACTATTAGCGTAAAAGTCGAAGAAAAAAGGGTGAGCAGATGGGAGTCATATGTAAATTAAGGTACACAGGGAGTGCCTAGTCGTGATTTAACCGACTCCAAATTTTCCACAGTGAGGAAGCTTCCTCACCTTCAGCATGAAGCATACCACCTGAAAGTCTCGACGGTCACATGGAGCCTATGAAATCAAATCGGACAACAACTTCATCACCAAACCGTTCATCTCTTCTACGCTCAAACTTCCCCCAATCATAGCAGCAGCGTAGTATACCATTATCATGCTTTCTACCATACACAGTTTCAACAATAACTTGCATATTAAGACCCTTCTAACCACTTTAATCCCGGCAGCTCGCTTCATGAGTGGAGATAAACAATTAAATGCATCAATATGTAGATGGGTAAACAAATACTCAAATTATAAGAAAAAGATTAACAGTTAAACCCATGACCTCAGACCTCAAACAATCAGTTGTGTTAAAAACTCATAGATGTGTAAAACGAATAATCAAAAATATAAAAGGTGGTCAAACCCATGACCCTCGAGCCAAACATCCAATCATATTAAAGGAAACTCAGTTTGTAGGATTGCCGATTCAATATAAACATTATATATTAAGATCTTCGTATAGTGGTTGACTGACTATATATCCGCATATAAAAAAGACAAAATAATTCCAAGTATCAATATGGAAATGAGAAAAAATACTCAAGTGCTCAGTACTTAACATATGTAGAGACAAACAAATAAATCATAGCATCAATATGATCCAGGGAATAAAGTTCAGGGTGGATATATGCACGGATTAGATGGTTAACATAATAGTAGTAATTAGTATGTCCCCTAAATATAATGGCATGGATTCAAACCCATGAACCCATGAATTCCTATTAAACTAAGATCTGATACCACAATTTCTAAAATTCAAACTTATAAAATTTGGATTTAATACTAGAATGATACATATAAAGTAGTACTCACTTATCGTCCATAGACAGCGGCGAGCATGACGGCGGTGATAAAGGAGGCGGTGGACGTTGAGGAAGTAAAGGCGGACGCTGACTTGCCTCAGAGCAGTCACATGTAGAAAGGCAGACGCTTTGTAGCAGGGAAGGGCTGCAGTTGGCGTACTTGAATACGTTCCATGTACTGCTCCAAATGTGCGGAAGGGGCGGCCAGCTGTGAAATTAAGGTGACGATGGTGGCGCTATCTTCTTCTTGATGATGTCTGTATAAACTTCTCATTCTTTCTGATCGGCCGCAGATATAAGACGATAAGGTAGAAGAGCTCCGGGGCGGCTTTTCGGCTCTCCTTCTCGGCTCGATCAAGTAGGCGCTGTAAATTTAGCACCCAGATTCATGGTCGTCTTCCCCTCCCGGTGCGTGGTGGCTGTTCATGTGTGATCGTTTTTCTGTTTTTGGTGTGTGGAAGAGAAGAATAGATACATCCATGGTTTCTTCATTTAGGGGATGGTTTTCGACTTTGTTCTTTTCTTTAGGGTAAAGTCATGAAGATATATTCTGCGGTTTTTTTTTATTACTACAAACACTCTAGGAATCATTGAAGAGGGTTAGATTTGATTTTTGAAAAAATATGAAGGCTACTTTTGATACTATGGAGATTTCTAAGAAAAGAAAATAGGGACAAGGTTCTCTTTACTGCGATGTTTTAAAAATTGAATCGATGATTGAACCAAAAAAATTATTGGTTCACGGTTTACTGGTTGAACCGACGGTCAAACCGTGGTTGAACGGTGATGTATAATTAATATATTATTAAAAATAAAAATAATTATAAATGAATTTGACCGGTTTAATCACCGGTTTAATCGATTTATAACCGGTTCAAAGAAAAGCGGTTTCTTTTGCGAAACTTCGAATAGGTTTTATTTGCCGGTTTCCGCGGTCCAACGATCGAGATGTTTAGAACATGAAATTTACTAAGAAGGAAAATAAATAGGAAAAAAATGGAAGAAGAATAATCATAGATTCAAACTTAATAAATTAATTTTATGTATTTGTTCGACTATTTATTTTGTTTACGTGAAATTTAAAAATATCATAAATTTTAAAGAACTTTAATTATATTTGATTTTCTTTTCCATATTTTTGCGAGGTGAAACAAACATTTTTTCTTTCTGTACTTTGGGTTTCAGGCCAGCCTAAGTAGAAAAGGAAAAAGTGAAGTGAATGATATGAGGGAGTTAAATCTACTGTATTATTTTTGTTTAACTTTAGAATATTTATTTATTTTTAATTTGTTATTAGTAAATAATGAATATTTTTAGAATATATAAAAATTTAAAAATATTTTATTTATATTGCTTTCTTGGAGATTTTTATTGAAATTCAAACATAAGAAAATAATATTTTAGCATTTTTCTTTCTTTCTACTTGTAGGGCTGAAAACACAAATATGTTTATACCATATAAGTATCAAAATAAAGTTTTTGGAAAAGGAGAAAAAGTTTAATGCATTCAAACTAACAAATACATTTCAATGAAACACATAATACAAAATTTGTAAAAACTTTTTAGAGGATGACATAACATCAGGGTTAATAGCCTTGATGAATTAATAAGCTAGCATGAAGTATGGTTGACTTGATGTCTCTACGATCAAATGTTCTGGATTAAGATATACGTACCAAGCTGTAAATAAGTTATTAAAACCAATATGTCATCTTAGATAGAAATACTATTGAATCTTTACCTGAGAGCGACAACAAAAACATTGGGAAAAAAATTGAAATCTAGTTTTTTTGTTTGAAAAGGAACCTTTGTTGAAATAAAATAGTAAAAGAGAGATGTAGATGAGTGATTTTCAAGCTAAAACAACGAAAAAATACCTCTTAATTGCTTAAGGAAAATATTTAGAAATAACAAAATAAGGAGAAGGGAGGGAAAGCGACTAGGAGGTTTTAGAAGTAAGTATAAAAATAAAGAGTTATATATATATATATATATATATATATATATATATATATATATATATATATATATATATATATATATTTTTTACATATATTCACTACATATTATATTGTAGTCACTTTGTTTCGATCCTGGTTCTCCTTTGTATGTGTGTCCCATCCCTTTATTGTTGAGTGGGTGATATCACAATAAAGTTAAATATACTTAATTTAAAATTATAAAATTTTAATTATTTATCTTTTATATTAAAAAGTTAAAATAGTTAATGAGTTCAAAATGAGATGAAACAATATTGGAAGGTTAATAACATAATGAATCGACTAAAATCTATACATTTGATAATTGAGCCTCGCGTTTGATATTACTTATTCCATGTTAGAATCTTTTCTCAATTCAGGGTTTTTACAGGTAATGTGGCGATCGTTGGGTTTGATTTATTGTGATTAGGATATACCTTGCTAAGTTTGAATCGTACTCATGGAAATAAGCGCGTGATGGCGATGGCGAAAATCAAATATCAGCGAAGATGGCAACAATAGCATCTGTGATAAAGACGATGGCCAATTGCAATTTGCATAAAGACGACGACAATTATTGAACAACCTCTTAATATTTAGATAAAAGAAAGATTGTAGTTTATCAATACACTAAAATATTATTTAACAAAAAAACACAATTTTTTTTTTAATTTTTAAAAATGGCTTAAACCATATGGATATTTGCAAAATAAATAAATAAAAAAGAGAAGAAAAAGGCAGATAGATTATTCCTTAGCCTCTTGGGTAGGCAAAGAATAAATGGGAGACAAAATTTTTATGTAATTTCCTTAAAAAACAATGTTTCAATAGATATTTTACATAAATAAAATTTTATTGTAAAATATTGCGTTAAGAGAATATAATAGAGAAAAAGAAAGAGGGGGAAAGAATAGAGGAGAGAAGAAGAGATTAAGAAGAGAAAGTAAGATAAGCACACCAAGATGGTAGAAAGAGTCGGAGGATCGATTTTATTTTCCTTTCATTCTCTTACATATACATTGAATAGGGAGATGGACATTCATACGTAGAATATAAGTTCACGAATAATATATAATAAAATCACGTGAATATATTGATGTACATATGGAGTTACCGAATGTATAGAGTTACAAATGTGTGGGTTGAATGTGTGCCATAATAGGTACAGTTGAATGGCAGTTGGTGTGTATGGGTTCCGCGTTGAGACTATAATGAATATTCATTCATGTATTTCATAACACTCCCATGAATATTCATTTGTGTTCTTTAGATGGCACGTGAATGATCGCATATTAAAAACCATGGCTAGGAGGAAAAACCGAAGGTGGGATAAAAGTGACCAAAGGAAGAATTGCAATGCGTGTATTATGATCTCTCCTTTTATGGATCATTAATTACTTCCCCTCATTAAAACATCTTGGGAAAAACCAGTGGGACAGAGGCGGGACAAGGAAAAAGTGCAGTCACATAGTTCACAATATCTCACCTCGATTTTGAGGCTATAGCCATTCTTTGGGCTAGTTAATCTTGCATCTTTATGAACTGCATACTAATGCCATATACTAATTTTCACTCAAAAAAAGGGTTGGCAGATTGTGATGGTTGGTAAAAGATCACGCAAGATTATTTATCTTTGGATTGAATACCTTAACATCAATTTCTTCGACTTTCTTAAGGTTCACGAGTATAGAAAAATTTTGGCGAGATATGCTTGGTCCTATCACCTTTGATATATCCTCCCCTAACTTGTGCAACACAAGCAGCATTATCTTCATAAATTATAGTGGGAGAATTTGTAACCGGTGTTAAGCAACAAGAAATGTGAATATGTTATAATGGATCTTAACCAAACACACTCTCTCTCTTTCGAAACTATTATCAGCAATGATCTCGAGGAAGTGGATTAGAAGATGTAACCTATGATTGCCGTGAAACGTAGAAATGGCGGTGCCATTATAACAAAATAAATAACCGGTTTGAGGAAGCGAGCTTTATGTGGATCAGATCTATCCCAACATCGGAATATGTACTTCGCGGTGATGGATTCTTGGAATATAATCAATCTAGTTCTGGAGATAACGAAAATATGTTTAATTCCATTCAGTGTCTCAGAGTTGTTTCGGAAGCTAAAACGTGCCAATAAATTTCTACTTTGCCAAGCGACGTTTGGTCTAAATGCATTTAATGCCAAGTACATCAAAGCCCCAATTGCATTGAGATATGGTGCTGGGATGTATCTCTTCATGTCGATTCTCTAGGATGAAGCGAAGTCCTTTTGGGGATCTAGAGACCTTACAACCAAGGGTGCTTTGATGGGTGAGCCTTGTCATAAACAGCGTTTAAGTAATCTTTCAATGTATGATGATTGATGGGCGATTATTCCATTTGCTTTATGCTCAAAGTGTAGACCAAGACAAAAGTTTGGTTTTACCCCGAATCTAACTTCAAATTCCTTTTGAATACTCGTGATTTTAGCTAACTCTTCTAGAGTTCCAATTAAATTTATATCGTCAACATAAACTTCTACAATAGCAAATTCAGTTTCTGATTTCTTAATAAACACGTATGGACAGATAGGATCATTCATACTTGCCTTTTCCTTAATTAGGTACTCCCATGGCGTTGATACCACGTGCGACCAGAAATTGGTTTAACATGCAAAATCTTCACATTTGCCCAGAAATAAGTTGCTTGGGAGTGCATGCATCGGGCATTTGAATCCCTCAGGAATTTTCATATAAATATCTGTGTCTAATGAGCCATGTATAGATATCACGTCACAATGTCCATGACCATATTTCAATTTTCAAGAGTTCGGACTAATGAAAGCGAAATGTAATTATATCCATCACGAGAGGGTGAATATGTCTCATCATAATCGATCCCAGGTCTGGAGAATCCTTGGAACGAGTCGAGCTTTATGCGACAACCTCGTTTTCTCATTTTCGTTTCGGGACAAATACCCATTATATCCAACGGGTTTTACATTATCGGGATGCTAGTTATGGGTCCAAAAACCTCTCTCGTTTAGCTAGGGAAGCTAATTCATTGTAGTGCTTCCTCCCACTTAGCTTGTTGATCTTGCCTTTAAACGGCATTCAATAATAGTGGCTCACAATCATCATCCATAATTATGAGCGGTGAAGAATGCAAAAAATATCATCAATGATGATTTTAATTTGATCCCGAATCTCACGTTACAATATGTAATGGAATTCTCGATATTCCTAGGTTGGTGATCTTTTCATGGGTTGTGCCTCTTGAGGGCATTAAGCTCTTTAAGTAAGCACGGCCAGGACTCTTGAATTAGATTCTTGATTCTTTCCCCTTCGTTTGAGGAATTGTGTCTTTTGATCTTGATGTCTGCCTTCAAGTGTGGGGTTGCTGTCGTTTAGTAATAAGCCAGACAACATCTATTTAGACACATTCTGGTTGGAATATGAGACTAAGATTACCTTAGTAGCATCATTAAATGCATGAGAAGTCCTATTGGCTATAACTATAAATGGACTATCTGGCACACCTCGTTTCGCTTTCAGTTCTTGGGTCGAATTGAGATAAAATTTTCTCATTCCAGGAGAAAACCTTAACTGGTTTTTGCTTCGCAGCCATTTCAATTTTAGGTGTCTCAATCGATGGAAACATAGTCTCATTGAAATGACAATCTGCGAATCTGGCAGTAAAAAGATCACCGGTAGTCGGTTCCAAGAGCCTAATGATGGACGGTGAATTAAACCCAACATAAATGCCCACAGCTTAGTACGTTGGGGACCCATTTTTGTTCTTTTTGGTGGTGCAATAGGCACCTGTATTGCATAACCAAAGGTGCGTAAATATGAAATGCTCCGAGTTCATAACGGGAACCATTTGAAGGGAGATTGCTGGAGACTAGCGGTGGCGCAATCTTATTAGAGCGTACGCCAAAAAGCGGCATGACCCGTCTTTGTATCATTGAGATTAGTTCTCAATAATAGAGTCACCGAGGAGCAATGATTTGTATATGTTTAATCAAGGATACGCGATCCATTTTGAGTATGAACATGTATGCGGGCGGTGCTCAACCTCGATTAAATTGGAAAACCTGATATATATAAAACTCTTCTGATGTAAATTCACTGACATTATCCATCTTTATACCTTTAATTGGATATTCGGGGTGTACTTGAGAAGCTTTATAATCTACTTGCGAGTAAGCGTGCAAAGGTGACATTACGTAGATAATAGATGCAAACATGGGACCATCTACGGGATCGTCCACTAGTACCACTCAAAATATAATGGTCACTTGGTAGTTGTATTGGTCCCTGAAATATCACCTTGAATTCTTTGCGGGAATAAAGGGATTCAAGATCAACCTTTGTTATAGAAAGGTTTGATAATGAAGTTTCCTTGTGAACAACCTTCACAATTATAATCGTTGGACAGCATGCCTTTGTATCCTTTAAAGGGTGCCCTTTTGTGATACGGATTGTCTGGCATCATTGAGCGGTGACCAGCGATCATGCCATAATCAAACGATCGAGATTTACAAATCTCCAAGATATGGTGGAGTAAGGTTTCACGGCCTTAATCATGACATAATACAAACCCATAGAAGAAGCTTTTGTATCTTCTCATGGATGGTCTTGAGACCATCATAAAAGTAATGCAGTATATTCTTTATTTGCTCTTAAATAGTCTCAACACCATTTTATTTAAATGATACATCTTTGAAGCTAAGTAGATTCCTTTTGATCCTCTTTGCTTAGAAATGCATTCTCAATATGCGGGATGGTACCTTTTACAAAGCAATTGTGGCATTCCGGGAAACCATCAATAATCGGAATAAGGACAAGATATTGTATGAACATGTGTGCTACGTAATGTCATACTCTGAGAAAAGATGTCTACTACGAATATGGTATGCTTTGATGCACTATCAATGAAACGAACATCTTGCACTATACGGTGTTTTCCACTTGCATTTATGTTGGCGCAGTGTCAAGTATCATAAAATTACTATATTAGTTATAGGGTCAAATAAGCTAAATGAAACTGAAGTGAGATGTAAATTGAAGTCAGCGGAATATCATCCCCCCGATGCGATGCTTCGTAAGTATTAAGGTCCTCTCGAAAAGAAATCGAGACATCCGGGATGCATTTGCTACTTGGGGAGCAGGAAAGGGTCCACCCAGCGAGAGATATTATTTAAGCTAGCGGTGGTTATATGACGGATTAATTTCAATGGCGTGAGATTCACCACGTTTGCGTTATTTTTAAAGATTACTGGTATAGATCCAACAAAAGTGCTTTGGCGTCACGGCAAATGCGTGACGGTCTGATCATGCCACAATGATGGCAAATACCATTAGTCACCTTCTTTGGCTTCTTTTCTTTGTTATGATTGAACTGAGATTGCGGGCTCTGATGATTCATTTCCTACCACCTTGAGGATTATATTCTTGCATATGGCGCTAAAATAACCAATAATTTTTCTCGGATTTTTGCATGTGCCGAGCAAGTGGCACGAACGGCGAGGTCTAAAATCATGATTTTTGAGCAGCAATTCATTAGTTTGCTCAACAGTGAGGAACACATAAATTAAATCAGAGTATGTGGCAAATTGACGTTGCCGGTATTGCTGTTGCAATACAATATTCGAAGCATGGAAGGTGGAGAAAGTTTTCTCTAACAGTTCCGCATCAGTGAGCTTGATACTGCATAACTCAAGTCGAGAAACAATATCAAATAAAGCGGAGTTATAGTCGAGCCAATTTTGATTTAAAATGCGTAGTTTGAGATTTTGCAGTCATAGTATTAGCCACGAGGAAGGATAACGAGTCTTAAGTATGATCGCCACCTATCCTTGACCTCTTCCACAAGGTTTGAGGGTCTCCGAACGGATAAATATTGAGTGAGCTCTCCTTAAAATGACGAATAAAAATCGGTGCATTTGCTTTATCTTTTTGCATTTGAGGTTCAGTCTTCGTAATTCGTTAGCAGATCTTGCCTTGGAGGTGCATTTCATGTCAGGCACGAGGATAGATAATTATTTCCACTCGCCCCGAGGATGTGGAATTTGGGCTTTCAATATTTGCCATAATTCTTGCAAAACAAATGAATCATAAATTAATTAGAAGGATTTTCAAATATCCGCCGCCACTTCGAGGTAGAAGGATACTTTTAGGTTGGAAATTTGGCTTAGGCGAGAAAAGGAAAAAGAAGAATTTATAAGAAGATGAAGTATAAGTTGTTAACAAAAAAATGCTCTCACCTTGCACCAAAATATTTTACTCGATTGAATTTCAGATCTTAAGATGCGATAGCATTATTTAGTAAAATATTCTTTATAATGAAGAATAGAGAGAGATTAAGAAAATGATAAGCACCAAAAGATGGTAGAGAGAGTTGGAGAGCAATTTTATTTTCCTTTCATTCTCTTATGTACATTGAATAAGGAGATGATGAGCGTTCATCGTGAATCTGGAGTTCTGAATGTGCCATAATAGGTACATTGAATATGCATTGATGTATATAGGTTCACGAATGTATGGAGTTACAAATGTGTAGGTTACGAATGTTCCATGTAGGTACATTGAATATACATTGATGTATATAGGTTACGTTGAATATAATGAATATTCATTCATGTATTTCATAACAAATTTTAAAACATTTTATTTCTATCTTCCAATGATTAAAGAGTTGGACGACGTATAAGAAAAGGGATCAAGTTTGTGTGAGCTAGAGAATTAAGTCAAGGGCATTGATTGGTTCAAGGGGACATTGTAATATAATAGTAAGGTAGATAGATTACCTTATAAGTTGAAGGTCTAGGGTTCAAACCTTGAGTTTTAGACCGAAACACTTTATTGAAAAATTTATAAAATTAGTTTG
This sequence comes from Tetrastigma voinierianum, assembly GCA_016808115.1. Lineage (NCBI taxonomy): Eukaryota > Viridiplantae > Streptophyta > Magnoliopsida > Vitales > Vitaceae > Tetrastigma > Tetrastigma voinierianum. The sequence continues at coordinate 241,356 of JAEQBH010005757.1, read as the reverse complement.
AGCAATTAATACTAAGTGGCAGTGCATAATACCACTATCTTGAACTCGACAGATGAAATTATTAAATTGTTAAATCTTTCTTTGTCAGTAGTAGTGACTGTAATAATTTTGGGGGGTGGGGGGGGGGGGAGGAGGAGGGGAATGGGAGGGAAGAAGATGGGGGCAAAAAAAAAAAAAAAAAAAAACTCCAAATGCCTTTGTCTAAGATTTGAAAATTTTAAAATCAAATGTCGTTGTCAGAAATGACAGGTGAATCAGGATTCAAATATACGATTAAATGATTGAGCATTTGAATTTTGAAAAAAACGCTGTCAGAATAACAACGTTCGCCATGTATTTAGTTTGAGCGTTAGTTTATTTGAAAAGCTAAGATTAAATCGTTTTCACTTTAACATTAATCAGTCTAAAACTCTCAAACCTAGCTTAAGTAATGTTTTGTCAAGAATTTCCAAGGGTCTAGGCACTATATGGTTCCACCATTGATCAGGATTCGAATCTAAGAGAATTAAGAATTGAGGAATACTATAACGTTATAATAATACCAAAATGAATATTTTCAAAATCAAAAAATGGTTATTGTTTTTTTTTTAAAGCTAATAACTTCTTAATACAATATAGTAAACTACCTTCACTATTGAGATTCGAACCCCTCCCTTCCTCATGTCCAGTCATTTTTAACGTTGACGCTCTAACCAATTAAACTAGGGTTATGGACAAAGGAATAAAAAAGGTTATTGTTTGTAATAACAAAAAAGGGTAAAAAAATAATGTATGATTATATATATATACTAATATATATATATATATATATATATATATATATATATATATATATATATAATCGACTTCCATTTACTTTTCAGATTTATTGTATTGTTATACCATGTTCTTATCAGGACTCGAAGCATCCCCTAGAAAAATCTTGATTGGAAGCTACTTGTAAAAAATCCAAAACATTGAAAATAAAATTGAGGCCTTTCAGTCTGTTTCTAAATAAATTTTATTTAGAAAAAATGGATCAATTTAATATTTATACTTAAATTTAAAGAAAGGAAAATTAACACTCAAACGGCGTTTAGGGTATTTGAGAAACGCAGGATAAATATTTAAGGAACTCAGGAAGCCAAGGTACTCAAGTCTGCTCATAAAATCTTTGTTTAAAGCTCTTTCATGTTCAATGGCTCTCCATTTTCTACCAACCTCTATTTTCTTTTACACTTTACATTTTCCTTTCATATCTCTATTTTATGTTTTCTAATGTCTGCTCCTGCTCCAGCGAATCAGAATAGAGGTACCTCATATATCTGTTTTCAATAGGGTTTAGTTTATTTGTTATTTTGTTTATACAAAATTATTGGTAACATTTAAATTAGTTTTTTTTTTATTAATTAAAGTTTTATGGATCTTTGGGTTTTGAAGATTGCGGTTTTTTTTTAATATATATATATATATATATATATATATATATATATATATATATATATATATATATATACCATATATATATATATATATATATTATATAATGCTTGATTGTGATTTGCGATTCTTTTTTTAATTTATATACATATTATAATGCTTGATTGGGGATTTGCGATTTTTTTAAAAGTCATATACATGTTATAATGCTAGATTGCGATTTGCAATTCTTTCTTTTTAAAATTTATATACATATTATAATGCTTGATTATGATTTTGCAATTTGCATATAAGTGGACATTATTACTGTCGAGAGGAGTATATTCACGTGTGTTTCAATTTCTTTTATGTTCTGCCATTTTCAGTGCCAGGCATGGATTACATACACATGTATATATTCACAAGTCGGGGATCTTCATCTTGTCTCATGTGAATAACTGTTAGCATATTGCTCTGTGTAATCTCTAAAATATGTTTATGTAATTCCAAAGGGAGGAAATGCCTTTAAGGATGCGGATGCGATGACAAAGTTGAATGGTCATCAAAAAGCGAAGTATTTATTCGTATACATGATTAATATAAAAAAGTTACAAACATCAACATTTGTCAGAAGTGCAAGGGTATAATACGGAAATGGAATGTTTGCATAAACTAATAAGAGATACATCGTTCCCCTGACTTAAATCCAAATTCAATAGATTAACGCAGAAACATTGTGAATTTTAGATTTAATTGAGCATCGCTAGTTTGGATGGGACCTTAGTACCAAACACTATATTGTGAAATACCGGAGAAAATTTAGATTTTCTGAAAAAGAGTAAAATAGTAATTTGATTCGGAAAAGCAGGAATTTTAGATCTTGTATGTGGTGAGCTTGTGCGTGAAATCGATGCCATGAAATACAGTTATCGCATCAGTTAGTCGATTCGAGATAGTCGAGTTGCATGTTTTGAGGCATAGGGTGTCGGATGACTCATGGTGTGATTTAGGAGATGCCACATGGCACCCTAAGGAAGTGACACATGGTAGTAGTAATGGTTCCTTTAGAAAAGATAGCTCACGTTGGCATTGTGTTGCGTGATTAGTGGCTGGCGTTAAGCGATGAGGGGATGATCTGATAAAAGGGAAATAAATAAAGAAAGGAAAAACAGCGCCACACAGGTGGCAGGAGGAAAGGGGAGGAAATTTATAAGCTTTGGCCGGATGGTCGACCAAAGGGAGAAAAGAAAATGTGGAGAAGAGGAAAAGAGAAAAGAGAAGAAAGAGAGAAAGAGAGAAGAGAAAGAGAGAGGGGTTAAGTAGAGAAAGAAAAGAGAAGGAAGGGGAGAAGAAAGGAGAAAGGAAAATCAGAGTTTCTGGCGTCCGATGGTCGAAGCTCGACGGTCTAAGTATTAAAGTTGGTACCGCGAGCTTGATACATGTGGGCCTTTGAAAACTTGGAGTTCGACCATTATCACCCATAAGGTAAAGGATTTTCTCCGGTTTACTTTGAAGTCTAAAAGTATATAATAGTGAGAATTTCTTGTAGAGAGTAATGAAATTTATGTGATTTGGTTATTCCAAGACTTGAGGATTTGGATGGTAGAAAAGAATTTTCATAATGGTTTCTGGTCGCATTTATTTGTGGGTTGAGGTTTGATCAAGCAGTTTCCAGGATTTTTATGGCTTGTTTGCGATGTTGTATGGGTGTTTGGAACCAAATTGGTTCATGTTGTGAAGGGCCAAGTGAGGTCTGCTGCATTGAAGTTGGAGTTCAAGATTTTGACCTTTGTTGTGTATTATTGCCAGATGGGTAACATGCGGTGTGAGATATAAATGTTAATATGTGTGCAATGATGTATTAACATGGGTTGTTTATGGATATAAATTATATGTATCAATTATAATTATCCGCGGTATGCTAAATGTTCATAGCATAATATATCACATAATATCGTGAAGGAAAATGCGTTGGCATCATTGCATTCATGTGCCGCGGTTATATCGCGTCGGGTGGTGTAGGTGCCGCACGGTATGGTTGTTCATTCTTGGCTCAGATCAATGTGAGTGAGCTCTCGTATTTTAGACGATATCCAAACTCGCCGACTCATGGTTTAAAATCATAAAATTAGATAAAAAATTTATTGTGTGTTGGGTGAGGCCGAGGCGAGTAGATTGTAATCCCTCGGAGTGAAAAGTTCTATCACCGAGTGTGAGAGACCGCGGTATTGATAATTCCTGCATGGGTGTGAGGGACCGCCAGTGTTATCCCTACCGGAGTTCTATGTCGGGTGTAAAGAGACCACCGGCGCGTGAGCGAAGTTAACATTTACCCACGAAAACACACGGTCATGGTTATCACTTAGACTTGAGGTGGGTGACCGAGAATTCGGGATGACTGGGATTAGTTACCCGTGCATTTTGCGTGGGTGTGTAGTGAGCCCGATGGGGGCTCGGGGCCATGTGGTGTCATTGGTACTACGGTGTCGGTTGTCACTTGACATAGGCATGCGTGAAGTCGGTGAGGTGACTTTCGGGATATGAGCATATGAAGACATCATGCATGATACATAAATCATTCAATGTGTGTGAACCTGATATTATATGGAATGTGGATGTTCATTCACCGCCATTGCATGTGCATTTTAGGTGAAGTATTAACCAATGTAGGAAAATTCCTTCTTGGGCATTGTCACTAGTAAGTGAATAACCATTTCAAATCTTGAAGGTATACTCGGGATGGAATGTATTGATCTGGCAGTGACTATCAGATTTATATTCATAACATAAATCAGGTTAGACTTCATTATTTCATTAAACAATGTAAATGCTACCTTCTTAATATCTTAACACTTTACTAAATGTCAGTCATTCAAATTCTTACAATCATTTATCTGCATTATAAAGCAAAATTTTAATTGTGGTTTTACATTGAGTGGCTCAGGTGTAGGGACTAAATGGAGAGAGCTGCGCCCGACCGATCTGAGTCGGGTTACGACGGCGGTGTCTCAGCGGCCAGTGGCTTGTGCGTGCGGCGTGCATGTGTGCATGGTTGGGGCTGCGGCGTCTTGTGTGCGCCCACGACATGCGTGCGTCTGCGTGACAGGGTTTCCTGGCCCCGGTCGCGACATCAATTTTATTAATGGGTGACATGGTACGGGGCTGGGGACCGGCCGGGTCTTTGGTCGGGACATGATTTTCATGTCGTGGCAAGGGCAGCCGTGGGGGTGTCGTGACATGGTTCTTGGTGTTGCGACATGGAAGCTGCGAGGGAGCTGAGGTTGGGTTGTGACACACTTTTTGGTGTTGCGACATGGGTTGGCCTTTTGGGGTTGCGACCAGAAATTGGTGTCGCTCTAGGCTAGGACTAATTGGTGTCGCGACATGGCTTCAACTACTTAGGATTGCGACTTTGAGAGTTTGGTTTCGCGACTTTGGCTTTGGGCATGGCCGGGGGCTTTGGTATTTGCGACCACGACCCGCAGTGTTGTGACGGCCAAAGCGGGCATGCAGCCGCCAGGCATCTTTGCACGTAGTAGTGCAGCGGCTGACCTGTTGGCCAACGCGCACACCGCGACCGCGGAGTGGCGACGACGATAGTATTACTTGCGCCAGCGTGCACCGCGACCCACTGCTGCGATTGCAGCGTCGCGTGCCTTCATTTGGGGCGCGTGTTCATGAACCTTCCATTGATAACTCTTTATTTATGGACCTTTGTTTATTAAAAAAAAAAACATAAGAAAAAAATGACCCTCGGGTTTTAGGCGTCCATGATGCTTCACATTAGATGATGCTTGGGCTAATTATATTAAGGTGTTATTTACTTTCACATATTATTATTTTACAGAAATTTGATAATTTCATTGATATTTTTATATTATTAAACTATTATCATTATATTTATTTTGTAGAGTTAGGAATCAAAACATATGACGAAATTGGCTTAGAGTTTTTAACAGGTTATTAAGAGATATATTAACATTACTCTGTCTGGTGTTCATTATTCCTACAGTCAACTGCCTCCTAATTCTAATAAAAATGTGAATTAGGATAACTTTCTTAACAAGGTTCTACATTGATATTGATGAGGGGATGTAGATGGTTGAAGGCGGACCCCCGCCCTACTAGTGACGGGAAATCTGCGGCAACTCCACGGTAACACGGCCAAGCTCGCTCATTGACAAGTTACCATGAAGCTAAAGCGGGTTAAAGCTATGGCGTATTTAAGCATTAGTTATCAAAAATTTTCATTTTTAATAAAAATCACACCTTTAAGATTTAACGAAAATCGAAACTGACATAACTATTTGCAAGTGGTGAGGCCCAAAATACAAAATCATGTAAAACAAAAATACCTCCCGATGTTTTCCAAATGTCAAACTCTGACAATAAAGGACCTCTGGTCCTCATCAAAAATATAAGATAGGATCGATCGACATAATTTGTCGCAACTGTTTTTCTCAAACCATGCATGCATATTTACAAAATATATTTACATATACAAAATGCAACATTTTAACATATTGCAATTTACACCTTCATCTTATATATAATCACATTACGGCGTCTGGGATGAGGATCCTGAAAAGATGCCATTGGCTTTGCCTGAAAAATTATTTTAAAAGCAGCTGGCAAACGAAAGCGGGCTCGATGAATCTTATAAAGTTCTAAATCACTTCTTTTCTGTGTTTGTACCTCCCATTCTGAAAATGCATGCAGAAATGGTTGTAAGCATTTTATGAAAGGCGAGTTTTTACTATGAAAACCGTTTAAAACTATTACGAAAGCCCCATTCTATTTATAAGCGTGAAAACTATTTCTATTTGCTAGCTGATGCAGAAAACTATTTACCAACTGTGGCTTGTTTTGGTGGTAGTTGTAATATCGAAAGTGCTATATTGTAAATCAGAGTACCAACCCCTTTGTGGCCCATTACGAAATACCCTAGGCGTGATGCCATGGAACCTCGGAACTTTGGCATCGGTAGTGAGCTCTCGGAACACTACGGCTAAGATGGTCAGTGAACACGGCGGAATCCTATATAGCATAATGGAACCTCGGGACGAAATGCTCGGTGATGGAACTAAGGACCAACACCTCATCGCTATGTACTTACTAAGTCGGTAGCTAACTATATACCTCGAATATCTGAGAAGACTCACTATATAAATATATATAGATCTAACCCCCGATTCATGTGAGAAACGATATAGTTAATCATGTATCCATAATGCAGTACTTGTCAGAAATACATCGTGGAAGCCAAATTTGTGCCATCTAGGAGTTTGCTAAACCGAGGCCATTGTTTCTTAATCACAAATCAAACTTTTCTGCGGTATAACAATTGAGGTAAAATAACTAAATCTATATTTTCGTGACTTTCTGAGCTTGTAATTTAAACGGCTTTCGTTTTAGAAAATGATTTTTGAGTACTCACATTTTCTCAACTAATTTCTTTGAAATCTTGTCAAACTCTGAACACCAAACTACGGATCTTTCAAATAACTATACAATTTACATTCAAATTACGAGAAAATGCCTCGGTTTAACGTTTAACATAAAACATACGAGCTTTCAAAATGACTATATCGAGCGAACGATTCTAACCAAAAACTTTTCACGTGCTAGTCCATTGATATACCTTATAGTTAATAATATGATGTGAAATTTACAAAAATGTCCATACACATTAAACACCCCAATAAAACTATTTGTTTGCAAACTTTTGACTCGAGGGACTTTCGGAGAGTCTAAAAATACAGAAACATTCTGAAAATTATATGGAGCTTGTCAGGCTACACTCTGAAATTTCAACTATTGTCAGAAAGCAGTCCGAAATTCAGCCATATTTGTCGCGAACCCTGGTCCCAAAATTCCCCAAAAATTAACGAATACAAAAATTTTGGACCAAAGTTCTGACTTTGTATTGGCCTCTGAAAATTTCAGTAGTCACAGTAACCTTTAGGCTTGAAGCAACACAAAATAGGCAAATTTTCTACCTTTTAAGGGGATTTGACAAAGGCTAAGATATTTGTGGTACCTATCATTAGCTCTGCCCGTGTAAATTTTGCGGCACTGCTCAAGCAAACGTTCTGATCCGATTTAAATAAATCACGAGAAAAAGCGAAAAGAAGAAAATAATAAAATCTCCCCCTCCCAATTCATGTTCTCCCGTCCATCCTGACAATCATTTGCTTTATTGATTTTCCTTTTTTTTTCTAATTATTTATTCTTTTCTTTAATTGTTATTATTATTATTATTATTTAGATAAATAATTTATATTGCCTTATTCAGGTCCATTTTTGTCAAGAAAAATTTTATTTATCCTAATTGAATATTCTTTAAATATTTGTCATTTTGAGATTTTCACAAATCTAGTTTTAGTTTCCTCTAAACGTCACTAAAAATTAGTAAAATATTCGAGGACTATGTAGATTAACTGACTTCTGAGTCAACAAATTCGTGAGGCGAACTTAGGGCAATCCGTTTCGTCATCCGAGATCTAGAGAGAATTTGAGACTTTTAGAACTATTTTGGCAATTTATTATTATTTTACTATTTAAACTTCCATTAATTATACTTGTACCCCTCCACTTTCCTTAATTGTAAAAGTACTACAATTATTTGAAAACACATAATTTCACATGAAACAACTTTCAAAAATTACATTGTAGTAGCTAAATTAATTAAGGAAGCCCTTAGTGCTGTCTGGTACACATACCGTCGCCTTTCGAGGCAGGGTGTCTCGATGGTCTGCGCTCCACAATAGAGCATTAAAGGAAAAAAATAATCGATCAAATGGTTCATCATGTGAGTGTCGTCCAAAAAAGTGGGACAAAATGGAAAATTATATAGACATATGTAGTGAAGTCATAAGTAAGAAATTACAAAGTACAAATGAAAAGACTATTGAGACAAATGCTAATTATAAGGAGATGCATACTACAAATTGTTGAATCCATAGAGAACATTGATCATAATACTTTTAACAAGCTAATGGATAAAATTGTAGTGGTTGAATGGAGAAAAGATTTTTGTGCAATGAATGAAAGAGAAAGAAAGAAAATCTTGGTTAGCTAGTCTTTAGGATTAAATTTTAATGTATTTATCTTTTATTAGTCCCAAATTAAATTTTAACATTTATCTTTGTTGGCTTGAATACTTTTTTTTGTTTGTTTGAAAAAAGTAAAACATTGTTTAATAATTTGTGATTTGTATTTATTGTGTACATATTTATAGTATTATTAAGTATTTGAGATTAATATTATTTTGGATACTTTATATTAATTTTGGGTACATTTTTTTCTTATACTTTGTAGATGGAGATTGTTAGTGATGATGGTCATTCTAATAGCTCTTCGGATCTTGAAGATATGGCGCAACACATGTTAATTTGTATGAAAATTTATGAATATCATCAATCATATGTGGATAGAGCTCCTTGTAGTGGGCAATCTCCGCCGGGAAGGTAGGGTGGGGCGGGGCGGCCCAGATCAAGTTGGGCCTTGAGCTGGTTGGCCAGAGACTGCTCAGCCAGATTGACCCAGATCCTTGGGCGGGGCGCAGCGGGCTCAATTTATAATTTTTTAAAGGCCGTGGCCGGCCAGCTTTATCTTTGAATGAGGGGATGTGGCGGATGGAGCCCGAATGGCCAGGGCAGTTAGCTAGGAGTGAAGGGCAGACGGGCCCAGTGAGAGCGAGGCCTGACCAGACCCCAAAGTGGGCGGCTGCGGGAACCCCCATCCCCTTTCCTCCTCTAATCCACTTTTGCCCACATACCCCTTCCCCCAACGGTCCTGCATGACCGTTGGCCTGCCTCCCTCCTCCCATCCCCTTGCAGCGGTCATGATCGTTTGCTCCTTTTGTTTTTTTTTAACTTATTTTTCTCTATAAATACCACAAATTCTCTTAATTTTTCATCAACTATCTCTTAATTTTCATACTCTCTCCAAATTCACTTCTTTTTCACAATTTGCTCTCATATTATTTAATATCTTTAGACTTTTCTTCATTATTCTTATATTACATATTATTATTGGTCATACAAATCAACATTGGTGACTCCAATAGTTCGGATTTCAAAAGAATTTAAAACGATATTCCGATTGAGTAATATTCTCCCATACTTTTAACATTTGTTTCATTGTTTTGATTCATTATTTTATTTTTAGTATAATATTTTATTAATAATTTTAATATGGATAGTGCATGTGCATCTTCTTTAGTCCACATGTACATCATTAAGCAAAAACTTAGTTCAAATATGTGTAATTTTTTTTTTTGATAGAATAAATAATTTTAGAAAATAATAAAAAAAAAAAAGAAATAAGCAAAATGTAAAATTTGTAGCAAACTTAGCAGTGGTGGATCAGAATTGAGCGCAAAGAAGTTATTTAAAAAAGACACAATGAACAATGTAAAATTAAAAGCATAATGTAGATATTAAATTATATGCAATTAGGTAAAGATGAATGTGGAAATTTAAACACATTTTCTTATGATGAAGTGCATGTAAGTAAGGAATGGTTGATTATATATCATTTGAACAATATTTTAATATGATGGAAGCGTGATTATTCGAAACAATTCAAACATTCCCAGTTAATCCCACTCCAATTCAAGGTTGAAAATTAGAATCATTAAAGAGAGATATTATGAAAAAATTTCCAAGCAGGCGAGAAAATTTAAAACAATATTTTAAAATTTTGAAGGAAAAATTTGTTTTAACATCGATGGTGGGCGTCTTTATTATAGAGGCTTTTTATGTATTCTTTACTTTCATTATATAAGATAGTGAATGGATGTTAATAAAAGAATAATTTCATTTAAAACAATACTCCACATAATGGTACAAATATATCAACTTTAATAAATGATGAGAGTAGATTTAGTATTCATGATAAAATCTTTACAGCTTATTAACATTAGATAATGCTTCAAATAATAATGTAGCAATACAAAGATTAAAGATTTTAACAAATAAACGATGATCTATTGCAAGAATTATTTCCACGTCGTTATTTGTGCACATATTTTAAATTTGATTGTAAAAGATGGATTAAAACAAGTTGATAGCATTAGAAAATTAGAACATTGTATCATAATTGTTCCAAGCAAAACATGAATTATTTTGATTGTTAAAAGTACAATATGAAAGAAAAATGAAAGTTTAGACATACCAACTAGATGGAATTCTACTTATAAGCTTTACAAAAATATTACAAAATATAAAAAAGTAATATAATTATCTGAAATGCAATTATCTAAGAATAATAATAATAAGTGTAGATATTTGATGTATTAAATGATTATGGATTAACATTGCGAGGACCTTCTGAGATCTTTTGGAGGTTTTGATACTTCAGCAAATATTTTTTTGTAGTGTGTATTATCCAACTTCACATCGGGTCATTATACAAATACTTAAGTATTTATATGGTACTTCAAATTATTTAGTTATAAAATTTTAATGATACAATTTTGCAATGATAGAAAAAATTAAAGAAATATATTGGAAAGTACCTTTAATTTAGTATATTGGTTTAATTGTGGACCCTAGATTAAATTTGATGCTTTGAATGAATGGTTAATAGGTTAATATTTTCTGAAGTAAGAAAGATCAAATAAAGTGAAGAAATAAAAATGAAGTAAATTCAGATTTATTATATAATATTTATAAAAGAAAAATATGAGTGATAATATTAGTTTGATAAAATCATCATGCGACAAGCTCATAAATCTTTTATAAAAGCCCTTTGAGAAATGTTCAAAAGTAGAAAAATGCAACAATAGTTCTCGAATAATACAACATATATAGATAGATATCTAGTGTAAAACAATTCCATTTGAAGATAATGAAGATTTTTGATATTAGATCTAATGATTGGAAAAACAACAAATTAAATGCACGATGATATCTATTATTGTGATGTGATGCCGTGCACAGTGATACGGTCGCGTCGAAGGCTGCTTTTTAGTGCTTGGTGGAAGAGTGGTTAGCAAAGTGTAATTTGTCACATCAAGCGTTAAACGATGTGTTTAAAAGATTGGAGTTTAGCGAACAAAAGATTGCATGATCGTATTCGGCTTGAACTAATTCGTAATCTGAGAGAACTTAAAAATATCAAGACATGAATGGATCAAAGATAATTCAGAATCTAAGGAAAATAATGATTAAAAAAATATTTTATTGGAAATGTATATTGTATTTTTATTTAACATAGTTTGAAAGAAATCTGAATGATTGACAAATAAGTAGGTGCCATATAGTGGGATGTACTTATTTTTGTAGTGATGAAAACACTCATTCGTTTCTAAATGTAATTATATTTGATTAATAAAATTTTAAATGATGTATTTTTATTTTGAATTGTTTTAAGCTTACTTTTTATTTAACTTTTGAATCTGATTTAAATAAAACCTGTAATGGAAGGGGTTGGGCTTTTAGGTGGGAACTTAGGGCGGGCGCTGAGGCAGCCTCTCATGAGCTTTGGCGGGCTTCTAAGCAGACTCTTGGGCGGGCACATGGGTGGGGAACTACGGGGCGGGGGGCTTTTAGAGCCTAGCGTAGTTCGAGCCGGCGCGGGGCGGGCCAGACTGAAATCAGTCCGCGGCCCGGCCACCGCCGTGCGGGCTTGGGGCGGGACCCCGAACCTCTCGGGCTTGAGGCGGGCTAAAGCCCATTAGGTGGCCAAGACTGGCCGGGCGCCAGGTCGGCGCTGCAGGTCAGTACTTGTAATCATCAATATTATCGGGGGTGAGTATCTGAGGATTACTTGAATGGAGCATCTGATAGAATTTATAATTTATTTCGTATGGAAAAACATGTATTTTTAAGATTGTGTTATACACCTGAGAGTTTAGATTTACTACATGAATATAGGTATGTAGGGGTTCAGGAATCAGTTGCTATTTTCTTATTTATAGTGTCTCATAGTATACGTGTACGAGTTGCTACTTAAATGTTTCAACAGTCTAAGGACACTATACATAGACAATTTAAGCGTGTGTTAAGAGCTTTATATGAGTTTTCACCTCATATTATATGTGCACAGATTAAAGGAGCAACACCACCAAAGATTGCTAGCAATCCAAAATATTTCCATATTTTGAGGTGAGATATTAAATATTTCTTTTATAATTAGTTTATACATTATATATTTTAAATAAGTAATTTTACAATTGTATTACAAAAATGTATTGGTGCTATTGATGGTACACATGTTGCTGCTTGGGCATCAGCTCAAAAGCAAACTTCTTGTAATAGGTGTTGGGAGGAGTAATTGTTACTCAAAATGTTATGTGTGCATTCTCTTTGACATGATGTTTCACTTTTGTTTTACCTTTGGATGGGATGGGATGCAAGTGACCTAGAGTGTTTTGGATGCAATAACAAGATCAGAGAATGAGTTTCATTTTCAAAATGAAGGTATGAATAATATTTCTATTATTAAGTTGAAGATAATACTTATATATTTAACATATTTCTATCAATAGGTTATTATTATGTTGTGAGATCTTTGGATATACAAACATGTAGGTTTCTTATCACCCTTACCAAGAACGATCCCATTTGCGTGATTATAGAGGACCTCGTCGGAAATGTAAAGAGCCCTATGGGTAGGTTGTTCAACTACAAAGCACTCTTCATTGTGTAATATAATTGAAAGATGCTTTCGTGTGTGAGAGCTCATTTTCCATTTTGAAATGTGCCTAACTACCAGATCCACAAAGGCAAGGCATATTCTATTGCATCATTGTGTGTTACACAGCTTTATTCGAAAGGAGCTTGTCGTGATAAGGATGTTTTGAGCAGTTTGAAGTAGAAAATATGATATTTGCGAAAAGAAGAGGACAACAACCTGATATAAATATGTCTTTGGAAACCTCTCGCACAAATGAGTATTATTAGAGATAAAATTATTTGAAAGTTGTGAAGTGTGACTACACATAACATGTAACTAATATTTGAATTTTTTAATTAAAAATAATTTATTTCATGTGAATGAATTTTCTAATAGATATTAAAAAAGTTTAAAGAAGTGTTTGTTTACCAGGTTGCTTAAAACATGTCTGATTCCTATCAAATTTTCCTTGGACGGCAAAATGTTCTATTATGAGTCAACTACTATTATGAGCATGAGAGCATACACCCCCATTTAGGACCTCGCCTAATCCCGAAGGTTGGTGGGTCATGAGTCATGACTTCATATTCTCTTCTCATCCCTAACTCTAACCTAATCAAATACAATTTCCTTTGTTAATTTAATTAGCATAATTATTGAGTGCCCTTCCCATTTACGATCAACCTTCCATAATTGCAATTTCCGCGCGTGTGTGACACGAATCTAATTAAATTATATTTGGTTAAAGAACGAAAAAGCTATTAAAATTGTTTTAATCCATATATTAAAGTTTCCAAGCTAATACAAGTTTATTTTATTTTTTTATATTTTTAAAATATGTACACATAATAAATTTTATAGAAAAATCATTTTAGGTTTATTCATTTTGTATATTATATTTAAATTTGTAATGTTATGTTCTCTATTCCACAATTTTATCACTTGAGTCACACCTTTAAGGGTTTTAAAAATCAATCTTTTATTTTTTTGATATTTAAATATTTTAATTACAATGTAGTAAATTGTTGGGACTTGAATTGGGATCCCTACCATTTTTATGTCCTACCTTTTTGAAATATTGAATGTTTTACCATATGAGGTAAGCATGATGAGTGTAAATAAATCTTAAATCACCAAAATACACCTTCTTATATTAAAAAGAAATTACGAATGGTAATGGTTATAATATTTCTAAAAATAATTATAATGACATATGTCTATCTCAATTGGTATAGTGTTCAAAGAATAAAAAGTCTAAATCATTAACGGAGAAAGGAGAGTGCTGGTGGGTCACAGGACAGTTTCTATATTATAAAGTATTTTTTGACATCTATTCATTTTTGTAACAAATTACTTAGTTGTGAAAAAAAAAATTATAACACACTATTTATTAATCCTAGAAATTGATTAGAAAATAGTAGATGTTTTATTAGTGCGTTTTAATCAGTATGTTTTTCACCATGCAGTATGGATTGTTAACCACACGTGATCGCTTGATCACGCCACATACAAGGTGACCAAAGTGAACGTACCATAAAGCCACAAAACCGTGTCTGTCCAAATAAATACTCACAATTTCTGTCGAGAATATTTGCCACCAGCCAAAATATTTACAGAAAAACCCAGAGAAAATCAATGGCTTCCATTTTCCAGACCCTTCAATTTCAGGCCCGAAACCAGCACCATTTTCTATCTTATTATTCTCTCTCTATCCTCCTCCTCTCTATCAACTCTCAGCCACTCTATTTACTGGAAAACTCATTTCCCGAATCACATAGAAATGGCTCGTTATCGCATCAGGGAACTCGGCTGCCGGCGTGAGGGGTCGGGTTTGTCAGCATCGGCCATGGAGAATTCGAGGCTTCGTAGATCAAAGACAAAGTTTACGTGCGGTTTGACCGGGTCGCCGGCGATGTCTGATGGGTTGACTTGTCCCAGGTGGATAGACGAAGGCCCAGAAATAGGCGCGCCGCGGTGCCAGAGATCCCGATACCGAAGGCTCAGTCGTACCGGGACCTGGACGTCGTGGTGGCTCGGCTTCCATGCGGCGGCGAGGAGGCGGCGGCGGAGGGGAGGGAGAAGGGGGTGAGGGACGTGTTCCGGCTGCAGGTGAATTTGGTGGTGGCGAATCTCACCGTTGAGAGTGGAATGCCGCAGGGCGGCGACGTTGAACGGACTGTGATCGTCGTGTTCATCAGGTTGTGGCGTGTTGGGGGTGCCGGCGTCTGGCGAGCCGGGAATGAGTTTCCCTGGGTTTGCTGTTCGTAGCCAGGGGGAGTGTGTGAGTGCCAGCCTCTCCTCCACCACCTCAGTAGGTGAATTAATTCGGCTTTCGTCTACCCTTTCTCAAATTCTCCTTGGATTTTTAGGGTTTTTATTACTCTTCATTATTTATATTCATCGTGATCATATTTTGTTATTATTATTTTACTTTGCAAATTACATTGTAGTAATCTGTTCGATTAGGGGTTAGATATAGGTTCTTGCGTGTGTCCATCCCAACCTTTAACACTTAACCAAGGAAAAAAAACTTTCTTCATGATATTAGGAGAGCAGAAAAATGTTCAAACAAGAAAAGCAAAGATATGCAGGAAAAATCTTAATCAGTACACCTACCATATCAGTTTGTTCAACAAATTATAGTGTAGGTTTACGTTTGGTTGAAATTAGAATCAGATATTTTCTACTTTGATTCTCACAAGAACCATGATGCTATAAACATAATTATAAGTAATTGTTTTTTTTTGTCAATCCCTTCTCGTAGAGAATAATTAATTGGTCAAATAAAGTTAGTAGCTTAATTTACATACGAGTCATGTTCATTAGGTACAAGTTTGAGAAGGTCTACAACATGATTTATCAATAGTTGATAAAATTACTATATATATTTATATATACATTACTCCTAAAGTCTAAAATCTAGGTGGTGGGTCAATGATTACTTAACTTTGGGGTATTCTTTCTATATATATGTCAGGCTAAAGCATTAGGTAATTCATGATGTAGGATGGAAAACTCTCATAAGTAAATAATCAATTATCAATATGACAAGGCTTGTTTGTATTTGTCCTTTTTCGCTTTATAAAAATTTGGACTTAAAAACAAAAGTTTACAGTTATGAGGAGAGAGAGTGAGAATTTTTAGACAAATATGAAAGTTTTTTAAAGCTTCATACTACAATTAAGTGACTTTTGGAGTTTCAAAGTCTCTTTGTGGATCATTGGGTTCCAAATTGATGCATGTTGAAAAGTTAACTATAATTTGTAATAGCTTTGGCATTGATGATCAAAAAACCTTTTTGTTTTTTTACATTTATTTACTTTGTATATCACGTTGTGGAGTGCTTTTCTTATAAGGGTCGAGCGGCAAAAAATCTCTTCGCCCTCATCTAAAAGCCTATTTACCTCTTAGACCAAACCTCATATAAGGTTAGGTTCACATTAATTATACATTTCAATATATACATAATCTTTAAGGCTTACTCAATGATCAATGGTTTTGAGGTCACCTCGAGCCACAGAGGAATTTTGGTTTTAGTCTCTTTGTGGGTCATTGGGTTCTTCCAATTGATGCATTTTGAGAAAAGTTGTAAATATAATTTTGTATTAGCTTTGCGTGATCAAAAACCATTTTTTTGTTTATTCACTTTGCATATCACGTTGTGAAGTTATATTCTTAGTAGAACTCTATTCTTACAAGAGTTTGAGTGTAAATCTCTCCTACATCCCTTATCCCATCCACGCTTTACCCAGCTGGAGCCAAGCCCTCGGAAATAGGTTGAATTCACATTAATTATTCATTTAAATATATAAATAATCTTAAGGGGTAAGAACTACTTACGTGGTCGATGGTTTGTGTCATTAAAGCCGCGGAAGAGATTTTACCGCAGATCCTTAAATAACCCTGAAATTGCCACCAGTGATGTAAGGCATTAAGGGATTCACACGTCTAATTGGATTCAAAAGTCTACTGGCGAAGATACATTCAGAAGATGCACTTCCGGTTGTGTTTGGGCGTTGGGGTTGGATTACTCAATGATCATTCGTTTGGGTCCTTCACACTGCACGAGCCCAGCAGGAGGTTTGCCAACCATGAGATTAATCGATATATCATGACTGGATTTGAATGAGCACAATTAGAAGAGTGGTAAATTGAAGCTAAACTTTTGGTTTCTAATGGCAGGTAAGAAATTGGAGGAAGCTGCAAGTCTGATCACAGTATCATCTCTCAACTTCCCACAATCAAAGAAACCAAGAAGCC
Source organism: Tetrastigma voinierianum (assembly GCA_016808115.1). Classification (NCBI taxonomy): domain Eukaryota; kingdom Viridiplantae; phylum Streptophyta; class Magnoliopsida; order Vitales; family Vitaceae; genus Tetrastigma; species Tetrastigma voinierianum. Next base: position 224,073 of record JAEQBH010005757.1, on the reverse strand, counting down.
TATGCCACCATCCTCCATTCTTCTGAAGCTTATCTCTGTGGAGCCTGCTTTAGCTCAGAGCATCACTAACCGGATCCACCAGAGACCTCGTCCTCCTCTTAAACCGCTCCATCTCTCCCCAATCCCTCCACGCCTTAAGGCTGCCGGCTGGAGAAAGATCCAATAAATTGAAAGAATCCGAAACCCTAATGCTGAAAAGAACTCCTACAATGAGTGGAACTACAGCAGCTCCGGCTATGTGACTCACTGGCTGATAAGATCATCTTCATCGACGCTAGTTTAATCATGTTGAACAAATGGATTCTTCTTTGTATCCACCTTGATTGACTCAGCGGTGGGGGGAACGATCAGAGTTCTGTTCAGTTCTGGGATCATGGTGGTGGAGCCCTCCAACTGTTTGTTCAAATTCCTAATCCAGAAAACCCGGACGGTGGAATCGTACAACGGCGGGGACCAGGGGTTTCTCAATGAGGTCTTCACATGGTGGCACCGGTGGCCGAGGCGGCTGAATTTCCTCAAGATTTTCGAAGAGGAAGGCCAGCGTGAGACGCCGGCGGATGCGGTTGCGATTCATTATTTAGGGCTGAAGCCATGGATGTGTTACAGAGACTATGACTGCAATTGGGACATGGCGAATCATCATCCGTTTGCGAGCGATTCGGCTCACGGAGGTGGTGGGAAGTGTACGACGCTGCTGTGCCGGGAGGTTTGTGGGAGCCACTGGGCTGACGAAGAAAGAAGGATGGGATAAGGAAGTGGAGGAGGATAGCTCAGAAGGCGAATCTGTCTGATGGCCATTGGAAGATGAAGGTGAGAGACCCTAGACAGAAGATGCTTGTTGATTTGTAGGAGGAAGAAGATAGATCAGAATTTGGTTTGAAAACGGAAGGGGGAATGTATTTATATTACAATTGCATCGAATTCTCGTTCAAAATCTTGTAAACCAAAAGGTTATTTACTTATAGCTACTTTTACAATGTTTTTTATTTTATTTTTTAATTTATTCACTTTACATTTACGCATCACGTTCCACTATTCTCTTATTATAACAGATTCGAGGCCACTTATCCACATCTTCATCGATTAGGCCAAGCCTTAAAAGTTTTTCATAGTTCCAATGATTCCCCAACGCTAACAATATAACGATAAAAATATAAAATTAAATCGATTAAAAATCGTTAAAGGATGAAACGATATTGAGTGTGCATGTGGAAAACGAAGCAAACTATATATTTAATATTTGAGTACGTATTTGATATTAACATTATAGCTAAATCTTTCATTGAGTTTCACATCTCAGCGGTAGTGATTTAGTTCTTATCTGCGATCGTATTCTTTCTTCCGTTGAATCGCGAGAAAAAGAGCGTAAATAAATGCTCGCGCTCTGACAGTAATAAAAGCAGTTGTATTGAGGGCGACGCAACTTATTTCGTCGGACGAAGGCGACAACCCTATAGCGCCTGAAGCGACGACAATCATACAAGTACCAAGCGATAGTTAAATGCGAGAAAAAGCGTATAAAAGCAGATATGTGGAAGAAGCAAATTTGTTGGGAAAAAAAGATGGAAAATATGTGTACTTTATTTTTTTGGTTTTTTTTTTATAGAAAATTGCTTACAAATTTTGAAAGCAAATTGCTTTAGATAAACCAATTTCTTTTAATTTTACACAATTTATTTATGAATTTTTAAAATTTTTATTATAAAATAGAAAAAACCAAAATATTTTACTTTTATTTACAAAAGAGCCATAATTAAGAATCACAAAAATGTTTGAATCTTTTAAAATTCACACAAAAATACTTAGAAAGGAAACATAGGAATATATATATATATATATATATATATATATATGTATATATAATACAAATATTTTCATTTATCTTGATAGAAAGTTATATCATCATTATTTTATTAATATTAATATATTTAAGATATTGATTTTAAGCATATAAAAAGCAGAGCAATTTAATACTTAATATTATTCTACATTGAGTAAAAGAATGCCCTTAACTATTTTATAACTCAATCTGTAATTAAAATATTTTAATTCTTCCAAATTAAAATTTATTAATTAATTCATCCTTTTTAGTTATTTAAAATAACCATCGAACATGTAGGTAAGAGTGGTTGAATCTATTAAGCAATCGGAGGTTTCGAGTTTGAGCCTGTGAGTATCATGGTCTTTAGACCTACTACTCAATGGACCCAGGGCCCGTTCGACCCAAGGCTTGCTTCGCCCGTGATGTGAAGCTGCCCAAGCCTACCTACCTTATCAAAACCCTGGAGGGCACTACCTAGATGAGAGATCAAAATCCACATCCATGAGGCAGGGTGTCTTCTAAAGGCTAGCCTCGAGGGTGGTCAGTCTAGAGTTTAAGTCCCCCAGTTCGCGAGTCATCCGCATATGTATGGATTCGTTGTAGATAAATGGATAAAGGTGGAAATATGCAAAGATATTTCTTCGTAGATTTCCTAGTTTCCTAATGTCTTCTTCTAAGAAACATTAAACCATGATAAGGAAGAATTAATCCTTAATAAGGAAGAATTAGTCCTTAAAAAGGAAGGAGAGATTTTATCACTAAAATTATGAGATTTTCTTTCTTGAAAACAAGGAGAGGTTCATGTATAAATCAGGAAGACCCCTCACGAGGAGAAGGTAAGTAATTCCAACTGCGCATACTTTCGTCTTCTTCTCCTTCTTCCTCTTCATTTTTTTGCTGACTTAATCATCGGAGAGGCACAGGCCCACCTTCAGGATCGCCCTTTTTGGGATTTATATTGTGCTCTCTACGATGCCTAGGGTTCCACGGCGATAAAGGGGTAACAACGGGTGGTGGTAATGTGGGAGCGAGCAGAAAATTCCATCTCACGAGCTACAAGGGCTTGTCTTTAGCTATTGTCTAATAGCCCTTCATCACCTAGACCTTTATTGATTCCCCCTTCCCACGTGATTCCGTTTGAGGTAGCATTTCTGATGTTAACCAATTTGGTAATCCGATCGCCCAGAGGACCCATTCTCCATTGGCATCAAGACATGGAAGGAGCGGGAGGCAATGAGACGGATGGAAGGAGTTACAAGGTCATGCCGGTGGTTACGACAAGAGAATGACCCGATTCGACCCTTCTTGGAAGCGAAAATTGAGATGGCGGTCGATGCGTATCAGATCACTTCTGATAAAGGAAGGAACCTGTCATCCCTGCCGATGTCGATATCCCTGCAAATGATGAGCTGTCCTCAGGCATTTCCCCATCTTTGAGTCTCTTATCGACAAAGAATGCTCGGGAGAGCGCAAAGGCTAAGTCGTGCAAGAGGCCTTCCGTTACCACGCGCTACCTTGTCGCAGATTAGTGGTGCATTCGCGAGTTAGGATGGAAACAAAGCGAGGCGAACCGGCGGTTCTTAGGAGCATGTGTCGGTGATACGAAGGTCTTGATGTCGGCATTGCCAGTGAGGCACGATGCCGCAATGCCACTTGTACATCTTGCTTTTACAGTACGGGACCAGCGTTACACATACCGTGACCTCGATTTGCTGAACGATGACATGCTTTCTTCTGCCCCTTAGGCCCGACACATCTTTGATTATGAGCTACCTCGCAGGTTTGTTATACACGCTTTTGTAATGTTCGATGGTTCTAGTGATACCAGTCAAATGCTCTATTATAATCAGCGATGATCTCTGATCTAGATGCTTGCCACGCCTCGCCTGGCTTATGGGGGCATCGGTAGGCTTGGTTCCTAGCTTGAGTGTAGCAATAAGCTGGATTCTATGAACTATGAGGGCGTTGTGTCCACAGTATCTTTGTTCGTTAAGACAATAAAGGAACATCAGTTCCTTACAAATAATTCTTAAGCAGGAAGAAGAGAATTTATTAGGACTTCACCAGTCCAGTTTGAATGAGTCGGTCAACGGATAGAGTCATATAGCATCATGTGAGTCCTCTAAAACTTTAGGAGAAGCAGGCCGTCTCTTTCTTTGAGTCACTATCTTTAGACCACCGTAATAATGAAGGAATTATATAGGTGTGATAGATATAATGCTAGAGGACAACATCAGGTGCAGCGACCCGACTGTAATGACCCGCAGGCCTGGCGACCCGAGGAAAATGCCACCCTAGGGAAGAGCGAGTAGACGAGGAAGCTCGAGCTGACCGACGATCCCATGATTGGTCACGAAAAGAAAAGAGTTCTATGATTCACCCCCTTGAACATCTCATTATGAAGAAATTTGTGCCCATCACATTCGTGAATTCTTAGGAATTTAAAATGTCACGTCGATCCAGGGCCAGTCCCTCTAAAGAAACAAATCCTTCTTGTGCGATTATCCATAAGGACCATAGGCATAGAGGCCATGAGGTGCGAAATCTAAGAAGTTCTTAGTGAAGCTTATCAAAGTAGAGGCCTCGGGGTCTGTCGGGAGGGCTGACCCGCGGGGTTGGAGTCGGGACAAGTTACGGACCCCAGAGTAGCGGCCCGGCCGCGGCGTGGCAAGGTCGAGTCGAGACCATCCATAAACTATATATTGGTCGTGACAGCCAGTATCAATGGCGCAGCGGGGAAGAAAATCTTGAGGCGCCCACCCGGTTAAGGCCCAGGAGTAAATCTTTGGCCCACAGGAAACGGGGAGCGTAAAAAAAAAAGAAGAAACCAAGCTAGTAAGAGGCCCCATATCCTTTCCTCTTGTCAACGAGCAGGGTTATTTATTATGTATTGCAGTGCTCACCCTCTGTATTAATGGTTTCGATGTGTACGAATGCTTGATGTTTTTTTTTTTTTTTTTTGATCTGGAAGTGCGGTGGACTTGTTATAACTACCCGCCTTTGTAGAGCGGAGAAAAAGGTCGATTTTTTAAGAACAACGATGAAATTCTTGAGATTTATAGTATGAGTGGAAAATCTCTGGAAATTTCTGAATCTCGGATGATGAAGCAGACTTATTTCTGTAGATCGTGCCATGATCTATTACAGAATTGATTGTAACATGAATTAAAGATGGTGAGAATTGCATTTTTAGAACACTTGAGTGTCAGGTGGCAATGGGGTGATGTCTGTAGCATGTGAGAAATTTGTCATGACACTATGGGAAAAGGGACACGTGGCATGAGGTAGTGTGGTGTGGAAGTCTTTTTAAGCGTCTTATCCATGTGAGCATGTACATGTTCACATAGCTCATGGGGTGACCACATGTGGCATGATGGATGTGAGCCAAGCTGAAGACACATAGTATGAGAAGAGAAGAAAGAGGAGAAACTTCCTCAAGTCGAAGCCCAAAAAAATTTGGTGGAGGAAGGATAAGGGAAAAGAGATGGAGGAAATAAGGAAAAGAAAAGACAAAAGGAAAAGCAAAAGGAAAAAAAAAGATAAGGGAGAGTGCGTGATATGGGAGAGAAAAGACGACAAGCCTTGCAAATCTCCCGGGAAAAGCAGAATTTATTGAAACATGTCGGAGCGAGATAAAGTTGGTCCTGTATTCTGAGTACGTGTGGGTCCCAGCTGCGAGGTTATTCGGCGTTCCAAGATAGGGCCCTCTTGTGCAGTTTATTTCTTGCTCAGTGGCCATGGAAGAGCCATTTTGGTTAAGCTCTAATCTTAGGGTTGTGTTTATTGACGGTCAAGGACCAAATCCAGTATTTCAAGATTGAAATTACATGGTTTCTTAACTACCGTGTGTAGCCTTGGTTCTGATTGGACATGCACGGGCATCCCGGCACACTTTTGTAGCCATGGATGATCGGTCTGGTGGGCCGGACTATTGTGTGGTTTGCGGTACGGCGAGTGTTGGCGTGGGTGTAGTGCTTGGTTTGGGGTTTGAGACAGTTTTTACTTTACTATGCGAATCGCCTGACTTTGACTTGGGGACAACCATAACTTTCTCGTCAGGAACTCAGATTTACGCAGCGTTCTTGAACTCTATGAAAAGGATATACTGAATATAAAATTTAAACATATGCTATTGAATGGCATTTGATGCTCATCGTTTCGAGTGTTTCCTGCTCTTTTCAAGAGTTATTATTAAGTTGTTGTAAGGCATTGTTTATACCCGCAATTGGTAGAATACCAAGTTATCTTTGCATATGATTGATGCTTGGTGTGATGTATGCATACGTGAAGAATGAATCACATGTTGATTGTATGGAAGCATGTTGAAATATGTGTGATAAGCATATTGAATTGAATGGATGTAACTTATAAGTATTAAATATGATTATCCATGATACTTGACATGAAATATGATTTTGAATTGTTGCACGTGGCATTCATTGTGCATATAGCATGAGATCATGAAATGGAATTGCATTGCATTTATGCCTGAGGACATGCTTGCATGACATAGGTGTGAGTGCATATATTATAGATCGGCATTGTGTTTGGTGTTGATGGTGGGCTCGTGGAAATGAGACAACGTTGAAATGAGTCTCTGATAGCATAAAATAAAAATTAAATGAAAAAAATCTCGTGTGTGATGTGGGTATGCGAAGTGATAGATACCTCTCGGGTGAGAAAAACCCGGTATTCTTGGTTGGTACTTATGTATCAAGGGATGAGAAGTTAGCAAGTCATCGGAAGGAGTGCGAAGCTGCTAGTGAGACCACAGAAAGTCGTTACCCACAAAAACCTGCTGGACTTTAGTAGAAACAAGAGTGAATATTGGAGTTTGTCCAATGAATTTTGATTTATAAAACAACAAGCTTTTGTTTTGGAAAAATGGTAATTGATGGAACATAAATGACAGTTTTCACACTTGGCATATGCATGGGTGAGGGAGTCAGTGAGGACTTGGGACATAGGACAGGGTGAGTCACATTCTCATCCATGGCATGTAGACATTTTAGTAGGCATGTAGACATTTTTACTTGAATGCGTGAAATGGCATTAAATGTGTACTTAGGTGAGGAGTAGCCCTTGTGTGGTGTTCTCTGGGCATTGCTCACCGATCATGGGACCATGTTTCCAAGTGCGGGTGGTGCAGGAGGACGAAAGCGCTCCTTTAAAAATTTTGTGATTTTAAAGGGCCGGGATGTGGCTTTGATAAATACTATGAAACTATATTAAAACATTCTAGTTTTAATATATATTTATGTATAAAGTGTTGTAATAAACTCTTATGGACTATTAACTGATATAGTTGTATATTGTGGATATGGAAGATCTGTTATTCAGTAGTTATTACTACTTCTGTTGAGACCACTGGATGGAGTCGTGAATATCTTGTTATCTGGTTGTATGTTTGGTAGGCTCTCAGAACAAGGGAGCTTCTGCTGATTTTAATGGATCCCAATAAATGGACACAACAATGTAGTATCGGGTTACCCAAAATCCACAGGAATTTCGCGGGTTGACGGGTTGTCAATTGGACCCCCGGGTTTTGCGGCGTCACGAACTAAGTAGATGAAATTTGTCCTTAGATGTGGTGAACTCGGTTAGGTAGATCTCCACAACTTCGCCAGTGACTCTGCAGTAACACTAGGAGGTGTCGCACTCCACATGCATGGTAGTCACCCGACAAAGTTATATTCTCGATCGTCGGGCTTAGGGCCTTACAGCGCCGTAATAGGGTGAGCTGGTGCATTCGATAAAAGCTATCACGCCGACCCACCACCAAATGGTTAGTTGTTGACTAACGTTGGCCGGGTTGACATTTTAGCGGTCGGTGGTACATGCGACAATGTTATCAACTATCTATGCGGCGTAGAGGAGGAGAAGAATCTTGAAATGCTCCCTTGAAGAATTAAACCCTTGCGCCAGCAATCACGGTTTGTTGCCGAATGTGGAAGAAAGATCCGTTGGTTGTGGATCGCCTTGAAAATAGCGTTGGAGGGCGAAAGAGTTTAACCCCACATTTCACGTCTGTCGATGAAGAAATGGAAGCCTAGGTTATGACTCATGCTATTGAATAATATAAATGCGTTACTTTAGGCCACTCTGATTAGGATTAGCTTAGACGGTGGCCTCTCACAAGCTAAATGTATCCACATGACTAGACCGGTAACACGAGAAGAATTGTGGGGCATTTCCACCCGGTCCTTCGCCCGGATCCATTTAGACGTAACTAGGCAACCTCAGGCGGGTGTGAGTAGATTTTAGCGAGAACTACCGACGGATGCCGGACCAGGTGACCGCCCGGCGGTGGATCACCCGGCTTGGGCGGCTCTTCGCGCGACGGGAGTTAGTCGGCACTGACTTAGAGCCTCAGCGGAAAAGGATCGAACATGCCATGCGGGTGACCCAGCTTCGATAATGAGATTGAATATGAAGCAATCTTGGCCGAGGTTGACCTTGCAAAGTTTGTATCCTTAGAAAAACTCATGTCTGCGGCGACTCTCATTTTGTGGTGAGACAGGTGAGACAAATCTGAGCTTGAGACAGCGCATGGTTGAGTGCGCTTGAGGCCTAGTCGAGCCGAGGCTAGGAAGTTTGTAGCTTGGAAGCTGAACTATATCAGGGGACTTAAATGAAAAGCGGACGCTTGTGATGTGAAGCACGCATCCATCCAGATAAGGCTTGAGTGTTCCTTCACTGTCTACTACCGGCCTGTATTCATTCTGACGGACTCATGTGTGGTCGGATAGGCCAGAAGAATCCTTCTTAGCAGAGCCCACATGTGTGATACCTAACCTCGGGGCACGATACTTGAGTTGAAGCCCCTGAGATTCAAGTCGGCGGCTAAGTTTTCCTCTGTGATGGGTAATTATATGAGATCTTTGGACCAGGCCATATCTTAAATGTCTTAGCACTTAGCGAGGGGCGGGTATGTATTAGTAGAATTCCATGAGGGATATATAGGCTCCTCCCAGGCGCCTCTTTAGCTCCATGGCCCATACAGTTATTGACAGTCCCGACCATAAGGTGGATGCGTTGCCCCCATCTGGAAAGTGCGGCCAGCGCCCGTGTGAGCCCCATCCTGGGTTGTGGACCGAGATCAACACTATCAAAGGCCCACAACCGCTTTTCTTAATGGGGAATTGATATGGTTGAACCCTTTGCCTTCACAGCCGACTCGAGAAAAGTTATTGTTAGTTGCCACCGTTTAGTAAGTGGATACAGAAGTTGAATATCTACCATCCATCAAAGACAAGGATGTCGTCCAATTCGTGTGGAGAAGTATCATCTGTCGGTCGAATACCTCGGGTTGATCGTGGCCGACAATGGGTTGCGATTTGATAGGCCCAGGTATACGAAGTGTACTTGTACGTACACCCTTCCACGAGGTGAGAAAATCGGCTTGTACTCAAACCAGTGGTACCATGAGCAATGAGCAAGCGGGAAGCATCTAACAAAACTCTTTTGACAACATTAAAGTGTCTCCCATTATTTAAGGGAAATGGATAGAAGAGTTACCGAGTTCTTTAGGCTTATAGAACAACAGTAAAGAAACGACGGTGTCACCATTCACCCACTTATGGGATGGAGGCCATAATCCTATAGAGGTTGGATGCCCGTACTTGAACATAAATTCTGAGTGATCTAAAGCTGCAGGACTTGGATATGTCGAATGAGCTCAGCGACGATAACTATGCATATGGCATCATACAGGCAAGAACAATAAGCATCTGACAAGCGGGTAAGCACATTCAATGGGACCTGAGAGGAGGGAGGGTCTCCAAGTCGTGTTGAAAAACCAGCGGGGCCAAGACAATCATTAGAGTTCAGACCCAATTAGGAAGGGCTATCATGATAGTTAGAATTGGGCCCGATCGGATCGTATGCGTGAATAAATTTGGATGAGACCATAATGCCAGGATGTGAATCTTATGCATACAGAGTACATTATCGATATAAAGTTTCTTTAAGGGTATAAGGTTTCCTTTAGAGCATTTTCTTCCAATTCTCGGATTATTATCAATAAAGTTTTCTTTAAAGGTATTATTATCAATTAGATTTCCTTTAAAGTATTTTCTTTATGATCCACTTTCAAAAAGGCCGGATGTGGCTCATAACTGTTGACATTTCAAAGGCCCGAGATCGTGACCTGTACGTTTCTTTCCGAGACGGACTTGCTGATCAGCTCGTGACGCTCAGACCGATGTGGTTTAGCGGCTCTTTGAAATCTTAAAATGCGACCGCGATCTGGCTGTTCTTGTTCAAAGGAAGATGAACGTATTCTGGCTGTTGACCTTCCCGAAGACGGATCAGCGGCTCTTGGCCACTACTGGCGCTGAAGAAGAATGAGCATGAACACGGCTGTTTGACGCTCTCAGACCGCCGCCTTCATTCGCCAAACGCGACCGACCATTGACGATCTCTTTCGATTCAAAGACTGGAATGGCGACAAAGCTGTGGCCTTTAAGACGGAAGGTATTAATAGTATCGGCACCTAAAGGCGAACGGCGACCTGTTCAAGCCTACCGCGACTGCGGTGGCTCTTGGCACCGAGTGACCGAAACTAGCGAATGGATTTACGCTTCTGATTATATGACTATTTGCGTTGACACCTAACCAATTATCAGTTTGGATCAGTGAAAGAAGTTGGAAGGATCGTTATTAAATAAGTATTATTTATAAATACTTTGTAGTCGGTGATTGCGTAATCTTGACGTTGATGATTGATTAAGAGGTAATTGGAAAGAAGAATATCTTGGTTCGTGACGCTCTTCAAACTCCTTTATCCGTTATACTAGATCTTCTTTGTCGTGACCTGGTGGTTGTCAGACCTCGAAGTACACAGTTCAAAGGACTACGGAAGCCAGATTGAGGTGAACATACCGTCGAAGGCGTTGGGTTGGATATCGATCGTGGTCGTTTGAACAATGGCATCTATATTCTAAACGAAGTGATCTGGGACTGATGATCTGTCGATGAGACCGCCCATTCTTACTTGCACAGGGTGGAGGAGGGACACCTCATCATACAAAGACTGTTGCCTGGCAGGTGACGTCTTATCTCTAACCTTTAAAGAGTCTTAGCCTGCCTTACTGACCCATCATACTTGGCTAACAGACCTTTGAAAGGTCATCCTCGGCCCTCGCTATGGCATCCACCGTCGCAGCGGCAACCAGTCGGGCAATTTGGACTTCCTCTCTTGCCTTATCCCTCTCCTTCTCCGCCCCTGTAACCTTCTGCACTGTAGGCTCCTATCCTAGTGCTTAGACTCCTCGTTGGCCTTAGTAGGAGGCATCAGGCTGTGCTTGGGAGCTCTTAAATTTGGGCGCCAGCGCGGCTTCTTGACATCATCCCGGCAAGAAGGGCATGGGAATTCCCTATCTTTGTGACCATCATTAGAATAAGCAGTGGTAGCCTATAAAAAAGGAGATGTTAGAAGAAAATAGCAACACAAAACTGACGTTCATTTACTAAAAGCCAAAACATATCAACTCAGTCGACTCGATAAAATCATGGTTGCGAATGAGCATCCTGTTTTCGGCCACACGTTGGAAGGACTTCCTCACCATAGGTACTCGGAGAAGAGTGGGGCAGATGTCGCACATGCATGTGACCGAAGACTCCCTCTTGTTAAAGGGGTTCCAATGGTCAATGATTTCTCGAGTAGCCTTTGGACCAGGAGCCACTGCATCCCCCGAAGGACGGTCCCACTCTTGCTGTAGAACATATGAACTGCACGGTCGGTTATCAAGCGTTCTTGGCTTTCTTGGTAGGCATTTTACTGCGGTGGCTGATGACCCAGTAACTATCTCTAATAGAGCCTCCCCATGACTCCATCGACATTGGGAATTTATTTGGAACTATCCTCCCGATTGATGCACGAAGCATCTCTGGGCGCATCTTAAAGGCACCCTCAAAGTTATTGAGCAATGCAAGGCTTCTAGTTAGGAGTCCCTAGTAAAGTACCACCAGGGCTATTACGAGTCTCTTCTATCCAGGCGGTCGCTTTAAGGTGCTTTAAGCTAGATACTTGAGTTGGTGGTGGTTTCCCCCCGAGCACTCCCGCCGACCCACTTGGCATCCATGTTTCAAATCGACAACGAGGCTGAACATGTAGTCCTCCTCTCTGGAGTTGGTCTTTAGAGTTTGGATCCACGAATCAACAGCCCTTTATGTTCCCATACAGACAACTGTGATCTTCACCATCAGCATGTTCAATATTTTCCCCTCTTGTAGGGAGTGATTGAAATCTTATTCATCAAAGCGTGGTAGTAGAGCAAGGCGCGAGGTTTATTGAGCAGTCTCAGCTTGAGGCTCTTCAACAGACCTCGCCTGTGATGAGCTACCCGGGATCGACTTCAAAAGGTCGACAAGGACAAAATGTTCACCCTTGATGAGCTCTTCTACTAGTGGCGAGGATGATGAAACCTTGTAGCGAAGCGGGCTGAGGCCCTGGCTCCGCCGAGTTTTCTTCCGCGGCAGAGGAGTTAAGTGGTTGGCTCGCCTCATGCAATCTCTGACGACCGTATGATACACTCAGTTGACGCCTAGTGGCAACTAACTTCATGGGGACTGTGCTGTGGCTTTATATAAAGTCAAGAAAGGGCATGTCGAGTGTGGAAATCTAGATAAAATTAAGCCCCATCGAAGATAGAATAAACACAAAATGTTTTACATCTCGGGGTTAAATGGAGCTTCAGAAAGAGCATCTTGTACCATGGACCTTTCACTAAAACAACCCATTTCGCCTTAATCTTATGGGAGTCGAGGCACCGGGTTTTGGGTTATAGCGTGGGGCTATCTATCGTTGGCCTCGATGAAGCTAAGAGGTGTGGCAATGAAACAAACCTCGACCCAGTAGGAAATAATACGATTGGTAGAAGAAGTTTAGCACCTTTATGACTCATCCCAGTCGAAGGCCTTTGGATGGAATGAGGCGCGAGGTGCTCGGGTGAAGTGCGAGAGGCTGTTTCGCCGACGACGGATGGGAGCGAGTCCGGCGGCCAGGCTGCTCCTGGGTGAAGTAGACGACATTATCTGCCCCTCCCTACGGTTGAGTCGTTACGTGGACAACTCCGGACTAACGCCAGCCAGGGACTACGACAAAGGATCTCAGCTCCTCCTACAAACATAAGCAAGCAACTAAGAGCTTGTTGTAGAGCCGGTCAGAGGGTCCCCTCTACGCCCGGCTTGACTAGTGATCTCTTCCTGACCTCTTTTAACTCACTACATGCAAACTTGAGGACCTTAAAGTATTGAAGTGTTAAACCATGGGAGATAAAAGAAATCCCCCTTTGGAGGTTTGACAACTTCTGAAATAGCTAAAAGAACCAGAACGAAAGGCTTTATGGGACTATTAGGATCACACTTTGAACTGGGAATATCGGGAAATGCCTGTAACCGTCATCAACCTCAACGATGAGCGATGGACACGAAAGAGCGAAAACTTTCTAGATACCGGAAGCTGAGAGACCTGAAAACACGTGAGAGACGATGCGAATGAAGTTTGTAAAAACTCACCGGAAAATTGAAGGATGTTGACGGGGCTCCGATGATCACTTTGAAGCAACAGTTCACGAAGCCTGGCCAGAAAAGAAGTGCATTAGGTGGAAATGTAAACCGGAGGAGAAAATTAGTAATTTTCGGGAAAAATAGCAAAATAATAATAATAATAATTATATAATTATTCATAGAAACTAGAAAATTCTAGATCGGATGACAAAGCAGTTGCAGCCGTTTGATTCGTCTCTGAAATCCGGTGACCTAGAAAGTTTTGTCGAATTACGATCTGATCGGAAATATTTCACGATTTTACGGGTGATAAGTCGTGATGGCTAGGGACGGATTAATCTGAAAATCTCATAAGTTAGGAAATTGCTTGAGCTAGCTTCATTTAAAATAAATTGAGCCCGAAAGAAATAAATTGTTTAGGGCAAAAAACAGGACCGTAAAGATGGACATATGGCCTTTAGAGCCGTATGTCGAATTATAGAAAAGGAAAGAAAAATGAAAGAAGAATTCGAAAGGAAGAAAAGGAGGAGGCCGGACAGTGGTGAGCGTGCGGGAGGAGAGAAAGAAGAGAGAGAGAGAAAGGAAAATGAGTTTTAACCACTCTCTAAAATCTGAAATCGTAGTCGATTGTTTGGTCAGGCTAGAAGAAAAGTTGATCCATCCCTGGCCCCATGTGTGATACCAAAATCTTGGAGTTTTGTCGAGCTCACGTGAAAGAGGTAGGAAATTTCATACTTAGATATTTTAGCCCTAAAAGTCATGTATTGACATAGGTTATCTTGGTGAGTCTTCAGGCGAGTGTGATTTAGTCCCAAGATTTTGGGACTGAATATTGAAAATTTTTGGGACTGATTTCGAGCAGTTCCGGAATGAGTTGAGATTTGGTTTTAATCCCGGGACTGATGTCTTCGGGTTTAGTTGAGTTTTTCGGTATCATTGTAATTTGTTGATGAATGGAACCAAAAAAATGGTTCATGGCCATGAGGGGACCGAGATGTGCCTTGTTTGTATGGGTCCGAGATTTAGGCCATTTTATGTGTTATTGTTGGAAAAATAAATAACATGCTATTATGTGTAAAAATCATATTTATATATACTTGCTTGACGTATTAACATGGAAATTGTAATAAATGGAAATTATATGGAGGAAATATAATTATCCAAAATTTATAAATATTGCATGTAGCTCTTATTATGCATGTAACATGACATCGCATGAAATAACATGATTACATTTTCATATACGAGTCGCATCACTTGTCCAGTGGTGTTTTATTCTTGGTTAGACATATGTATCAATGTGAAAGTTCACGAAGTGTCGATAGGCGTCTTGAAGTCTACATGAGACCACCGAAAATTAATGACCAAAATAAACATATGAGATTTGATAAGAAAATTGAAGTGAATATTGGAGGGTTGTCTAATGGTTTAAGTCATTGGGTGAAACACTAATGGTAGTTTTAATATGGCCGTTGCGGGTGTGAGGGAGTCAGTCGAGACTTGGGTTGTGGGCATGAGGCGTCTTATCTCATGCATGACAAACAATATTTCATATAGGATTACATTATTTATATGGAATATGATTGGATGTTTTATGTACGCCATTACATGTGCATTTTAGGTAGGGAGTAGCTCTTGTAGGAGAATTTTTCTCTTTGAAATTCTTCATTTTTAATAAATTGGGGCCACTTTTAAGTCTGAGGGTATACGGGAGATTTAAATCCAAATGAGGCAGAAGTGAATTATGAAGGAGGCCGATGTGTGGCCTTGATATTTCTTTTATAAAAAGTATGTTGTATAAAAGAATTGTAACTAAATTCTTTTGGGACTATTGGTTAAATAGTCGGGTATGTAATTATGGTAAGAAGGTTGTGATCGGACTCTTACGGACTGTAATTAAGTGTTTTATTTGCATATTTTAGAATTAAATGTGAATGAATGGGTTCCGGTAAAGGGATGTATATTGGGGATATGAACAAATGGACCCTGTGTGGTCAATACTCTTTTGTTGAGACCTTGGATGAATTATGATTATACTGTTATACATATTGTATGTTGGGTAGAGCTCCCCGAACAAATGAGACTCTGCCCAATTTTTTTTTTGAAAATATGGATCCAAATAAATGAGATACAACAGTGTAGTATCGGGTCACCTAAAATCCATAGGAATTCCGTGGGTTGAAGGGTTGTTAACGGGACCCCCGGATTTGGGGTGTTACATGAAAGACTTTGTGCAATAGTAAAAGCGGTAGCATTCGGAGCCTAACCCCTATATATAGGGATCACAAATATCAGCGGCGCGTATTAATCTCTGAACATCATGCGCCACTGGAACATGAGGAAATGTGTGCTATCCTACGTTTTGTATCGCACTTCACTTTCTAGTGTTCAATGTCACGTAATTTTTTAGCCCTTTCGACTTTCCACACTTGAGGTTTAAAACACAGTAATTTCCACTAGCCCAGAAAAAAAGCACAAAATTCAAGGAAAGGGCATTGTGTCTGGCGTAGTCTTTGATATTTCTCAATGGGCGAAGACACTTTATTTCATGATGTGAGGCGGCTAAAACCCACCTCTGTATTAAAACCAGAGGGCACTACCTAGACAGGAGAATCCGAAAACCTGTATGTGAGAGCAGGTGTCTTTCGAAACCGACCTCGGGGTGGCACTGTCTGTCAGAAATTTAAAGTCCCAGTGAGCCGTCCTCCATATCTTAATTTCATTATGGATAAATGGATAAAGGCGGGAAATAAGCAAAAAAATACTTATCTGGGAATTTCCTAGTTTCCTAATATCTTACTTCTTGAAAACACTAAACCCTAATAAGGAAGAATTAATTCTTGATAAGGAAGAATTAGTCATTGATAAGGAATGAGAGATTTTATCCCTTTAAAGTGGGTTCTGCTTTCTTGTAGCTCATGAGAAGATTAATGAATAATCATGAAAGACCCCACGAGGGAAGAGTAAGTGTTGTCATCACTCTTCATGTGCTTCTCTCATATTTTGTTGACTTACATCATGGAAGGCGGCGACCCACTATTGTCGAATCACCTTTTTGAGTTTACATTCTTATTTGCTAATGCTGGGGGTTCAAATGATCAAAGGTAACACTAAGAGCCCTTAGGAATGTAGTTGTATTCCGTGATAAAAGCTTCACTGCCTTTGTGATGAAATCTAAACGAATGAGATTGTCTTGGTATGGTATAAGCTTAAAGTGTCTTTCATGTATACTACCGTTCAAGGCACCTCATTCCACGACAAAAAAAAAAACAAAATTTGTTGAATAAAATTAACGAAATATATTTTAAATTATATATTAAATTGACATATGTATCATACATTATAAATGAACAGATGAGCTTAAAAACTAATACAAAGTTATTAAGGTATGAGTAAGATACTATAATCTAAATAAGACAATATGATATAAAATGGTAAAAATGAAGAAGTAAATTGATTGTTTTTACTTATTACTTATAAAATACTTTTTTTACTTTAGTTGATTTTTATTCAATTTAAAAGTTACAAAAGTTATTGAAATGAGGGGGCCAAAACTCCCTGCACCCTCTCAATTATCTTTTCCAAAAGTTTGAGTTGAGCCTACTCTTTTGAGATTGTAGTATCCAACTTCAATTTCAAAAGCTAAGTCTTATACATTTTATATTTTAAAAATAAAACATTCTTAATTATTTGATATATTTTAACATTTTGTTTGAGAAGCTAAAATATTTTAACTTGTTTTTAATATTTTAAAAATAAATTTTATGTCTAAATCTTTATTTTTAATTATTATATATAATAATAATTTTTTTTAAATTATAAAAAATAATAGAAAGTGGTGAAAATATTTGGACATGTTTGGATACTATTTTAAAAGTATCTTATGTTCTTAAAAACAAAATAAAATTCAAATATAACACATTTTGGTTTTTCATTTTGAAACACTCAATTCAAGGAATAAAACAATTTTTAAAAAAACACAAAATGATATTATCTGTATTATATTTTTAAGAATAATTTTTAACGTAGATAAACGTATCCTAAAATATGTTTTATGAAAACATCCACATTTTTGTTTTTGAAAACAGATTATAAAGAAGAGTTTTCTGGCTGCCAACTGGTTTTTCCTTTTCTTTTGGTTTGAAAAACACAAAATGGTTGTTAAAAAACAGGTGTCGAAGAGCCCTAACATTTCTATTTCTATTTCTATATCTGAATATTACATTTAAAAATAAAATTGCTCAAATTTAATTAATTTAATACCTTTAAAAAACATTAAATTTAATATCGATTAAAAAAACATTAATAATTTAATATATTGAAATTTATATTATATTTTTAAAAGAAGTCCTCCCTCCTTTTCCCTCTTCCTTTCTCTCTCATAAGCGTGCTTTCTTCTTCTTCTTCTTTATTTGCTGTCTAAAAAAACCCTACCTTTTCCTGGTTCCGGCAGACCCACAACAATGCAAGACATTTCCGGATCAGTTCATGGTCCTCGTCCTCCGGTCGCCGGATGGCGACATGAAACTCACATTCAACTTAGTCCTAAACAAAATCAACTCTTGCATTCGCAAATCCAGAGTCTTCTCCAGAGCCTCTCCTCCGCCACTAATTCCCAAAGACGCCACTGCCACTGCCACCGCGCCTACGATCCGATGGCGCGAGAACTGATCAGTTAGCGCCTTCGGTCGTGTCTATATGGGCATGAATCTCGATTCCGGCGAGCTTCTCGCCGTTAAACAGGTGCATTTTCGATTCCTTATGCCATCAATTTTGGACTCTGAGTTCCATTTCTGTTTCTTTTTCTAGTAAAATTTGATAGATAGAGTTGGATTTTGATTTTCTTAATTCACTTTGAAGGTTTTTGCCTAATTGTGGGTCTTTCAGTACTTAATTCTTGAAGGCTTTTGGATTAATTTCGGTTTTGAGTTTAATTTATGCTCTTTTATAGTTAATTTTAACACGCGTTTCATTAACCTTGATTTTGGCGTTGAATTTTGGGTTTATTTTTTGTTATGTGTTGAATGATTTGCTATGTTTTGGGGTTGGGATTTGATTTCTGGTCTTTATGTGGTTGATTCTTGAAGGGTTTTTTTTTATTAATTTTGGAGTGGGAGTGCTTTTGAAGTGTTTTTCTTATTAGTTATTGGAGGATCTTCGTCAATTTTGGTTTGGCACTGGGGATTTGAGTTGCTTGGTGTTTAAATTTTCAGGTTTTGATCGCCACAAGCAATGCTACAAAGGAGAAGGCACAGGTTTGAATGTAATTTCTGTTTATTAAGTTGCAATCGATGTTTAACTTCTCATCTGATCTTTTCAAGTCTTAGTTATTTTGTGATGAGGAGTTCGTAATTTTCTGAACTTGGCTTTGGTTGCTGAGAAAATGGAGACGTGAAAAGCTCGCTTCTGTTTAATGCTTGAATTTTTTATTTGTCTATTTTCTTAGCAACTGAAAGGATCAATGTACAATTTTGGTTGATTAAACAAAGCATGGCATGTATTGATTCAGTGTGTCTTGATTGTTAATGCTAAGTAGGCTCACATTAGGGAGCTTGAGGAAGAAGTGAAGCTTCTTAAGAATCTCTCTCATCCAAACATTGTTGTGAGTATGATCTTTGGCCTTTTTATTCTGATATTTTCCAGAAAGAATGAATGAAATTGAGTAGAAAATGGGTGACTACAATGCTTGAGAAAATTGAACTGCCATACTTATCACAATTCCAATTAGATTCATTGCTTCTGTTTTACAGAGGTATTTGGGTACAGTCAGGGAGGAGGAGACCTTGAATATTTTGTTGGAATTTGTTCCTGGTGGATCCATCTCATCACTTTTGGGAAAATTTGGATCTTTCCCTGAGGCTGTGAGTGATCCCCAATCTTGATGTTGCACATTTTGGTTGTTATTTTAATGCCAATATAATCTTCTACTTTGCTAAGCAGGTAATAAGAATGTACACAAAACAATTATTATTAGGACTAGATTATCTTCACAACAATGGAATCATGCACAGGGACATCAAGGTGCTCTCTCTCTCTCTCTCTCTCTCTCTCTCTCTCTCTCTCTCTCTCTCTCTCTCTCTCTCTTGTTTCTTCTTTCCTTCTCTGGAGATAACATGTATTTTTATCCACATTGAGGGCCGACATCCATAGTAGATATAAGGATGCATTAAACTTGCAGATTTTGGTGCTTCCAAGCAGGTTGTGGAGCTGGTACACACTATCTGCTCTGTGTTTATTCATCTATTTAGTTGGTTTAGTTTTTGTGATTATTGTTGCTTATTGTGACGTTGGTTGCCATAGGCTACTATTTCAGGTGCCAAGTCCATGAAAGGCACCCCGTATTGGATGGCTCCGGAAGTAATTCTCCAGACAGGCCATAGCTTGTAAGGACTATATCAACCCTCTAATTTTTTTTTTTAATTCATTTATTTATAATAGTCAAGATGACATATCCCAAATTGTTGGACTTCGCTAGCTTTTCCTTGCTCTGAAAACCTTCCTCTTTCTCTCACTTACTCACTGATTGTCTCTCTCTATCTCTCTCACTTAGAAAGAAAAACAGAGTCAAAACCATAGCTTCTAATTTAACTATCTTCATTATGCAATGATAATTGTTAATCTAACAGATAATTAATAATAAAGTTCTTGAATGTTTTGTCGTCATTGATGAATACCATGTACACCCTCTAATACTATTACTTTTGAGTAATCGGCATCTGAGACATCTTGCATGTATTTTTCTAGGCTTTCAAAAGATGAGAATATGCTCGTATATTACTTTAGGAGCTAAGATGATCCAATCTTCCAGCTTCAAGAAGTCACGGAAAGGCATTAACCTAGAAGTTCAATACTAGCAACTTTATGGTATGACATGTGTTTGCAATGCTTTCTCTGCCTAGGTGAGGACTAAAATATATTTCCTTTGCAATTCTCTAGTAAAGGCATCATGCTTAAAGAGATAAAAAATTAACCATGTGTCTTTTAAATGATATGTGAAAGGAAAATGACAGATAAAAGAGATCAAAATGCAAACCATCAGAAAAGAAAACTACCTTCTGTTCAAGTTGAAGCAGACTTACATAAGATAAGAGCTCGAATAAAGATCACATGGGTACACAAACATTATTTATGGTGTTGTGAGTACCTGCAATACTTGAACTGATATCATCGTTATCTCATGAGATTTTAGAAAACGATATTTGCCCCCTTCAGAGATTTTAAATCCTGTTCTAGTGGTGGTGACAGAACTAGGTTTCTATTCATTTGTATAGTTGTCAAATCATTTTGTCTTGTTATAGCAAAACTTCAATTTTTATTTTTAATTTTTAATTTCAAAGAATCTTTTATCGATAAGATTGAATGTATGAAAATTTAAGGTTATTTCCATGTACTGTCACAAACCAAAGTGTCAAAACATTCATTCATTTTCTTCAAAACAAATACGACCATGAACTTTTTATGCTTCATAATTAAAGTGACCATGCAGTTACCTGCTGTTAAATACCGTCATCTGCTTGTGTTGTATGTTTTAGCTATTACTTGTGCAATGTTTTTCTGTATCCTTCAAGTTTGATTGCTTGCTTCTTACTTAATTACTGAGTTTGTTTTAGTTGCTTGTATTCTCAAAATTTCATTGCTAGTTAGAAACTACTTCCTTTCTGCTTGCTGATTGCAACCCCCATGTTTCCTACAAATGGAACATAAACTTGGGTTCCCCTTTTTTTCTAATTCTAATTTTTTGTTGAGAGTTTTGTGCATTGAAAACCTAAGAAGGTGAGGAGAACCAGTTCCTAAGAATATTCTTTGCATAGCATATGGGATCTTTACTGCAATCTCATTATGCTTCTGCATCAGTCATGTTCTAACATTGATTATGAAGGTCACAAGTTCGTGATATCATTCTGATTATTTTCAAAATAATTTATTAGCTCGGCTGATATATGGAGTGTTGGATGTACTGTTATTGAGATGGCCACTGGAAAGCCTCCTTGGAGCCAACAGTACCAAGAGGTACACATGCGTAGCACATTTCAATCTTTGATTTATTTGTTTTTCACTCCATTCTGCTGATTTCTAAGATTATATTCGATGTAAGTTTAGTGTCCTTGATTTCAGAAGATTTTGCATATATGACACTAATGACAGGTTACATTTAGGTTGCTGCTCTCTTTTATATTGGGACAACAAAGTCTCATCCTCCAATTCCTGTACATCTTTCAGCTGAGGCAAAAGATTTTCTACTGAAGTGTTTACAAAAGTAAAATCCTTTTTCCCTTGCTGATTCTTTCAGCTTTTGTAGTATCTCTTTGATTCTGTAAATAGTCCTAAATACAATTATACCATAAATTATTATTCTCCGTGAGACATTTTTTCCTGTCTCTACCTCTCTCTCTGTATTATCTATCTTCTATCTGAAGTCTATCTCTCTCTATTTCTACTATTGAGACTTGGGAAAAAACAAATTTCCCAGTACAGAAAAATCTTGTTTTAAATATTGAAATTGATGTTTGCATGCAATGGTTATCTCTTTCAAAGTAGAGTTACTGAACTATCCTTCTGTTATACTCTTGTTACCTTCTCCCATCTCTTATGTAACATGGAATTGTCAGGGAACCGGGTTTGAGGCCAGCTGCCTCTGAGTTGCTGAAGGTGATTCTGATTGAACAACATCTCTCTCCTTGCCCTCTTCTTATTCCATTTTTCATATAATAGAATGCAGCTTTTTATTCAGTGCTTGATTTTCCACTTTGCTAATTAATTGCAGCATCCATTTGTTACTGGAGAGTATACTGAATCTCAACTTGCACTTCAAGCTTCCGTCATGGTTAGTGTAGTTATAGTGGTTTCAGATTTATTACATTGTTCCAAACTATTCCCTTCTGAAATTTTGCTACCATCAGGAAAATTCTGAAACTCCTGTGTCAACTTCCAAGGAAAACTTGCCAAATCTGTAAGCATCAAAGTTTTGTTCATTTTTTGACTTTTTTGGTTATATGCTGTATGCTAGCTTGATCATAAAGCCTTTTGGTGATGCTTCATCAATTGTGTTGCCAGTCAAATGACAAATGACTCCAGCTTGCTGGATGTCTGTGAGATTGGGAATCTGAGCTGCTCAACTGGATATCCTGAGAAATCCGAATCTAAACTTAATTGGAGAAGAAGCAACAGTGATGATGAGATGTGTCAGTTTGATGGAAAAGATGATGTTATGGTGGCTGGGGAAGTAAAGTTCAATTCTATCTTGCTGCCTGATGACTTTAATAAGGTCTGATATTGCTTTCTACCTTTCACTCCTCTGATTCTGTCTAATTCTGTTCCTGTAGACATGAAAATCTTCAGCATTTAATTATTCTTGTCTAATTCTGTTCGCATTAGAGTTTCAATCCAATTTCTGAGCCCTCTCACGATTGGAGCTGTGAGTTTGATGGAAATCTACGATTGGAACAAAGTGGAGTTGACATGGTAACCAATCAATCTCTTGAAATCCCTGCTGGTAGCTCTGGCACTTCCAATAAGGGAGGCAATGATTTCTCATTTCCCAGTGCGCCATCAGTATCAGAGGACGATGACGAGGCTACCGAGTCAAAAATCAGAGAATTCCTGGATGAGAAGGTATTGTTTACTTTTTTTTGTGCAAATGCCCATGCATGTGTGCATTTGCCAGTTCATTGTCTGGCAACTTAAGTTTATGGGTTAATTGGTTGGTTGACATAGTCATATAGCTTTTCTAGCTGGAAAGTAATAATGAGTTTGAATCTCAATATATTTCTCCATTTATCAAGTCCATGTCTTAAGACTGAAGAAGAAGACTGTCTGTGAGATGAGTTGTCAAGACATCAATCTAATAACTTGGTATTCATCGTTGGATCATTATTCAAATTTCAACCACTCAAGTATTTTGGTTAATTGGTTGCTTATCAGTTCTTAGTTCAAGTTTTGCATCACTGTCTTCTATGAAATTAAATAGCTTCTTCTTAAACAGGCTATCGAACTGAAGAAATTGCAAACGCCATTATATGAGGAGTTCTACAACACTTTGAATGCTACATGCTCTCCAAGTGTTTCTGAGTGCACACATGATGAAAATGTCAGAAATTACTTGAAATTGCCTCCTAAAAGCCGATCACCAAGTCGGCCTCCAATTGGAACCCCATCGACAGCTGTTGATTCCTCAAGTCCTGGGAGTTGTGGGAGACGTACGTCCAATATTGGCAATGCAGGAGATCAAACTGCACAGGATACCCCATCACCTCCTCCACACAATGACTGGAAAGGCCTTCTTGTTGATGCTCAGCAGGAACCTAATAGCCCAAGGTTAGTACGTGGTTTTCATTTAGCTTATCCATTTTGGAGCAATCTGAAACCGCAAAGTCTTCACTGCTTGCAGTGTGAGCTTTTCTGAGATACAGAGGAAGTGGAAGGAGGAGCTTGACCAAGAACTTGAGAGAAAACGAGGTACCTATTTATTTTTAAAACGATATTACGTTCCACTGTTTCTGCTAAGCTAACCTGATTGTTTCTTGGACCTTTAACAAATATGTCTTCGCAGAGATGATGCGCCAAGCAGGTGTAGGAGGGAAAACATCATCACCAAAGGATCGAGCTTTGAATCGGCCAAGAGAACGTTCAAGGTTTGCATCTCCAGGCAAATAAGGATTATATATACATTCACGTATACTCGTTCGCCTTACTACCAGCTTGCCAGGCTCCCCAAGAAGATAACACAAGTCCCAAAATTGAGTTGATTTTGCAGTGTCCCCCCTTGAAAGTTCAAGCCTGTGTATTTGCGCTCTATATATAAAAAAACAGAGTATGGATTGTGGTGGGGGTGATACATATTTTCATTTTTCTCCTTTTTTGAGTGAGGTTTTGTGTCCGTCCTGTCCAGTGCATAAAAGAAAATTGTATCCTCTCTTTCTTCTATAGAAAATAATTTGGATTGTTATGGCCCGACAGCCTAAGAAATCCTATTCCACTTTGTTTCTAAACTACCATTGATTCATATATATTATTATATGCTTTATAAGATGAATATCTATATATGTGCTTGTCTGTAAAATCTTTGTGTGTGTTTCACAAATGTTATTATTGATGAAATACCTCACAAACTTGTACATCAACAAAGTAAGGTGGGTAAAAAAAATCAATCCAAGAATCAATAAAACACTGAAAATCTCACACCAATACTGAGAATTCAAAGTGGTAAAACATATTACATACTATGGACATTGAGGCAATATCATCTCTAAATTCTTTCAACTGATAGTCGCGTTGGCATCATCAAAGAAGAAGTTGGGCGCTGCTTCAATCCGCTCAACATCATCAACCCAGTATCGATTTTCTGTACACTTTTTCTGTTCTTCAATGGTGATACCAGTCTGTTAGCCAGTCTTGACGGTGAAAATGATCTGCGGAATTTCGCTGCAGCAGATACCTTTGGTGGCGACTTGATCTTGGGAGATATGGAAACAGGCAAGTTCTTGATCTTGACTGGAGACTTCTTGGATCCTGAAGGTGGGGACTTGATGCGGAATTTATGCGGTGTTTCTCGGGTTTTTGCCTGCACTGGAGGAGATCTTGTTCTGCAGGACTTCTTCTGCTGGCGTGAAGGTGTGAACAAAGGGTTTGGAAACATCACAGTTTTTCTAGCCCATGGCCTGTTCCTGGGAGACACTCTGTTTGCTGAAAGATGATAGTTTTCTTTGTTGAACTCTCCCTTTTTTGGAGAAACAACCTTGAAATTGATCCGGGATCGAGCTCTTTGGGCGGTGGGCATCAGTTCTGCTCAGTGATTGTAATCTTGTTTCTCCTTGTTTCTCCTTGCTCTTAGTTCAGTGTTTTCGGGTTGTGGCCTCTGTTTTCTCCTTTGAGTCACTGGAGTTTTTGGATCATCCATGGAGGTTTTCTTGGCTGCTGTTACAATTTCTCTTGCAAATTGACTGGCTTGTAGAATTTCGCCTACGGTTTCTCCCACAAGCATGGCTGGTAGCGACATTCGCCGCCATTCTTCTGTACCAAACAGGGGAATTTAGAAACACAGATCATGGAGAAGAAGAAGTGTAGAGGGAGGAAAGAGAGAAAGACCTCCTGTGTTTCCTGCAAATTTTCCCACTGGAGATTTTCTTGGAGCTGCATTCTTAATCCTTCAAATTGGCATAGAGGAAGAAAAGAAAGAAAAACCCCAGATGAGTAACACTATGAAATTACAAGGAAACTGTAATTTTCTTGTGAAGATGGTCTGTTTGGTTGAGGAGAAAATATGGAGAAACTAGAAGAATAAATTTTAATGAATCTTTTTGTTGCCTAAAATCCCATTTGAATGATACAAACACAATGAAAAAATAACAAGCACTGACACACTATAGTGGGACATATGTTTCTGTTTGGTTGAGGGGAAAGTGTTATTGGAGCTCATTCTTGATCCTTCAAATTGGCAAATATTTCAAAGAAAAACCCATCTGAGTAACACAATAAAATTACAAGGAACCTGTAATTTTCTTGTGAATATGGCCTGTTTGGTTGAGAAGAAAATGTGGAGAACTAGAAGAATAAATTTTATTGAATCTTTTTGTTGCCCAAAATCCCATTTGAATGATACAAACACAACGAACACTGTAGTGGGACATATGTTTCGGTTTGGTTGAGGGGAAAATGTAGCTAAATGAACTGATATAATATAAGATTCATTTTCTCAGGAACCAAACAGTGGAGGGAAAATGGAAGGAACTGAGGGAAGTGGAAGGTGATACCTGACAGACTCTTGCTTGCATCTGAGACTAGTTTTTAGATAACATCTGGTACTGCAGAATGGACTTTCCGGATATGACCTTTGTTCTATATACTGTGTATTAGGCTCTTATCGTCTGTGTACATTCTGATCCACCCTGAATTTTCACCGAGTTGGAACAGAGAGAAATCCCTGAACAAGGGAAAGATGAAAGTCTCAAATCCCATTGAAAAATGCTAAGTTTTGCAAAAACAATAACGCTGTACAACCGTCAACTAAAAAATTCAAAACCTGAACTTTATTTTTTTTTCTTGTTCTTAATTTTTCTCAGAGACAAACATGAAGAAGGAAAAGAAAATCGAGGGGAAAGAGATGAAGTTGGCACCTTCTTAACAGTTTCTCGAAGAAGAATAGGATTGATAGGAGCAGCAATTTTCTTCTGCTTTGGTGGGGTTCTTGCAACCATCTTTCCTTTTTTTTTTCCAGGGAAAAATTATTCACAAATGGTGGGTCTCTCAAGGATCTCTGTCCCTCCCTCAAGGATCTCTGTCCCTCCCTCCACTCCCTACCACTCTCTCTCTCTAGAGTCTCTACGATTCTCCCAACTCAACACAACATTCGCCCACTATCTTAAAATACGCAGTGTTTCTCTCTCTAACATTATATGCATTTTCCTTTTCTGTCTCTTTCTCAAGAAAAAACGTCTCATTGGAAGCGAAACTAAAAGTCAAAAAGACAGACTTAAGTGCTAACGGATCTCTTGTTTCAACGGTCGATTTCCATCTCACTGTCCACGTCATCCAAACGGCTAGTTCTCATGGTTTCAAGGAAAAGCGTGACCCAAGTGATGGAAGGCCGTTGATTCACCACCGTTCGATCCTCTAGGGATAATCATCGGACGGCGCGTGCGCTCTGGGGCACACGTGAAGAGCATAGGAAGAATCACGGCTTACACGTGGCGTGGTCTTCATCGGGCGGTCGAGGTTTATTTAATTTGAAAATCTTATCGTCATCATTCACTTCATTATTTATGATATTAATATTAAATTATGGATACAAATATTTATTTTTGTTATTTTAAATAATGAAAATATTTTACTACTTAATAATAATAATAGACGTTTTAAAAAATAAAATAAAAATATATGTTATTTAAAATTTTTTTTTTCACAATGGGACTCGAACATATTAAAAACACATGTTATGCGTATTCTTCATATCAATTAATTATTTTGTGTAAATAAAAATATGTAGTATTATAGTAAAATGTGAATTAAAAGATAAATAACATGTGCCAAAAAAAAAAGATAAATAACATATGATTTTAATAAGACCTAATAGAAACACCAAAAACTATAAAAGAGAGAATCATCTTAGATTCAGGTTTTTTTTTTTTTTGTTCCAAAAAACATAAAAAAAAAACACATAATTCAATTAACGAGAACAATTGTCTAAAAATGCAATTTTGATGTTTTTTGTGTTTTCAAAAACTGTTATCAAGAATAGTTTTTAAAAAACAGTAACCAACCAAACATGTCCTTAGAAAACTACTGAAACCAAAATCAACACACCCTTCAACGGGCAGGGCATGAAGTTGTGTTTCTATATTAGAATATAATTTGATGTCTGTTGTTTAAGTTCTTTGACAAAGGGAGTAGTACTTCAAGAGTACACTTACCAGTTCTATAGTAATAATATACAGCTGTTTAAATTCTTTAGCAATTGGTATAGGAGGTATAGTACAGAAATTGTTTTGGGTTCTTCACAAAGGAATGCTTTGGCCTCAATGAAGAGCCTCCTGCTGCTGCTGCTACCCATGAATTTCCTGCTGCTCCTCCTCCTGCTCATGGCATTTGGTGTTGCCCGCACTGTTGCACCAGACGATGTCCTTGACCCCGGCGGCAACGGCTAGAAAATCCTTGATGTAAGCTGTAAGCTGTATCCTATATGAGTTGCTCCTCACAAAGGACTGACTGCTCTTTAGTTCAGCATTGAGGGGTGTGATCATGTGTGAGTTCAATTGATCAGGGGGAAGTGTTTCAATAGAGAAGAGAGGCGTCGTTTCTTGAGCTGAAGAAGAACTTGAACTGTTGATGTTTGAGGAAGTTTTAGAATAATGGAGCCCCCCCTCTGTTGTCTTGGTTGCAAAAAGGATTTTGAAGCTGTTAGGATGGAAGAGTAGATGGTGGGGGAAAGAGATAGGAGAATCTTCTCACAGGCATTCTTGGTTTTGAAGGAACCAAATTAAAATTAAGGTGGCTTTTTCTTTCTGTTGAAGCAGGAAGGATTGTGGGATCAAAGTATCTGTCTTCCTGGCTTTGAATAATCAGATTGGTTTTTTACAGGCAATGTTCTTCTTCTTCTTCAGGGGTGTTTAATCCTTTTCCTGTCACTCAACTAATTGGATTTTGATTTTCCGAAGGTCCTCAGACTCCTGTTAGAAAATTTTGCAATCAAACTATCTGTTGTTTTCATTGGCTTCATGAAAATCTAATCAAAAGTTCACAATATTATTTCATTATTTGATCCAAGTTAGAAATCACAACACGAAGTGATGATGATAATTACCTTCTCTTTAAGACACTTCTGCAGATATCCTGTAATTTTTTGGTTTCCTTCCTTCTCTTCATTACCTTTTCTGCCTGTTCATAAATAAATAGAAGTTGAATCAGCGAAACTAGAAATATTGTTTGGAAAGAAACATTCTTACATTCTGACCCCAACAGCTCAGTGAGAACAACCTATCTACGAGCAGGACCACACCCAATCCCGTGCATGGTTCGCGGTATCGGTCACCGACTCGGATGGTCCCGAGACGTATCGATCCCGGTGTATCCGCCGATTCCCAAAATAAGATGATTAAAATGTTTAAAAATCATTATATAAATTATTAGAAAAACAAATATAATGAAGCATTCAATGAAAGATATGTATCATAATGCTAAAAAAAGAAATTATTTTATATCATCAAACATAACATTTTTAACAAAATGTCGTCAAATACATCAATAAATACCATGTTGAAAGACGAGAAATTCAAAAATCGTAATACGTCAATTAATTATGGTGGGCATACAAATCGGGATGATAATTTGCGTAATGTGAGAGTAATGGTTGAAAGAATTGTTAATTCTTGAATGTGTTGGCGGATAGTTGACGTCATGATTCATAATTAGGAAAATATGACCTTAGGAGGTTGTTCGAGGCTCCCGACACCGTGCGTGGTATCCAAAGCCTCGATAAACAGTACTGTGATGCTCCAGGAAGTTGGTCGTATCCATATGAATCGCTTTCATTTCCAGGTATTCAGATGGTTGAATGATGATCGAAATCATCCGCTCAGCGTGGAAGAATTATCACAACTTCAAAAGTTATGATAGGATCCATCTCCCACTCCCTTGAAATGAGGTATTGATCATAGAGTCAATGATTGGAAGTGCTCATCAATCTGATTATAGTTTGATCTGTAATCATGCCCATATAGTTTAGTCATCATCATTAGGAAATATAGTTAGTCTTTTTAGGTGCTTTCGTTGTTCCCATATGGCCTATATCCATGATCAGTATCTTGTGTGGCATAATAATTTTCATTTCCCCATGCCTATGACATACCATGATCAACTTGATTAACATAACCACTATCAACAACACTGCTTGTTCCATTGCCACCACCTGCTCCATTGTCCCCACCATGTTGCTACCCCCCTCTATCGTCACCATCATCACTACTAGAATTTGAAAAAAAAGGAAGTATTGAGCAAATACCTTTCTGATAAAAACTAATGTCTCTTTCTTGTGCGATGTGCTTGCGGCGCTGCCCACACCTTGTACCACCGTCACATCATCACAGTTCCTTCTTTCTTTAGAGGGAAGGAAGATCTAGATCCAACAAATCCAAATTATTAGATGATAAAATAGGTTCTTCTCCTTCTCGTATCCACTCATCTAATATATCATCACCATTAAAAATATGATTCAGGTCAATTGGATTGTAAAAATCTTCATCGCTTCGTTCTTGCATCAAATTCTTAACTCGAAGTTGCATATTGTAGTGGACATAAACTAACTTATGCAACTTTTTGTCTAAACGATTGCACAATAACTGTGAATCAATGATTATGTGCTCCAATTTCTTTCACAATCAGATGAAGAACATGTTTGACTTAAAAACTTTGACAATAATCTTTTGAAGATGCGGACCTTCATCACCATAATTGTTTCATCATTCAGCTATTATTAAAAAAAAACATATAGTGAGTACTTGGAAGAGATTGATTTATTGCTTTTCTGGTTAGTACACTTCCAAATTCTCATGACGTGACAAATAATTTCACCTATATTTTAGTATTTCTTTACTTTGTGTCGCATTACAAATACAAATATATAAAACCATACGAGTTATTGTTATACGCCGTGAAGCTTTTTTGTACTGCTTTTCATCAGGATCTGTGAGTAGCCTCGTTTAATTGTGATTTTAATTTCGGGTTAATTGGGAGAATTGCTTTGAATATTGAAACATTGGATTTAAAAAATATGTTGAAAGAAGTAAAAAAAATAAAAATCATTAGTTTATAATACTTTACATTTAAAATAAGATAATAATAAACTATATAAAGAAATTTTTGTACACATATTACAAAATATCTATACAATTGATTTTCCTACCTTTTGTCAATGACTTCTCAATACCTTTCCCAATGTTTCACTGATGCCTTTATAGTCAGTTTAGTTCTATCAATTGCTTCATAAATGATTGTGATGTGGGCTTTTATCTTGATCTGACCAATTTCAAAGGCTTTCACCCGGAGGTTCCATGATGATTTGGACTTCCCTTTGCCTCCTTTCAAAACCAATCAGTTAAGATAAGGTTGGATACCTTATCTCGCACATCATCTTCAAATCACCCGCATAACGTATAAGACACTAAAGTGCAATAAATTCAGTAGCAGAATGGGTTACTTGGAGACCTTATGAGAAGTCTCTATCCTTGGTGAACACTTTCATCAAATTGACTACTTTCAAGCTATTATAAATAAAGCTTGTGATCATTTTTGCTTGATCTTTAAGTCTCCTTAATCTGTTTTATGTTTCCAATATCTTCAATCATTAAATCAATACGATGCGCTAAACAAGAAGACCATAACAAATGCTTTCACTTCTCCATCAACAACATACCACATGTTTTAAAACTTGCCTCATTATCAGTGACTACTTGTACAATATTTTCCACCCTAACCTCCTCAACAATCTTATCCATAAGGGAAAAAATGTAATATGTCATCTTAGGTATGTTGGTAGTGTCAATCGAAGAAAGGTATATCATACTTCTACCACAATAAACCACAAAATTGATGATAGACTTTATAGTTCTAGAACTCCAACCATCACATGATGGTACATCCATATATATATATATATATATATATATATACTCATATATATATATATATATATATTTTATCGGTAAAAGCGGTATAAATGTGTATATATGAAAATTAAGCTAGGTAACCGAAGAAATTACGATGAAGAAATCTGGACCTTCAATGTGTTTATATTACCTCCTCCTCCTCCAGTTATGCATTGCCAAGTTGGTATCTTGTAAGACCCTTGATGCCGGACATACGCTGTAGTATCAATCTTAGATTGATGGTAAAGGTCCAACGTAGTGCATTGAAAGGTATTCCGGTGAGAAAATTTGAGATGACACCAACTCTTTGCAGCTAAGGCTCTCGACTTTTTGTTGATTTTTTGTTTTGAATGAAACATGTAGGGATCGATTCGCTGAGGGGGTATGTTAGCTCATTCTTTTATCTTGACTTATTATCAGGTCATGTGATAGCACCACAAGGTTGGGATGCTTACCCTCTCATGCCCTTTTTTTTTTGAAGAAGATGAACCTGAGAGCATCGGAGGGTGAAAGTCGATCTTCACAGCCTTGTAATTGTCATTGTCAAGTGTGGCCCGATCTGAGCTGCTGAAGATGAGCTAATGCATCTTCACGAGAGGAGTCAGTCACTGCGTGAACCTTCAAAACAAAGATCAATAAAAGTTGTTTAAGTCAGAAGGTGCAGAAAAGTGAATAAGCAAATGCAAATTTTCTTCAATGGAATACTTTCAATGCATTTGATAATGGACTTGCTTGTATCAATCTATGATTGATACCATAGCACAAAAGCTAAGCACGGGTATCCGAGGTATAAGTTGTGTGCATATCTAGAGGAGGAGGAATACTACAAGAGAAACACAAGGTATATATAAGCCTGCTTTGAGAGGTCGATAGCCCTATATATGGATACACCATCATATGATGGTTGGAGTTCTAGAGCTAGAAAGTCTTTCATAAATTTCATGATTTATTGCGATAGAAGCATGATATATCTTTCTTGATTGACCTTGCTAGCATACTAGGCCGGCCGAGATTACATCTTTTTCCCTTGTAAGGTGAATTATTGAGGAGGTTGGGGGCGAAACATTGTACAAGTAGTCGATAATGAGGCGAGTTTTAAAGCGACGATATGTTATTGATGGAGAGCGCATTGTTTGGTCTTCGTGCAGCACATTGTGTATTGATTTAATGCAGTATTGAAAGCGTAAAGCAGGCAGGGCTCAGGCTCAAGCGGAATATCTGAAACTTTACGACATAATGATTTAATGGTCGACGATGAGTGTTCACAGAATGAACTACTGCGCTGAAATATTGGTGTTACCTTGCGAAAAGCTATTGCACTTCGAGGGTGTTTTATACGTTATGCGAAGACTGTTAAAGATGATATATACCGCAGCAAATGAGTGGCGTGAATTCAGCAAGATCGGAGCCGAGAAGGAGTTTAAGAGATAAGGTATCCAATTTTATCTTAACTAATCGGTTTTTTGAAAGGCAAAGTCAATCATCATGAAAAACTTCAGTAAAGAAAGATTTAAGAAACAGTTGATCAAAATAAAACTCCCCCAGCTGTCAGTCATTTATGGCACCCAGTGATATAGCAAAAGCGGAAGCAATAAAGAGCATCGGTGGCTTTGACCAAGGAAAGATATTGGAAAGTCATTGACAAAGATAGAAAATGTGCACTCAGAGTATTTGCTGCTTTAATGAGTAATACAAAATTTGTATATGAATTATTATTAATATGTATTTAAATGTAAAGTATTACTCAAACAATTACATTGCATTGACGTATTTTAAATCCAATGTTTCAATATTGGCAATTCTCTCCATATCAGAAAATTAGGGATTAAGACTAAATGGAGTTATCGAAGATTTGAATAAAATGCAGAGCGAAGCAGGTGCGGCAGTAACTTGTGTTATTTGCTGGCTGTATTTAGCTGTTGTAATATTGCGTGTAAAGTAAAGAGCAGACTGCTGATATAAGAGTAATTATTGTTGAGCAGAAAGGAAGGCTGGAGAGGGTGTATACTAACAGAAAAATAATCCAGTCTCAATAAGTACTCACTATATATTTATTTCTTTTAAATAAAAATTGTCATCATTTTCTGGTAAATGTATATGGTGCTAATATTTAAACAAATAATAATTTGAGATGATGGAACAGTATCGAGGGCGATGAGGTCATCTTCAAGATTGTTGTCAAAGTTTTAAGAATCGAGCATGTTTAATCATAATTGTGAAAAGTGAAAACAACATGTCTGATTCATCTGAAGTGCGTGGTATTTGGCAATGAAAGTTGCAAAGTTGGTTATGTCCACTAATATGTGACTTTAAGAAAGTTAGGGCGATGTAAACGGCGTGAATTAATCGGTGTTTCATATTTTAATGGTGATACTGTTAGATGAGTGGATCACGAGAGAGAAAGAACATTTATCATCGATAATTTAGTTTGTGGATGAATCTTCATACAAGAAGGCAAGAGGAAGCGGCTCGTGATGATGATGGTGAGTACAGATACGGAGTAATAGAGCGTGCAAGCTGATATGCGAAATCTATTAGTTTTCAAACTGAGTAGGTTCCTGGATATTTTCAGAATTCTAGTAGTGATGAGGCCGATAGAGTCGATAGAGGGGGTAAGCAGCATTGGTGGTGACAGTGAAAGATGGCCAATGAAAAGAAACTTAGGTAGGGGACAATGGAAGCCGGAGTGGTGGCAGTGGAACAGGGGTGTTGTTGATAAATGGACATTATAACTAATCAAGTTGATCGTGGCGTGTGTCAGTGCAATATCTTGCCTGAATCTTGATCATGGATATAGGTCATATATATGGGGAACAGCACAGACGAGACGGACCATATTTCTAATGATGATGACTATTCGATGGCGTGATTACGGATCAGCCTCGTGGGGTGTTAGCGCTGCTGATCATTGGCTCTAAGATCAATACCTCATTTCAAGGGAGTGGGAGATGGATCCTATCATAACTTTGGAAGTAGTGATAATTCTTTTAATGCTTTTAGTGGGTGTGATTTTGATCAATAGTCAACTATTGGAACACGAGCTAGTGATCAATCTTTTGATCAATCTTTTGATAGCAATAGCATTGCTTATCGAGGTTTTGGATACTATCGTGATATTGGCGCGAATATCCTTGAGTCATATTTTCCTAATTATAGATCATCAGGCAATCATCTCGGTCGACCTAAGTAAAACGATTCTTTCAATGGCATTCTCATTATCACCAATTATAAATCAGATTTGTATGCTCGTCGTAGAATTTAATGATGATGATGATTTTGAGCCACTCGTCTTAATATGCATTATTGATTGAAATCATGTTAGTAATTTTATTTAAAAAATTGTTATGTTTGATGATATAAAATAATTTCTTTTATTAGCATTATCATAAATATCTTTCATTGAATGCTTCCATTAACTATTTAATTAATGTTAAATATAAAAAAAAATTGTTTTATTAAATTTTTAGCTTACTTAATTAAATTTGTTTTTCCAATAATTTATATAATATTTTAATAATTTTTAAACATTTTAACCATCTTATTTTGGGAATCAGCCGATACCTGACCGATATGTCTCGGGACCGTCCGAGTCGGTGATCGATAATGCGACTTTGAACCATTGTTCCTTCTGCAGCTCAACCTCCAACCTAGATCCACATAACACATTATATTTTAGATTTATTTTGAGATAACATTTAATAATGTATAGTGGTTAGGACCAAATTTGACCTTAAATTTAATTCAATAACCAAGTTTCGAGTATACTCTGGAGAGCTTTTTTGGTTTCTCTTTTAATACACTCTCTTTCTTGCCTATTCAAAAAAAAAAAAACAAGTTTTGTTACTACTTACTAGAAAAAACAACTAATTGAAACACTAGAACAAAACTCAATGAGCCTAAAGCCCAAATTTGATTAAGTTCTAGTGTGTAATAAGTTGTTTTAAACATGCTCTATTTGCATTGCTCACTAGGCCATCAATCTCTAGGAGATTCGCTCAAGTTCTCTTCTTTTCTGGAGTTTTGAGTGAGCGAGATATCATGCACATAGTCCAATCAGAGCTTCACTTATACATATGTTATCAATATGACCAACAAATAATTTTTTTCTCTTTGTTAGTACCTTTTGGTGCAATGTTTGTACCCAAGTTACCTGTGGAACAGAAACATACAGTACATTCTACCACCAATCTACATGCAAGTTCTCAATAGAAATTAAATTTAAATAAATAAATAATTTCTCTTTGTTTACAGTATCTTTTTTTGGTCTAAAATTCAAAGGATCATTGTACACAACAAAAGTGTAATGCAAGTGCAAAGTTGCAAAGTGAGAAGAACCACACAACTACAGTGCATTCTGTTGTCCAAATCTATCTCATCAGAAAATAAATAAATTGTCTCAAAAAAATTTCCATAAGAATGACACTACTTATTCTTGCTATCAATGTTCTCTCTCTCATTCTGTTTTTTATTTTTGTTTATTATTTTTTTTCTAGTGGCAAAATACATCATTCGGTTTTTCCCACCGTTCATCAGAATCACAAGATATGAATAAGTAGCATGTTTGACAGAAAACTGCACTTGAAATGGTACAGGTATGGTAAAGAATAATTTAGTTGAGAGGACTTACTTCTTAGAAGGCTGGTTGGAGTTTTCTACCAAAAGGTCCCTTATTTTCTCATTGTAAACCTCCAAGATGCTAACAAACAGTTCATACCTTATTATGCTGCTTCTCTCCCTTGAAATTCGGAACAACTCCTCCAGAGTCCTGTAGTTGACTCCCCTATTTTCAGGGTCCCCTTCCATTGTAAAGGTCTTTCCAGTTCCAGTTTGTCCATAGGCAAATATACAGACATTGTATCCATCCAGCATAGAAGTCACAATTGGTGAAGTTTGGGCAAAAACAGCCTCTGCATATTCAACAAACCCGGAATTAAAAACCTGTAAACGATGCGAGACCCATTTAACTAATTACTCCAGAATAACAAAATCAAGTATAAGTTTGTTCAGGTTTACCTTGGTCACTCCCAGGCCTAAACACGTGGTCAAACTTAAATTGCTTCTTTGAAGAATCAGAGCAAATGATCTGAAGTTCATTATCTCGAGAAGACTCAAAATCAACTATAGAAGCAGATTCATTAGCAATTTCATCTTGATTTAGGGGTCTGCATCTGCAGAAGACCCTGATGTTGCCTTTAAGTTCAATAACTTCATTGCACAGCCGCTTCCATTCCAAGCACTCCTCAAGGTGTACCCTCTTCTTCATTAGTGTACTCTCTTCCAAATACTTTTTCTTCAAATTTTCATACTCAATGCCTAAAATCAAATAAAGCAAATAACCAACCAATCAAAATCCTGATCGAAGAAGGATATAGAATATCAGCAGTAGTTAGTCAAGAAGACATACCGAAGAACAGAAGGGGGTTGACTTGAACTTCAGGGCCAGGAAAGGAATTTGTATTAATGCTCTTCACTTCATTATATAAAATTGAATTCCCCTTCAAAGTCTGTAACATGAAGATTTTAAAGCCAATGACAAATAAGTGAGATGAACTTTCTTATAACTATTAGACAACACATCCAAGGCTCTGATTGTTTGCTAAGAAAAGGAAGGAAAAGAGAAGTAAATTTCTGAATCTTCAATTATACATTATGCCACTGTTAGTCATAGTTATAATAAGATTCAAAATTTTCTCTTAGTTCACGCCCCCAATCCGAGCTTCCTCAGCATCTAAAGAAAATGGTTAGGCTATCGAAACTGTACCTGAGTCTTGGAGCTCAGCTCATCAATTTCCTGAAACCAGGAGTCTCTGGTCCTGGGAAACATCATTCTCACCCATCCCAGTCCCAATTCAGTTCAACTTTTTCCTGTAGAAAAATCCGAAACCCTTGATCAATGCATCACAGAACCCGAAAAATGAACAAACTAGAATTTCAAACTTCCATCACTTGAAAGTGAAGACCCAATAAAACAAAAACCGGCACTCAACTACTCCTAACAAAACTATTGACCGTTCCTTAATTTCATTCTCAGCATCCAAACAGAGCACAAAAAAACCAAATGAAAAATAACAAACAACTCAAGAACTCAAGTCTGCAGACACTCAAACATCTTCCTGAACTCAATAACCCAAGAAGACCAAAAAAGTTGCATATGCTCCTTAAATCAAAGAAGAGAAAAGCAGAAACCTTACTCAGAAATTGAACAAAGCCGTGTAATCGGAGAGCAATGCATGCGATCGGAAAGACGACGTATGGCAGATGGAATCGGAAGGGAGAAAGGGGAGGAATTGATGGAGAAGGAAAGCGAGAAAGCAGTGGATTCCTCAACTGATGAATTTATAGGGTTTTTAGAAGTTGAATTTATTGAATGTGGGCTGTTAGGTTGTGCCAACGGCTATAAATTTTTTTTAAAGTTTTTCTAAATTTAGGTGCCACGTCACCTTATGTTTCTAAACAGATATGCCACGTCACCTGATGTTTCTAAACAGAGATGCCACGTCACCAAATGTTAGAAAAAAAAAAAAAAGAAAAGAAAAGGCTGTTTGGCAGAGGAGAAAATATGGAAACTAGAAGAATAAAATTAAGAATCCCATGCCTAGTGTTAGTTGGTAATTTTCAAGGGCAGCATCTTTTGTCCTCCAAAACCCCAGTTGAATGCTGAGAAAAATTAATATGATGCACTCTGACTTTATAGTGGAACGTATGATTCTGTTTGGTAGAGGGGAAAATGTAGGGAAATGAACTGATATAATATAATATTCATTTTCTCAGGAACCATACAGTAGGGGGGAAAGGGAAGAAACTAAGAGAAGTGGTAGAAGATACCTGAGAAACTGTCTACTGAAGCTCTTGTAATCGAGCCATGCATTCATCCACCTGAATATCATCAAAAAAAAAAAAATGCAAATCCAGATGTTAGGGAGAGATATCTGGATCATTTTTTTTTTAAGTTTGCTGAGAAAATTAAAGCGAGAAAACCCCTTCCAATCCCATTAATGGGAAATGCCCAATATACAGACAAGGAAAAAAAACCCAAAATTTTGCAATTTTTCTGAGCAACCAAACAGAAGACCGGGAAAAAAGTTGCTAGGAGAAGGCGTGAAGCAGCCAGCCTCCTTATCAACAGGTTCTCTGAGGAGAATGGGGTTGAGAGGAACAGTTACTTTCTTCTGCTTTGGTTGGGTCATAGTAGCCATTTCTTTTTTCCCACAGAGAACAATTCAGTGATTCCCAAAGGGTGGGTCTCAAATAATTCAATCAGTCCCTCTCTCTCTCTCAATTATTTCCATTTTCCTTTTCTGTTTCTTTCTCTGGAACCGTACTGAAAGTACAGGTCAGAGTCAAAAGACTCAAAACTTTAGATTCTATCCCCCATGCCATACACCTCATCCAAACGGCTAGTCTTTTTTTTTTTTTCTATTTCAATTTAATTAAAAAATTACGAAAAGAGTCTTAAAACCAAACTCAAATCTCATCTCATTTAAAAAATATCTGATAAAAAATAAAAATTATATCATATACAATTATTATCTTAGTGAATCGGATACTATATTAGTAAACCTTAGATATTATATTAAAATCGAGTACTATAGTACTTGATAGTATCCAATATTTACTAAGATGGTATTAATATAGGATACATTCTTTATCAATATAGTTTTTATTTTTTATCAAATAATTTTAAAATGATGAGATTTGAGGTTGGTTTTATATCTCTTATTCACAAATTTTTAAATAAAATAAAATAGGAGCTCTATATCTTACTTCTCCCTTTTTTTAAGACTAGGGAGGGGTGACGTGCAAGGCACGTCAATTTTTTCCATCATAACTTTGTAACACAAGAAATATCATAGTATTTATCGATAGTATTATTCAAAATAATCTCAGAGCATAGACATTATGTTTATAATAATTAAAGGGAAAATGTATAATATAAGATATTATAATATAAGAAGAGTTTTTTATTTTTATATAATTTTTTTCTGTTATGTTCAAGTTAACGAATATAATGGAATACTTAAGGTATTAATGATAATTCGATTACAAGATGGATACGAATGATAATATAAGAAGACTTTTTTTATTCTTATATTTTGTATTATGTTCGGAATAACGAATATAATGAAATACTTACGACCGACACTAATTCGAATACGACATCGCATTCGGGATAATGACCAGTCACCACTAACTCATTGGATGGAACAATAATGAAAGAAGACAGCAGGAAAGTAGCGAAGAGACAGAAAAGGTCAATATCAACAAATGGATAACAGAAAAAGTGAATGGAAGTTACAGAAAAGCAAGCTTAAGGCATTTACAAGAAAAAGAATATGCAGTAGAAAAGAAAAGAAAAGAAAAGAACAAACAAACAACAACTGGGGGTTCCCGTGGCAATTGGAAGAAATTCATGATGAAAATTTGGCAACAAGTTGACAAGAATCTTTAACTGATAAAGCCTCATTCTTTGTTTCCCATCATCTTGTCTTATAAGCATTATATTGCCAAAAGTAATTACAAGCCTCATGTCAAATTTAAATAGTCAACAAATGCATCTTAATACTTAACTTCCCCCTTACAAAGACTTTCACCAAAATCAATAAAGAGACTCATTTCAATTTTAAATAGATAACATATCCATCTTAATACTTAACTTCTCCCCAACAAAAATTTCCCTATCCTTGAGTGTGCATGCTAGGTATCAAACTTGAACTTTGAAGGTCTAAATTCTCAGCAAAACTGTCACACCCTTACCTTTGTCTGGGTGAAGAAAGGGGACGTGACACGAGATCGATACTATAACCTCGCTTCGTACATTAGTAGCCAATTTCCATATATACTCTTACAATGAAATACAACTTGGAATATAACCACCGTAATAGTGTTTAAATGTCATGTATATGCATGCCTGGGTCTTATTTATTTGTACTTACACAAACTGTACTATTACAAAAACTTTTACATTTACATTCCAAAACCAAAAATCAAAACCGACATTAGGTGGACTCTATCACAAGGCTTACCAGCTTGTATGCGGAATGTCCAAATGTCCTTTCGA
This sequence comes from Tetrastigma voinierianum, assembly GCA_016808115.1. Classification (NCBI taxonomy): domain Eukaryota; kingdom Viridiplantae; phylum Streptophyta; class Magnoliopsida; order Vitales; family Vitaceae; genus Tetrastigma; species Tetrastigma voinierianum. Next base: position 183,548 of record JAEQBH010005757.1, on the reverse strand, counting down.
AGACTTACACTGATTTAAACACCCGTGATAAGCATATAGCTTAGTGGGAAATAAATAACATATATAACCACTTGAAGTAGTCCACAATTATAAGATACATATAACATAATACATGCTGTAGCTTACGTATAACCTAAATCTATCACATGTAGTTTTCATAAAGATATAATTCTTATAAATGTGGTTTCATATTTCTTGTAGGAGTTAAGAACAGAGATCTTGTATGGAAGGTAAATTAGGTATATTACGTATCGTAACCGATTCTTATTTATTATTATTCATTATTCATATTTTTATCATATAAATATTTAAGATATGCACTTCAAAGAATAATGAACGGTAGAGACGAAGATAGGGATATAGACTTTAGCCGGATTTATAAAAACGAGAAAACCCCTTCCAATCCCATTAATGGGAAATGCCCAATATACAGACAAGGAAAAAAAAGCCAAAATTTTGCAAAATTTCTTTGCAACCAAACAGAAGACCGGGAAAAAAGTTGCCAGGAGAAGGCGTGAAGCAGCCAGCCTCCTTATCAACGGGTTCACTGAGGAGAATGGGGTTGAGAGGAACATCTATTTTCTTTTGCTTTGGTTGGGTCATAGCAGCCATTTCTTTTTTCCCACAGAACAATTCCGTGATTCACAAAGGGTGGGTCCCAAATATTTCAATCAGTTCCTCTCTCTCTAAATTATTTCCATTTTCCTTTTCTATTTCTTTCTCTGGAACCAAACTGGAAGTACAGGTCACTGTCAAAAGACTCAACTTTAGATTCTATCTCATACCATACACCTCATCCAAACGGCTAGTTTTCTTGTTTTTTCCTATTTTAATTTATTTAAAAATTTGTGAAAAAAGTTTTCAGACTAAGCTCAAATCTCCCTGTTTAAAAAATATTTGATTAAACATAAAAATAAAAATTATACCATACACAATTATTAGTTTAGTGAACTAGATAATATCTTAGTAAATCTTAGATATTACATTAAAAACCGGATACTATAGTATTTGGTAGTACCTAATGTTCACTAGGTAGTAGTCGTGCATAGTACATTATTTATAAATTTAGTTTTCATTTTTATCAATTTTTTAAAATGATGAGATTTGAGCTTGATTTAATGTCTCTTATTCACAAAATTTTAAATAAAATAAAATAGGAGCCCCATACCTTACTTCTCCCCTTTTTTTTAAGACTAGGGAGGGGCAACGTGCAAGGCACGTCAATTTTTTCCGTCATAACTTTGTAACATAGGAAATATCATAGTACTTATCGATAGTATCATTCCAAATAACTTTCAAAGAGCATAGACACTCATGGCTTATAAAACTTAAGGAAAAATGTATAATATATATAAGATATTATAAGAAGAGTTTTTTATTTTTATATAATTTTTTTGTGTTATGTTCGAATTAACGAATATAATGGAATACTCAAGTGTGGAAACGACCCGAATATGGCACGTGGATATGAATTATAATATAAGAAGAGTTTTTTTATTTTTATATAAATTTTTTGTATTGGCGTTCGGTTAACGTCATAATGAAAACACATATTGATGCTAATCAATATGGCATTGGATAAGGAATTGCCACCCCTAACTCGTTGGATGGAACAATAATGAAAGAAGACAGTAGAAAAGTAGCAAAGAGGCAAAAAAGGTCAATAACAACAAATGGATAATAGAAAACTGAATGGAAGTTACAAAAAAGCAAGCTTAAGGCATTTACAGGAAAAAAGAAACAAGAAAAAGAATAAGCAGTAGAAAAGAAAAGAAATGAAATGAAAAGAACAAACAAACAACAACTAAGGGTTTCAGTGGCCATAGGAAGAAATTCATAATGAAAATTTGGCAACAAGTTGACAAGAATCTTTAACTGATAAGCCAGATTCTTTGTTTTCCATCATCTTGTCCTATAAGCATGATAAAAACCATTGGAGATCTTGAATTGCCAAAAGTAATTACAAGCCTCATGTCAAATTTAAATAGTCAACAGATGCATCTTAATACTCAACTTCACCCTTACAAAGACTTTCACCAAAATCAATAAAGAGCCTCATTTCAATTTTAAATAGATAACGCATCCATCTTAATACTTAACTTCTCCCTAACAAAAATTTCCCTATCCTTGAGTGTGCATGCTAGGTATCAAACTTGAACTTTGAAGCTCTAAATTCCCAAAACTATCACTTTACTTCTCTCATTCGGGGAGAAGAAAGGGGACGCTTACACTCAGACCGAGACTCCTTAACTACTTTTCACATTGGTGGGTCCATTTCACATATAATTTCATAATGAAACATAACTTGTAATACACCACCGTAGTGGTGTTTAAAATGTCATGTATATACGCCTCGAGTTTTTATTTATCAGACTTACACAAACTCCACTATTACAAAACTTTTACATTTACATTCCAAAACCAAAAATCAAACCTACATTAGGTGGACTCCTATTGCTGTGTTGGTCTGTCAGATAATACCGAATGCCCTTCGCACTCCGCTAATGCATGAAACATCCGCGCGTTTATAGCTTAGTGAGAAAACAAATAAATAAATATGAACACTATGGTCCACAATTACAAGATACATATAACATAATGCATAAGGTCGTAGTTTGACAGATAACTCCAAATCTTATCACCGAGTTTTCATATAACATAATTCTTATAACCCGTTTTCATATCTCCCGTAGGAGTTCGTAACATGATTCGTACGTAGTGCTCGTAGGTACATTACAGAACAAAACTGATTCCTTATGCTTTATTATTGTTCATTATTTAGATTCTTATCATATAAATGTTTTTCTCAGATAGACCAAGAATAAATGAATGAGAGACGTGAACACAATAGGTACCCGGCTACTCATCAAAAGCATATTCAGAAAAAATTTGGAAATGAAGGATGAAGGGTCAAGAAGGCTTTTCATAGAAAAATCTCTTCTACCGGGAATTCAAAAAGTTTTTTTGTGCGCCAACTAAATAATCAAATGTTAGAATAAAACGTTAGACTAATCTAAATCGTGCTGACTCGAAAAAGGCTAATTTAGAATTTAAAATGAATGATTTCCTTTCCTTAATTGGTTTGGACAGATCAATATAAAATGGAATTCCCGCTTTCACTGATGATATGTCGACACAATTTTCCTGGTTTATTGAATTCAAAACTTAAACATAATACTGGTCAGAGACGTGTCCCGCTCCACGCAATGTAGGTGTCGTGAAAGCACAATGCGTGAGCATCGCTGCATTGAACGTAGGCGTGCTTGCCCACGAACATAAGTGTCATAGCACCAGCGTGAGCGGCGTCGCACTAACAGCGACAGATGCTCTGGCAACAAAGGTGTCGTAGCACAATGTAGGAGTGTCGTCACACTGATCAGATGTGCCTATTCATTCACTATCTGGTCACTATCTGGTCTCGGACAAGCATACAATTATATGTGTTACTGAGTTTGTTATATCACTCTTAATCCCATTATCAAATAAGGGGCAAGAAACAATGTCTGCCCAACGACCAGATCGCCAAGGCGGCAAGGTTCAGAGTATTTTTCATATAACTTTTATACTTGTATGGATCCTTTCGTTCACTTGCTAGGATCCTCATTAATCCAATTTTATGCCTAATTATCTTCCATTAAAAGTCCAAACAAAAGAATAACGGATTCTAGAATTAACTGAAGAAAGAACAAAACCAGAACTGTAGCTTGGTCTAGGCGTAGCAAAAACTTTTTCAGAGGGGTCTAGGGTCCGCCTAAGTGTAGGGACCTCCGCCTAGGTGAAGCTCTACGCTTAGGCGTGCACTCCTACGCCTAGGCGTAGGGGTGTTGTGCTAAAACCTAAAATGGATCAGTTTTGACCATTTTCACCAAAAATCATTCAACCAAAAACAGACCAACCTCAAACAAACTTCAAACAACCCAAAAAAAACACTTTTATTAGGATTCTTCCTACCCAAACCTAGACAAGGAGGGATTTCCATACAAGTATTCCATGCCAAAGTTCCATACTTATTGTTTCCATACATGAATTCCATACTTAACTTCCATACATATAGGTTCCATACCTTGATCTTCAAAGACTTGAACCGAACTTCTTATTTTCTTCCCACTTGAACAAGGAACACCAAGAAATGGAGAACTCAACCTCGAACTTCTTGCTCCTCTCCCCAAATCGTAAATGCCCTAAGTTTCTCTAAGCCAAGTGGGAAATATCTTCTATAAGGCCATGTTTGGCTTTATCTCAATTTGGTCTTAAATTTCTCCTTTGCATTTTAGCCATTCTATTTCATTCCATTTACACATCAACTTATCCAAAATTTACAATAACACATCATCTTCTTGTGTTATGACCCTTGGGTCCTCATTTTACAAATTATAAATTTAACTTTTTTCTCACTTTACACTTAATTTTTGAAAAATGCAAATTTTACTTATGTTATACCCTAAACATGTAATAAACTACTAGGGTATAATTTAGGGTGTTACAAAAACTCTGACAGTAACCAAGAGCCACAGGAATTTAGGACTCTTCCCTTTTTAGTACACTTGGAATGTGGCTCAATAGTGATACTTTTAAGAGGCAAATATAGAAAACTATGTAGGTATTAGTATTCAAGTGCAAATATATAGTTACCCCTTATCAGCACATATATTTTATAGTCATGCAAAAAACTTAAAAGATGCAGCATTTATGCACACAAAGACTACAAAACTTTTTAGCATTTTAATGCTCAAATGTACCAAAACTTTGTCACAATAGCAATCTATATTCAGCAAATAGTTAATTTTGTTTTGTGGTATATATATAGGGAGAGAATACGTTGTAGAAATATTGTTGTTACAAAACATAAATTCTCACAAGTGGGCCACAAAACACTATTTACAACACATTCAGAACACAAAACACAAGTTGCTATAAGTGGATACAAAACACTATTGACAACACAAAAAACATAAGTTGCCACAAGTGGGCACAAAACACTATTTACAACACCCATGATATGGGCTCAGTGGTGATAAGCTTGTCACATCATTTTCTTTCATGAAGATTTATATTAAGTTTAGATTTGTTTGCGAAGGTAAACGATATTGGACACTGTTAATTGTGTTTTCGTGAACTTACAATGTTGATTTTTTGAGGTGAACCAGAAACATGTTCTCATAAGATATTGTTGCAATGTGTGTTATATCATCAATTTGGCCCTGTTGTGAGATAGAAGTTTATGTGAGGTTTCATTGTTATTTTATTATATGTAAATAATAAGATTGAAAAATTTATAAAGAAATAGATATTACCTCAACAGTATGATCCATAAGTTGTTTCGCTGAACACGATAAAAACCTTTCTACATTCTTTCCGAAGAGGGTTGTAGTTAATGAGCCAAATTGGTCACATAGATTTACTTTGATACAACACATTGGTAGTAATATAATTAGTAATTATGAAAGATTGAGGCATGAGAAGTTTTTTTTAGTTGGTTCAATTAGTAGGATTTATAACCTTGGAATGGCAGTGGCTTCATGGTTTCTACAGTAAATGCAAGTGAAAATTTGTTCAAATTTGGAAACTATGTCCTTATTGCAATTGTTACAAGCCATGTACCAAAATTTTGACACAATTGAGAACCGAAATTGATTCTTCAATCCATAAAGGTGTTTGCTGCATGTAAATTTCACATATTAGTTAAATAAGGCAATATTTGTATATGGTGACATAAGAAAGATGTAACTATCAAATGTCAATAATTTATGATCTACAATAAAGGAGCTAGATAATTTCGTTGATAATGATAACCCTGAAATAAGTAGAATATTTATTTTTTAATGATAATGCTTTTAGTAAAAATAATAATATTGTAACTACATTATGGATACCATCAAACGATACAACTCATAGGCGTGTTCCAATAATGATTAGTTTTGTTCAAATTATATTTGCTACCTGTAAAACCCAAGAAAATTCAATTTTTCTGAGAAATGGTAAAACGGTAATTTCGGTCAAAAATCCAAAATTTTTCTAGATCTCGGATGATGAAACAAACTTCACTATTGAAATACTCTCGCAAAATCTAGCTACCACGTCGAATTTTGTCAAATTCCAAGACAATCAAAATTTCACGTTTTTCGAGGTATAGGGGGTCGGGTGACACATGGCATAATCATATGATACCATATGGCACCCCAATGGAGTGGCACATGGCAAGAGCCATGCGGGTAATAATTTTGAAATATATGCATTTCACATTGAGTCATGTGTTACGTGATGCAATAAATATAATAAAAAAAAGAATAAAGGAAAATAAGAGAATAAACATGGTGTTGACAAGTGGCAACAAGCAAGGTGGGGGGAAGTTTCCCCCACTTGATCTCTATGGATGAGAGTCAACCAAAAGAGAAAAGGAGGAGACGGGAGTGTGCGTGAGATAAGAGAGAAAATGATTTTAGAGAGAGAAGCTAATTCTCTCTAAGATTTATGGAAATCGAATCGTAGGTTTCGTCGGAGTAAAAGACAAAGTTGGTCCACACATCAAGAACTACCCGTGGGTACCAAAATCTTGGAGTTTCGTCAAACTCCATGAGGTAAGAATTTTCCTACTTGAATTATTTCTAGCCTAAAAGTCATTTAATGGCATGGGCGTTCTTCTAGGCCGAAACTGGCCATGTGTTTTAGTCCCAAAATTTTGGGACTGAATATTAGAAATTTTATGACTGGTTCTGGAAAGTCCCGAACTGTGTTGAGAGTTGGCTTTGATCCCGAGACTGATGTCTTTGGGTTTTGTTGCATGTTTTGGTGATACAGTGATTTGTTGATGAATGGAACCAAAAATGGTTCATGTCCGTGAAGGGACTGTGAGGTACCCTGTTTTGTGGATCCAAGATTGGGGCCATTTGCGTGTTATTGCTTAATCAAATAACATACTGAGTGTGAAAATATTGTGTTGATATATATAACATGGATTGTTGATGGATGTGAATTATATGTAAAAAAAATAATTATCCATGTGTTGATAATGTTGCATGTAGCTCTTTATTATATGTATTAGTGACATAGCATGAATGACATATTTGTATTTTATATGCACGGCCATCGCTAATGAAGGTATGGGTGTATGGTACTGTTATTCACCATTCTTTGTAAATATGTGGTGAGCTCGGAAATGGGACCACATCCAAAATCGAGACTCGCGGTTGTATAAAACAATAATAAATATAAATAACGTGTGTTTGGGTGTAGCAAGATGAGGTAGATCCCCCCCAAAGGTGAAAGACCCAAATTTATATGGTTTAGACATAAAACCGTCGGTGAAAGCCCGTAAAAAATGTTGAATAGGCGGCGGCATCCTACGGTGAGAACCTGGAAATCCGTGGCCCACAAATGAATAACACACGGGATTTGATGAAAGTGAATTCGAACACATTGAGGTTATCTAATAGTTTAAGCCACTGGGTGAGACACCAATGACTCCGGTTTTCACACTTGGTATCATGGATGTGAGGGAGCCTGCTGGGACTCGAGTTGCAGGCATGAGGAGTCTCATCTCATGCAGACACATGGAACATTCCATATGATCGTATTATTTATAATGAACATGAATTGACAAGCATATATTGCATTGCATGTGCATTTTAGGTGTGAGTAAATTTTTAGAAGTACATTGGGAGCCGAAACTGATCCAGGAGTTTCGTTATGAAAAAGGCCGGATCAGGGCCTAGCCAATTACATTTCAGAACGCCAATGAATACTTAGTTTTTAAGAAATAATGAATCTGTAATATAAATTTAGTTTTGGGATTGTTCAAGTGCGCGTTAATATTTTCCGAACCTTGTATTGTCCGTGAGCAAATTTTATAGAGACAATTGGTGTGGAGGAATTAAAAATATATATATATATGACCCTCGAAAATTTGGGACGTCACACTATCAGAGCTCCTTCATTCTATATAAACTAATCCCACGGTGTCAATGTCAGATGTTTCAACCTAAAAGCAAAAGTATAAAACTAATTTAAAGAGTTATCTATGGTGTGATTTTATATAAATACGCTATAGACAGGTTGGAATAATGATAAGTTTGTTAAAAATTATGTAATCAAAACAGGGAAAAATTATATTTTTACTCTTGATCCATGGCAATGATCTCGCATTTAGTAGATGGACTACTCAGTGTTTGTAACTCTTTAGTTGATTTAACATACTGCAATAATATCTGCAATAGAATTGTAATTCTGATGAAATGTTTTTACATGTATGTTTTAAAATCTAAGTAGATTTAATATATATATATATATATATATATATATATATATATATATATATATGATCTTACCTACTTTAGCAATGGAATTAATATATTTTGGTAGATATTTTCAAATCAAACTCAATTTAAAATATATATGATCTTACCTACTTCAGTCATTAAGTCAATATACTTTGGTAGATCTATAAAAGGCACGAAGTGGTTCAAAATGGGTGTAGTTTCTTCCTCTTGGTCTGCCTCCTCAACTAATGTCCTTGTGTTAATGATCCATTGGTATTCATTATTCACAAAGCAATATTGAGGTTGTATTGCCTTTACATATGCATTTGTGATATAGTAGGTTTGAAATAGTTGCATAGTGTCTTAAAATATTGATATGTCTTCTCCAAATATACACGCTTGCACTTTAGCGCCTTGTGTTTGTGTACAAACTATTTAGCAAATAAGCAATATGAAAAAATAATTTTCATAATTACTGAAGTTTTTTAAGTAGCAAAAGAATAACACAAACTTATTGTAGATTCATTGAGAATTAGTCTTTGATATTTTGTTGCTCCATATCTTGACATTCTTGCCATTGAATTTTCAGTTACAATTATCTTTGCAGTCCATGCTATAACACCCTAAATTATACCTAACTAGTTTTATGACATGTTTAAGGTATAATAGAAGTCAAATTTGTATTTTTCGAAAATTTAAGTGCTAAGTGTGAAGAAAGTTAAACTGGTAATTAGTCAATTAAGGACCCAAAGAACATAAAACAAGAAGATTATATGTTAAGATAGAATTTTAATAAGTTGAATTGCAAATTGATGGGAGTTGGAGGACTAAAATGCAATGACCAAAATATGAGTAAAACAAAGGTATGAGACAAACTTGTCTCTACAATGGGAAGTTCTTCATTTTGGGTTTTGGAGAGCTAGGGCATATGGTTTGGAGAAGAGCTAAAATTTGGGTTGATTTCTCTCCATTTTTCTTGGTTCTACTTGTTCAAGCAAAGAGAAGGAAAGGAAAGCTACTTTAAAGGTGTCAAGAAATCAAGGTTAGGAAACTATCCTAACATCCTCCTTGTTATGTTGTGTTAGGAAAACCCTAACTCTTCCATAAATTTGTTTTTGGGTTGGTTTGAATTAGGTTTTGTGGCTTGTTTTGAATTTGTTTTGTTTTGGTTGGAAATTTTCGGTGAAAAGGGGTAAAATGCCCCATTATGTTCCAGCCCAACGTCTCTCTGCCTAGGCGAAGGAGCGCTCGCCTAGGAGAACCCAAGACTTGTCTTCTAGCCATTCTGCTCCGTCTAGGGGAAGGGCTTCGCCTTGGCGAACCTGTCTTCTTAGCAGGCTTTGCTCTTGCCTATTTTGCTTTCTATTTTTATAAAGTCTAAACGAATGTTATAAATACTAATATAAAAAGCTCTTAAACACATATAATTGTAGACCTGCTTAAGACCAGATAGTGAATGAATAGGCACGTCTGTTTAGTGCTTCGACACTTTGCCTAGTATGACACTTTCTGAGTTTCTGTGAAAGGCACATTCGACAGTGTTTACGCACTTCTAATTAGTGTCACAGTAATATCCGTTCAATGCATCGGCACTTCGCGAGTGGCCAGCATCATACCTTCGAGTACCTATTGTGTTGCGTCCCTCTCATTCATTGTTACTCATCTATGTAGGCAAACATTTATATGATAAGTATCTGAACAATGAAATATATGAAAACAAAGTAATCATTTTCTGATGCTGGCGCATATCTCGCTCAGATCAGAAGCGGTACCTACGGGTACCTGGTGTTAAGAGATTTGCTATGTACCATACCTAAGATATGAATACTCCGATATGTGAATTATTTTAAATGTATAATCAGAATATATAATTCGAAGTGGTCGTGATATGTTATCGGTTTTCCACAAGTTTTTGAATCTTAACAACAAGTGTTTCATCCATGAAAATTTTAAAAGGTCGTCAGAGACATCTCGCATTCGCCAGAGCCAACACAGCAGTAGGAGTCTTTCTGATATAGGTCCTCGAATTAGTTTTGTTGTAATGAAAATGTAAATGTAATATTTTGAGATAGTGAACTTGTGTAAATACAAGTAGTTGGACTCAGGCATATATGCACAGGACAATTTAAACACCACTATGGTGGTAGTTTTACAAGTTTATATTTTCATGAATATATGCTTGAAATGGGCCCACTAATGACAGGAAATCAGGTAAGCAATTCTCAGCCACGTGTGACGCCCCCTTACTTGTCAGCAAGATCGAAGGCTATACTTACTAGCATCGTATTCAGATTTAGGTGTTTTTGGAAAACTATTAGGTTAAAGACGCACTTCACATATTACGCAAAGCGGCTCTAATGCGCATGTCCTTGTTTTCAGATATTAAACTTAATGGACCAATCCCAAGACGCTGTGGAGGAAACAATCGAAAGCCGCTAATCCTATGGACCTGATCCATCTATCTCAGTTCATCTTGCCACCGTGGCGCGAATATGCGCCGAACTGGGGCTCGGCAGCAAAATCGCACATGGAAAAGGTCTTAGATTGACTCACGGCCCCTAGAGCTCTGATTGATTCGGTAAGATAGCATGGAGTAGAAGAATTCCATGGTACAAGTTTGGAAGAGTATGATAAAGCTAAGTTGTGGTTGGAGAAATTGCAAAGGGCTCTGGACGAAGTGAAATGTCCCCCTGAACATATGCGGTGGCAAAACAAAAAGGCCCACTTCGCAGGTGTAACTTATGATCGGGTGGAAGGTTTTAAGAAATCCACTACTTCCGACCATTTCATGGGACTTTGTCCAAGAATTTAAGACAAAAAGATAATACGATGATTACAAAGAGACTAAGTGGAAGCAATTCCTGAACCTGAAACAGGGGGAAATGATAGTGGCGGATATGATAAAGAGTTTAGCCGCCTTAGTAAGTATGCACCAGAACCAATTCTTAATGAAACTTTTCGATGTATACAATTTGAGGATAGCCTAAGGGAGTCTATAAAAAGGTACCTCACAGTTGTTACATCATTGCATGTGGTGAATTTCTACCAACTAGTGCAAGTGGCTATGAAAATTGAGAAGTTTGAAATGATGAGTCCGGAAAGAAAATCAGAGAGAAAGTTCTCTAGGGGTAGTTCCTCCTCAAGTAAAAGAACTAGAGAGTCTTAAGTTGAATCAATACATAGTTCAGCTACTAGAGGTAGAAGGCAAGGACCTACCATGTCACCGGGTTCAGGTAAAGGCACTTCAACCGGACAAGAAGAAAGACTTGAATGCCTGCACTATCACAAACATCATCTTGGTACTTGCAGATGGTTGACCAGGGGTTGTTTCCGATGTGGAAACACTGACCATCTTATAGTAAATTGTCCACAAGGATCAGGGAGATATAGAAATCCTCAAGGAAGTAGCAGAGAAAGATCCAATGTACCTCCACCGACTTGTGATAGGGGTAGAGGGCGAGGTAGTTTAAGGCAACATAGAAGAAGTATTGCCTCATAAACAATAAATCACCCTACTATTACATCCCCAGCCCGAGCCTATGCTATGAGAGCTCGCGATTATCAGGATGCACCAAGGGTTATCGCAGTAATTTTTACCTTCGGCGACACCGAAATGCATGCTTTGTAGATCCGCTTCTACATAGTCTTATATATGTATCAACAATTGAGTGAGAAATTCTTATCAAGAGTAACCTTTAAAGATATGACATGCATGTTACTAGTCCTCTGGGGCATGAAGAAGCAGAAATAAACTGGCAGGCAAGAACATCCCCAGTGATCCATGATAGAGAGTTCTCTCGCTGGGATCTAATTTGTACGCTACTTCATGAGCCTGACACTTTGGGGGATGGATTGGTTATCCAAACAACAAGCTATAATTGATTGTGATAAGAAAATAGTAGTGCTTAAATGTTCTGACCTATCAGAGGTAACTGTACATGGTCTGGACCAGTGTCAAATGTAATTTCAGCTATGCAAGCCGAACATTTTCTTATAAAAGGGTGTGAAGCCTTTTTTGCCTTGGTGCTTGACTCTAAGAGGGGACAGGTAAATCTGGAAGATATTCCAATGATAAAGGAATTTCCTGATGTGTTTCTCGATGAATTACTAGGTTTACCACTCAAAAGAGAAGTAGATCTGTCTATTGAAGTTTTACATGGAACAACTCCTATATTTAGGGCACCCTACCGTATGGCTCCAATTGGATTAAAAGAGTTAAAGACTCAACTTCAAAAGCTATTAGACAAGGGATTCGTCCAACCTAGTGTTTCACCCTAGGGTGCACAGGTTTTGTTTGTTAAAAAGAAAGATGACACTCTTCGAATGTGCATTGATTATCAGCAAATAAATAAGGTAATAGTGAAAAATAAATACCGTTGCCGAGAATAGAAGATCTTTTTTATCAGTTGAAAGGAGCGAGTGTCTTCTCAAAGATAGACTTGTGATCAGGATATTATCAACTTCGGGTGAAAAATGTTGATGTGCCGAAAACAACCTTTAGAACCTGATATGGTCATTATGAGTTTTTAGTAATGCCATTTGAGTTTACTAATGCAATCAAGGTATCTATGGATTCTGATGAATAGGGTATTCCACCCTTTATTTGGACCAAATAGTGGTATCTAGATGACAATCTCGTGAGCCTTGCTGATGCACATGAACATGAACAACATTTGAGGACAATGTTGTGGATCCTGAGAGAGAAAAAGTTGTTTGCAAAGTTAAGTAAGTGTGCATTTTGGCTTAAGGAAGTATCATTCCTAGGTCATATTGTGTCTGTAGAGGGTATTAGAGTTGACCCTGCAATAATTGAAGGACAGGAGTTGAAACCGCCTAAAATGCAACAAAGGTGAGAAGTTTCCTTTAGGTTAATCAAGTATTACCGACGTGCCGAAAAGGGATTCTCCATCATAGAATCTACACTTACTAAGTTACTCCTGGTAAGGCGCAGTTTAACGAGTTGACAAACGTCACTGGTTTGATCGCTTAAAGAGAATATCAGTCAAGTAATTAGTATCGACTCCACCACCTGTGCAGAATACGCCATGTAGTTAGCGATGCTTCAAGATCGTTTGATGTATGATGAAGATGGAAAAGTGGTGGCATATTCAAGACGATGAAACCACATGAGAGAATTATCCCAATACATGATCTGAGTTCTATGGTGTATCGCTTAAATATGATCACACTACTTATATGGTGAGAAATGTAGAATATTTACATATCATAAGAGTCTTAAGTATCTGTTAACTCATAAGGAACTAAACTTGAGGCAACGTCGGTGGCTAGAAAAGCTAATGTGATGGCGGACACCTTAAGTAGAAAAACAATTTTAGTTTTGTCCTTGAAACATTGTAAATGGAGATTTGCATCTGATGGAGCCTTATTAGCTCAATTAAAAATTATGTCGGATTTGAAGGTGATGATGATAGATTCTTAGAAAAATGATGCCAAATTACAACAAAGGTTACAATTAGTCAGAAATGGAGACAAGATTGACTATTTTATAGAAGAAGATGGAGGTTTATTTTACAAGAACATATTATGTGTACCGAATGTCCAGGAATTGAAAAAGAAGTTGATGTATGAAAACCACAATACCGTATTCACTATGCATCCTGGAGGTAACAAGATGTACCAGGATTTAAAATAGTACTATTATTGGCGAGGGATGAAAAAGGATATAGCGGAGTATGTATCCAAATGTTTGACTTATCAGCAAGTAAAAGCTGAACATCAAGTACCGTCTGACCTATTAAATCCCATCCCAATTCCATAATGGAAGTGGGACAACATAAATATGGATTTTGTGTCCGATTTTTTCCTCACCCAAAGGAAACATGATTCAGTTTGGGTAATTGTTGACAGACTTCAGAAACCGCTTACTTCTTACCGCCTCCTAATTCTAATTGGTTCCGCATGGATCGCTAACGTAATCCATATGTGAATGAGATCAACCCATCGTATGGGATTCCATTGTCAATAGTGTCTAATCGCAATTCATGGTTTACGTCAAGGTTTTGGAAAGAATTACACCGCCTTAGGTACTGATCAAATTTAGTATAGCTTTCATCCACAAATGCATGCATTAACTGGAAGAGTGATTCAAGTGTTAGAGGACATGTTTCTAGGTTGTGTACTAGATTTTCCCGAAGTCGATGTGCATATTCCCTTATGGAATTTGCCTATAACGCTTATCACCAAGCATTAGTAATGGCCTCATGAAGCTTTGTATGGTAGGAAATGTAGAACCCCGGTATGCTGGACATATCTGAACGAGTATAAAGTAATTGGTCCTGACATAGTGAAAGAGACAAAAGAAAAAGTTCGGTTTATTCAAGAAAGGCCGCTGCACACATGCAAGTCGACGTAGATCCGGGGAAAAGAAAACATAGAGTATTAAGTCGGAGATAAGGGTTTCTTGAAAGTATCATCGTGGAGAAAGATACTCTCGTTTGGAAGGAAAGGAAAACCAAGTCCAAGCTTTATCGGACCTTATGAGATCTTAGAAAGAATCGACCATAGCCATCGTCGCCTCCCTCCCAGTTAACCAAATCTACGAATGTATTTCATGTGTCAATGTTTCAAAAATACCGTTCTGATGAATCGCACATCTTTCCAGTATAAGATGTAAAAGTGCAATCAGACTTCACTTATGATGAAGAACTAAAGGTCGTTCTAGCCTGTGAAGTAAAACAATTGAGGAACAAACAAGTTCCTCTGGTAAAGGTGTTCATCACGGTATGGAGGAAGCAACTTAGGTGCCTATTCAATTCAGGTATTAATTTCAAGGAAGAAATTCTTTTAAGAGGGGGAGAATTGTAACACCCCAAATTATACCCTAGTAGTTTTATGACATGTTTAGGGTATAATAGAAGTCAAATTTGTATTTTTCGAAAATTTAAGTACTAAGTGTGAAAAAAGGTAAACTGGTAATTAGTCAATTAAGGACTCAAAGGACAAAAAACAAGAAGATTATATGTTAAGGTAGAATTTTGATAAGTTGAATTGCAAATTGATGGTTTGAGGACTCAAATGTGCGGCCAAAATATAAGTCAGTGCAGGTATGAGACAAACTTGTCTCTACAATGGAAAGTTCTTCATTTTGGGTTTTGGAGAGCTACGACATACGGTTTGGAGAAGAGCCAAATTTTGGGTTGATTTCTCTCCATTTCTTGGTTTTAGTTGTTCAAGTAAAGAGAAGGAAAGGAAAGCTACTTTGAAGGTGTCAAGAAATCAAGGTTAGGAAACTATCCTTGTATATCCTCCCTTACGCTAGGTTAGGAAAACCCAACTCCTTCCATGTGTTTTGCTTGGCTCGAGTCAGGGTTTGATGGCTTGTTTTGAATTTGTTTTGGTTGGAAATTTTCAATGAAAAAGGGAAAAATGCCCCATTATGTTCATCTCTGATTGCCTCCGCCCAAGCGAAGAAGTGCCTTCTAGCGGTTTGTTCGCCAGGCAACTCGAGGACCTGTCTTTAGCCATTGGTCCGCTTCCACTCAGCGAAGGGAGCCGCCGCACTCAAGCGAACTGCTCTCTTCATGTGCTTTGCCTTACCTTCTCTGCCTGTTTTGCTTTCTATTTTTATAAAGTCTAAACGAATGTTATAAATATTAATATAAAAAGCTCTGAAATGCGTATAATATTGTAGACCCGCTTAAGACCAGATAGTGAATGAATAGGCACATATGTTTAGTGCTTTGACACTCCTATCTAGTGCAACGACACTTCTGTTTCATGTGACAGGCACGTCTAATTAGTGATATGGCACTCCTGCATAGTGCTATGACACTCCTGCATAGTGCTATGACACTCCTGATTCGTGTTGCAAGCACGTATGTTTAGTGCTTCGGCACTTCTGTTCAATATTGTACCGTACCTTCGGTAACCTATTGTGTTGCATCCCTCTCATTCATTCTTACTCGTCTATGCAGGCAAACATTTATATAATAAGTATCTGAACAATGAAATATATGAAAACAAAGTAATCAACTCTGATGCTAAGGCATATCTCGCCCTCGTTTCAGAAGATACCCATATGACTTCTATTTGTAGATTTATTATGCATCTCACGGGAGATATGAATACTCCGATATGTGAATTATTTTAAATGTATAACAGAATTATGACTATTAGTAGGCCTAACTGTTATCTATTTTCTCCACTAAGCTTGGAAGCCAGTACGGGTGTTTCATCCGTAGGTAATCAAGATGCCGCTGTGAGACATCCCGTATTCGCCAAGGCCAACACAAAGAAGAGGAGTCTTTTTTGATGTGTGTCTCAATCAGTTTTGTTAGAATTGAAAATGTAAATGTAATATTTTGAGATAGTAGAACTTCTGTAAATACAAGTAGTTGGACTCAGGAATATATGTACAGGACAATTCAAACACCACTATGGTAGTAGTTTTACAAGTTTATGTTTTCATGAATATATGCTTGAAATGGGCTCACTAATTACAGAAAATCAGGTTAGTAGTTCTCAACCTCGTGTGACACCCCCTCGCTTGTCAAAGACTAGGGAAGGGGCGTTACACATGTTCTATGGGCAAGAGTGATATTTTGAATTAGTTTATGTTGTTGGCTCATGTTGTAGCTACAAGTAAGAACAAATAAGAAAAAAAGAAAAGAAAAAAGATGTTAGATGTAGAAGATTATAGAGGAGTTAAGATTCACCAAATAATCTAAGTGTATGAGACATAACAAGTAATCATCGTGCAGCTAACATGTAATAAATAAATCAAGAGATCAAAAATGGATCAATCCTCTTAATCAAGAATTCATCAACTTTAGCAATTCACGATAAACAATATTTTTTATGCAATCATAGTCTGACTTATCGCGAAGAGCATAACTGTAACTTTAACGGGGTATAATGTTTCGCTCTGCATAAAGCAACGATAGTTGTCCATGAGAATACTGTGTTCGCTAAATCATGGAATTTCCAACATAGTCTTAAATGTTTGACCTCAGCTTGTTTATCGCCATCGGGCAGTTTATGACGGATTGGTAGAACTATGTTCTTTGAATGTCGTTTTTCATTTTCTAGAGAGATATAAATGTGGAATTTGTGCAGAATATTCTCTTTCCACGATGATGACCAACACTGATCTCTGCATCTATTATATTATGATCAAATCTACAACAAATTAAGCGAGTGCCATTACATAATCCTTGTGATGGGTTAATGTTTTGTAATAACATCACAGGGCAATGTGGTTTTACACATCTATATATAAATCCATGAAAGCCAAACTATTTAAAAAATCTTCATGGATTGTATATTCAGTAGTATCCAAGGGTTCATCGAAACTATAATATGTTGTAGCATTTCCCAAGAATTGATGTATTACCAAGTTGTTTATATCATCAACATGGTCATTTCTTAAAGTTAATATAACTCTATTTACTCATGAAAGTGGTTTTAAATGAAATAGAATATTTTCTGTTTTGATGTCAAGGAACACATAATCTATTAAGATTTTCAATGTATCAGCATTTTCTATATAAGGTATGGTCATGGTGGGCGGAAGTTTTACATAATCATTATAACCTTTTTTTTCTAATCCATTACCGATTCGTAATAAATGTTCACTAAATATCGGGTCTCCTTAAGCTCGCATGTTTTGACTCAATTTTTTTTTTCGAAATTGGGGCCACAAGGGTGATTTCAAAAGCTTGCATCAATGATTTCTTCTTTTGTTCCTTTTGGAACAATGGGTGTTACCTATCTAAAATCACCACCTAGTACAATAACTTTTCCTCCAAATAATATATCACAGTCATTTATATCTCGTATAATTTTATCTAAACATTCAATTGGTTGTTGTTTATACACCAGTGCTTCATCCCAAATTATGATTTTTGTGCATTGCAAAAGTTTAGCTAAACTTGATTGTTTGCTAATATTACAAAGAGTTTAATCTTCAACAGTAAGTGGAATTTTAAACCTTGAATGTGTTGTTCGACCATGTAACACCCCAAATTATACCCTAGTAGTTTTATGATATGCTTAGGGTATAATAAAAGTCAAATTTGTATTTTTCGGAAAATGTAAATACTAAGTGTGAAAAAGGGTAAACTAGAAATTTCCAATTAAGGACCCAATGAACATAAAACAAGAAGATTATATGTTAAGGTATAATTTTGATAAGTTGAATTTCAAATAAATAAACATGAAGGACTAAATAGCAAGGGCTAAGAAATTTGGTCAAAAGGGGGGATAGATAACAACTTATCTATAGATTGGGAATTTCTCATTTTTAGGGTTTTGGAGAGCTAGGGCATATAGTTTGGAGAAGAGCCAAATTTTTGGGTTGATTTCTCTCAATTTCTTGGTTCTACTTGTTCAAGCAAAGAGAAGAAAAGGAAGCTAGTTTGAAGCTGTCAAGAAATCAAGGTTAAGAAACTATCCTAACTTCCTTTTTGTTATGTTTGTGTTAGGAAAACTCTAACTCTTCTAAATGTGTTTTTGGGTTGGTTTGAGTTGGGTTTTGTAGTTTTTTTGCTTTGCTGGAAATTTATAAAGGAAAGGGCAAAATGCCTCATTTCCGAAACCGATACTCTCCTCCTAAGAGCGAACCCAAAGATTCAAAATTTCCACTTCGCCTCCTCGACTAAGGCTACTACCCCAACAGGTCCTCGCTAGCGAAGGTTCCCTACTCCTAGGTAAACCTGCAGTTCTGTTTTTGTTTCCTTTCTTTTGTTAATTCTAGAAACCATCACTCTTTTGTTCATATTTCGAAGGAGTGATAATTAGGTATGAAATTGGATTAATTCAGGATCTTAACAAGTGAAAAAAAAGGGTTCGTACATGTATACAAGTTATATGATCTTAATTACTAAATAAAATGTCAGTAACATGGATATAAGTACGAATCTCGCCACCTCGACGAAGCTTCTCTTCGCCTTGGTGAACTTGTTTTTAGGCAAACTTTATTTTCTTGCCCCTTATTTGCTTACTTTATATAAATACAAGAATGTGATTAAACAACAATATAACATGCTCTGAAACACATATAAGTGTATGCCTACTTAAGAGATAATGAATGAATAGGCACTCTTGATTAATGCTTTGGCACTCTCTATTTAGTACTTCAGCACTCTCTGTTCAGTGTTATGGCACTCCTGCATAGTGCTATGACACTTCTATTACATGGTGTAGGCACGTTTTGTTTGTGCTTCGTCACCTCTGTTCATTATTGTACCATATCTTCGGGTACCTATTGTGTTGTGTCACTCTCATTCATTGTTACCGGTCTATACAGGTAAACATTTATATGATAAGTATCTGAACAATGAAATATATGAAAACAATGTAATCAGCTCTTATGCTAAGGCATATCTCAGTTTTGTCCTGTAATGTACCTATGGGTACATTCTGTTATGAGATTCTATTATGTACTCCTATGGGAGATCGAACATTCTGATATGCAAATTATTTTACATGTATACTGTAATTGAGGACCACCATAAGTGGTCATATATGTTATATGTTTTCCCACTAAGCTATAAGCTTAGTACGGGTGTTTCATTCGTGTAGGTACTAAAGAGGTCGTCAAAGATATCCCGCATTCGCCAAGGCCAACACAGCAGTAGGAGTCTTTATGATGTAGGTCCCCGAATTAGTTTTGTTGTAATGAAAATGTAAATGTAATATTTTGAGATAGTGAAACTTGTATAAATACAACTAGTTAGAGACTCAAATGTATGAGCAGGACAATTTTAAACACCACTACGGTGGTAGTCTTACAAGTTTATGTCTTCATGAATATATGCTTAAAATAGGCCCACTAATATCAAGTTATAGCTTTCGCCCTGTACATGACACCCCCTCACTTGACAGGTCGGGAAAGGAGCATGCACCACCGTAGAATTGATGCAACTAAACTTGATGATGTTGTAGCAAGCGCAATTAGTTTTTTAGATCTTATGGTTGCAAGAATTGTTCAATATAGGTATGTTTTTCCACTTCCACCAAGGCCATCAATGAAAAATGTTGTGATTCTTCATTAAAAACTTTTTCCAGTATTGTATCATATGCGTATTTTTGTTTAGAATTTAAAGATTTTATAGCTGCAATATCTTTTTTATCAACAACAATTTGTAATTCTTCATCAATTTCCTTGAGTATATTTCCTTCATTATTTAAGCATATATCATGATTTGTTAGATGATAATTATGTATAGTTTTTCCCATTGATTCAAGAATTTGATTAATATTATGTAACACTTTCGATTTGATATCATTTGATTCATTGTATAATAAAATGTAATCATCAAACATTTGTTTTTCAAAATTTTCCTATAGTTCTTTAGGATTGTTAGGTTTGCAGAATACCAAGATTGTTGCAAATAAATGTCGTAGAGCAAAGGGCATTTGGTATAAAGAAGCTTCTTTTAAAGCCAACTCTATACTGTCATCTGTATCTAGTAATCCATGTGATAAAGCAACTTCATGAAACGATGAGGTTAAAGTATCATTTACATTTTTGAAGTGTTCGAATGATGTTGCACCTCTTATATGATTTAATAGCAAACGTAAATAGTATCTTTCACTATCAGTTGGATTGATTGACACAACTCTACTAATGATGTTTCTTAGTTTCCGAGTCATCCATATCTTATCTCGTTGACTCCAAACAAAATGTTATGGAAATTCTTTATACAATAAAGTTTGAGTTTTATTATTTATTTTATGCATTGAGAAGTATTCGGTAAGCATAGATTTTGCGTAGAAATCATTATTTAGTATACTATTTAAATTATCAAATTTTGTAAATGTGATAGGTTGTTTGTTTTCGAGATGAAATTGAAATGTTATCATAGATGGTTGTATTTCATTTAGAGAGAAACTATAAATTCAACACATTGCCTCAAGCGAGGAAAACCACCATGTAGCTTGAAAGTTTTTAATTCATCTATGCTTTCAACAGATTCTTCATTAGTACTATATATAGCAGCTCAGTCATGTCCTTTATAAATATACTTATATAAATACTTAACTGCTTTAATAGTTGAGCATATTTCTACATTAATATGACAATTAAATTTTGCAAGTAAATGGAGGATCAGACAATAAACCCAACGACATTCAAACTGACCCTCTATTCTATCTTTTTTACTGTTATTACGCCACCTATACTTTGGATAACAATCTTTTCCTTTTGTGGTTTGAGAACAAAAGGCTTTAGGGTAGGCATTTCTACATCTTCTTTTTTTGTTCATACAAACGTTGTTTAAATTTAGATCACTACATGAGCCATGCATCATAGGTTTTATAACTATTGAATATAAGTTTTCATTTTTTATTATATCTGGAATCTCGACACATACAATTTCATCGAAAGATTTAGGTGCTATAACACCCCAAAATATACCCTAATCATTTTCAACAAGTTTAGGATATTTTGCAGGTATAATTTGAAATTTTCAGAATTTGAAAACGCAAACTGAATCCGAAACCCGAAATAAGTAAGGGTAAATTTGGCTTTGCCAAATCACATAAGACAAAAAGATGAGGCTATTATAGAAATAACATAACTTGTGGATCAAATAGAAAAGAGTTGAAGGGCTAAAGTGAAATAAAATGAGACTTAAGTAAAAAGAATGCATTATTAGTGGCCAAACAAGGCCTTATGGAATTAGACCAAATAAGACCAATTTTGGTCTCACACCTGGGCAGCTGCCAGTCAATACAGCAAGAGAGTATACAGGCAAGTAGAGGAAGTTAAGAAGAAGAAGAAGAAAAGAAAAAAAGCAAAAGGATCACTATGTATTTCCGTGACTTTGAGTATGGAAAGGTATGATTTGTAAGGGTTATATGGAGGTGTTTAAGGAAATTAGTGGAGTTCCATTAAGGCTACATGATAAGAATCCATCCTAACCCTAGATGTCTTGAAAGCTGTAGCTTCAGAACCCCTAGTTTGCATAAGACGAGTAGGGAATCCTCCCTTTCGAAAGCAGGGATTCTCGGTTTATGATGTCAGGATACATGTTCAGTGTTAGGAATTTGACCTAACTTACAAGTATTTGAGATCGGGCTTGAAAACCCTAATTAATCTCCATGTTTTGGTTTTGGTGAGGTTAGGAACCCATTTGGGAGAGATGTTTTTTGTATAAATATATAAGTTTATATGTTCTCACTAAGCTGTGAAGCTACACTGGGTTTCTTAATCCCAGTGCATTGCAGAGGACGTCCGCGATCTTCCGCACACTACTGGGCCAGCACACTAGTAGGGGTTCATCACATGTAGGTTCCGCGCTCTAAATATGTAAATGTAAATGTACAGTTTTTGTATATGTATATGTAAATGGGACTCAAGACTGTATGTATTGATATCAGAACACCATCACGTGGTGGTTTTATTTTCAGATCCTCGGGATATGATATTTGATTCGGGCTGAGCACTCGCCCACCAACGCCCGAAAGAAAGTAAAGAGTCCCGTACCCAATCTCGCGACCCTCTGCCTCGCCCAGCGGGGAAATGGGCGGATAAGTTGCATCGTAGAGCTTAGGCTTGGGACGCTTTTCCTGGGAGGAGTCTTAGATTGGCGATGTGCCCCACATAAGAATGTGTTTCAGCTTTAATGCGATGTCCTTTGCTTTGTGTATTGTTCAGGAATGGATCCACTCAAGAAGTCAGAGATCACCAAAGCCGCGCCCTTGGATCAATTTGTTTCTGGTCCATCTGATTCAACGACAAATGAATATGATTCAACTAAAGCATTGGTAAAAATCTCTCAGGATATGGCAAGGGTCTTAGATCGACTCATGGCCCTATGATCTCCAAGTGATTCAGTAAGAAAGCATGGAGTCGAAACTGGTTTTGGCTTGAAAACCTAGAAAGGGTTCTAGATGAGGTGAGATATCCTGTGGACCAAAAGGCCACATGTGTAGTTTCCCATCATGTTAAAGGAGCAACTTATGATCAGAAGTCGGTTTTGAGAAATCCACTACTTCTAGATCCAGTTACATTGAACTACTTCGTCACAGAGTTTAATATAAAGTATGTCACTGATGATTACAAGGAGTCAAAATGGAAGCAATTTTTTACTCTAAGACAAGGGAAAATGACAGTGGCTGAATATGAGAAAGAATTTAGCTTTCTTAGTAAATATGCATCGGAGTCCGTTCTTACAGAAAAATTCAGATGTAGACAGTTTGATGAGGGCTTACATGAGTCCATCAAAAGGTACCTCATGGTTGTTACTTCGCTACAAGTTGTCAATTTTTATCAGCTAGTACAAGTGGCTATAAAAATTGAAAAATCTGAAATGAAGAGTCAAGAAAAAAATAAAGAGAAAAAGTTCTCAATAGGGGGTTCCTCTTCAGGAAAAAGACCTAGAGAGTCACAAGTTGATTCAGTACAAGGTTCAACTATAAGGGGTAAGAGGCAAGGACCTACCATGACACAAGGTTCCAGTTGAGGCATCTCAACCAGACAAGAGGAAAGACATGCATGCCCGCACTGCCACAAATGTCATCTTGGTATTTGCAGACGGGTAACTGGGGGTTGTTTCCGATGTGGGAGCACTAACCACGTAATAGCCAACTGTCCGCGAGGATCGGGAAGTTCTAGAAATCCTCAAGGAAGTGGTAGAGGAGGGACTATTGTACCTCCACAAACTCAAAGTAGGGGTAGAGGACGAAGTGGTACACAAGGAAGAGGTAGCGCTTCAGAGACAATGAATCGTCCTGCTACTACAGCCCCAACACGAGCTTATGCTATGAGAGCTCGTGAAGATCCGAACATACCAGGGGTTATTGTCGGTACCACTCTCTTCATATTGATCGTATGCTGACCGATTCTGCCTATGCATTCATATATATGCATGGAGCAAATGAGTGATAAATTGCCTTAAGTAGAGCTGTTAGCTTATGATCTGCTTGTTACAAGTCCTTTGGGTAATAGTGTTAGAGTCAACCATGTGTATAAGAATTGTCCCCTAATGGTACATGATAGGGATTTTTGGTTAATTCGATTGCTTTGCCTTTTCATGAGTTTGATTTGATTTTAGGCATGGATTGGTTATCCAAACATCGAGCTATAGTTGATTGTGATAAGAAAACAATACTGCTTAAATGTTCTGACCTGTCGAAAGTAACAGTACGGGTATCCGATCTGAATCAATACCGAAAGTTATTTTAGCTATGAAGCCCTCGACGCTTTCTCGAGAAAAATGTCGCTAAGCCTTTTTGGCTTTTATTCTTGACTCCAAAAGAGAGCAAGTGAATTTAGAAAATATTCCTGTGATTAGGGAGTTCCCTGATGTGTTTCCTAAAGAGTTACCGGGAGTACCACCTGAAAGAGAAGTGGATCTCTCTATTGAAGTAGTACAGGGAATGACTCCTATTTCGAGGGCACCCACCGATATGTCTAACTGAACGCAGAGTTAAGACCCAACCATATTTCATTATTAAGGGCTTTATTCCAGGTCTCACCTTGGGGTGCGCCGGTTTTATTTGTTAAGAAGAAAGATGGCACTCTTCGGATGTGCATTGACTAATGGAAAAGTACAAGTAATAACAAGTAATCGCCAAGAATAAAGTGATTTATTCACTACCGAAGGAGCAAGTGTCTTTCAAGATAGACTTGCGATCGATATTATCAACTCCGGTAAAAGAGGTTGAAAATGTTTTCGTAACCCGTTATGGCTACTTTGCGAGTTTTATGTTAATAGTTAACCAATGCTCCTATTGCATTTATGGATTCTGATGAATAGGTTTTACACCCTATTTGGATCAATTTGTCATGGTAATATTGGATGCAGAGTGCCTTCTCTTCTTTCACGCTTCTTCGCGCCATCCTGGTGTATTCTAAAGATGCATAGCATGAACACCATTTGAGGATAGTATTGCAAACTTTGAGAGAGAATCAGTTATTTGCAAAGTTAAGTAAATGTGATTTTTGGCTTAAGGAAGTGTCAATCCTAAGTCATATTGTATCTGTCAATAGATAGAGGACCTGCTGGAAAATCAAGAGTTATGAATTGGAAACCTCCTCGAAATGTAACCGAGGTGAGAAGTTTCTTGGGCTTGGCAGGTTATTATCGGAGATTTGTACAACGATTTTCAGATATAGCATCCTCACTTACAAGATTATCTCTAAAGGGAGTGAAGGAGTGGATGATAAGGCAATCCAGTTTTGAAAGGTTAAAAGAAATACTGGTTGAAGCACCAGTGTTGATTCAGCCTACTTCAGGTAGGGATTATACTTTGTATAATGATCCTTCGAAGATAGGTTTGGGATGTGTGTTGATACAAGATGGGAAAGTGGTGGCTTATGCTTCCAGACAGTTGAAACCGCATGAACAAAATTATCTCACTCATGATTCGAGTTAAGAAATATGGGTGGTTCGCTGGTACCAAGTACACTTATTTATATGAGAAAATGAGAATTTTCACTGATCATAAGAGTTTGAAATATTTGCTAACTCAAAAAGATTTGAACTTGAGGCAACGTCAGGTGGTTAGAATTGTTTAAAGACTATGATTGTATAATTGATTAACATCCCTAAAAGTAATGTAGCGGCGAAATTTTCGTCGAGTAGAATTATGTGATTTTCTTGGTCTTTGGCGATTGCTACTAGGAGATCACTTGTGGTTCTGGCCCAACGAGAGCTGGCACTGATTTGAAGCAAATGGAGGTAAAATGCCTGTAGCGATGATGCCAAGTCGTAGGAGGTGAGAGAGGCAAATAGTCAAACCGAGACAAGGCCGATTATTCCATAGATGAAAGTGGAGGTTTGTCAGACAAGAACAGATTATGTACCAAATGATATGGAATTGAGAAAGAAGATGTTATGAAAGTTTCACACATCAAGTTTTCACCATGCACCCTCGGAGGAAACAAATGTACCAGGATATGAAACAAAGATACCGGTGGCGTAGGGATGAAAAGGAAATTTCGAAAGTACGTGCATCATGTCTCGATTGACGTTATGTGTTGAATTGGCACCGTCCGGTTTATTGAATCCCTTCCACCCCTGTAATGGAAGTGGGATACACATTATGACTTGATCCGGCTTCTCACCCAAAAGAAACATGATGCAATTTGGATAATTGTGGACAAATTGACCAAGTTTGCTCACTTCCTACCGCTTCGACTTGACTACTCTATGGATCGTCTAGCGGAACTTTATGTGAGTAAAATTGTCAAATTGCATGGGATTCCCGTATCGATAGTGTCCGATCGCGATCCACGGTTTACATCAAGGTTCTATAAGGAATTACAGTCAGCTTTTGGTACGAGGTTGAACTCTAGCACTGCTTTCGATTCACAAACAGATGGACAGTCTAAAAGAGTGATTCAAGTGTTGGAAGATATGCTTCGGGGCTGTGTATTAGATTTTCCGGGAAGTTGGGATAGGTATATTCCACTCATGGAATTTGCCTATAACAACAGTTATCAGTCCAATATTGGTATGGCCCCGTATGAAGCTTTGTATGGAAGAAGATGTAGAATTCCTATGTGTTAGATAGAGTTGAACGAGCATAAGATTATTGGTCCTGATTTAGTAAAAGAAGCGGAAGAAAATGTTCAGATTATTCAGCAGAGGTTAAAGGCTGCCAGTGATAGACAAAGGTCTTATGCTAATGTGAAAAGAAAGGATATAGAGTATGAAGTCAGAGACAAAGTGTTTTTAAAAGTCTCTCCGTGGAAAAAGATACTCCGCTTTGGAAGAAAAGGAAAACCTGAGTCCAAGATTCATTGGCCCTTACGAGATTTTAGAAAGGGTTGGACCAATAGCATATCGTTTGGCACTCCCTCTGGAGTTAGCCAAATTACATGATGTATTCAATGTGTCTATGCTTCGGATATATCGTTCTGACACATCGCACATATTAGCAAATTAAGATATATAAGTGCCAAGAAGATTTCGATTTTCATGAAGATCAAAGCCATTCTGGCATCGTGAAATAAGACAATTATGGAACAAGCAAGTCCCGCTGAGTAAAGGTGCTTTGGCAACATCACGGTATGGAAGAAGCTTGATGGGAACCGACTGACAATGAGGGCACAGACTACCCGCAGAAACATGTAGCTAGGCAGCTTCCGAACCAACAAAATTTATAAACCTAAACCTTCTACTGTTGTAGCCTAGCTACTGTAGTATAGTGGCTCTAAGGTCGAACTCAAGGATGGGTTTTCTTCGCACAAATGATTTACAGTGAGCTCAAAAAGGTGAATTTCAATTTGGATTTTTGGGTTTGATAAAACAAAAGAGTGTACGGTGGTTTATGTGCTGAAAATAAAATGAAGAAAAATAAGAAAAAGAACTCAAGCATCTGACTACTAGGTTGAGGTCCTAAGGTAAATGAGAGGTTCTCGGCTTTTCTCGTTAGGGAGGATGAGACCTATGGGGTCATTTCCCGAACCTGATCTTCATTTGCTTTAAAATCTGAACCCTAACAATTTTCCTTTTGAAACAAAGCATTTATTGAGCATAAATGCTCTCGGACAGTGAAAACATGTCCCCTGATGTACCCTACAGTGACTCATAGAAGACAACTAACCGAATCTCAGTAAATCTAGCAATAAGCATCCACTTAACCCAAAAATATTGCCAAATACTGGTCAATCAAGGCATCACAAGAGGATTTAAACCTAGATTGAAAGATAGAAACATAAATGCTAATAACTGCTTGCATTAAAAACAAGAGAACCAAAATTTTACCTCAATACCAAAGCCCAGTAGCCCTCCTCTTCAAGGATGAAGGGGTTTTAGCCAACCATCCCTTGAGTTGTCATTCTCAAGGGGTGTTTGGCAACTGAGAAAATGAAAGAAAATGAAAGAAAATGAAAGAAAAATGGGAGAAAATAAAAGCGGCGGGAAAAACTGGTTGTGCGGCCAAAAATTTATTCACTGGACAAAAAGTCTCCCCCAGTGTGTACAAATGGCTTATATAGCCACCAAGACAAGCAAAATTACCAAATTACATGAACTATCACTATTACATAGAGGGTAAAATGGGAAGCAAACCAAAAAGTGACAAAAAAAATCAAAAAGGTAAAAAGGCGTAGGAAAGTGAATAGTGCAGTGAAAGGTGAACAATGGCGCAGAGGCAATTTCGTAGGTTGCGAAAATTTCGCAGCTCGCCGCTTTCTTCTTCTTCTCTCGTTTCGCTTTCTTCCGTTTTCGACCCGCAGCTCGAAGTTCGACTCGAATTCTTCATGCTTGGATCAACTCAACAATTTTAGCATAAAATACCGTAAAAACTACAAAATTTTTCACAAAATGCGATCGCTATAATAACAAAGGATCTTAATGTGCAATCGGGTTAATTACTTTCGATTAGTACACAAAGAACTCAAACCCGTAATAAACAGGGTTCAAAATAGCACTTTGAGAACTAATCGCACTCTCATTTTAGCTTCGTAATTTCTGGTGACCTAAATTTAGTTTAAGGGGGGGGAGAATTGTAACACCCCAAAATATACCCTAGTCGTTTTCAACATGTTTAGGGTATTTTTCAGGTACAATTTGAAATTTTCGTAATTTAAATGTAAAACGTGAAATTTGAGAAACCCGGAAATAAGTAAGGGTAAATTTGTATTTTGTCAAATTGGGACACAAAAGTCATAAGACAAAAATATGTGAGGCTATTATAGAAATAACATAACTTGTGGAGCAAATAGAAAAGATTTGAAGGACTAAAGTGAAATAAAAGGAGACTTAAGTCAAAAGAATGCATTTTAAGGCCAAACAAGGCCTTGCGTAATTAGGATCACAAGACCAATTCTCTCACATTTTTGGCATTTTTGGTTAGGCCAATACGGGAAGGCCAAGAGAGGAGAAGAGAAGAAGTAGAGGAAGAAGAAGAAGAAGAAGAAAAAAAAAAGGGTATGGATCACTATGTATTTGTGACTTTGAGTATGGAAAGGTTTGATTTGTATGGGTTATATGGAGGTGTTTGTATGGAAATTAGTGGTTCCATTGTTACGGTTTTGATAAGAATTCATCCTAACCCTAGATGTCTTGAAAGTTGGGTTGGTAAACCCTAGTTTGCATAAGATGAGAAAACTTCCTTCGAGTAGACTTGGTTTATGATGCTGATACATGCTCGGGGTGTTAGGAATTCGACCTAACTTATAAGTATTTGAGATTGGGCTTGGAAAAACCCTAATTAATCTCCATGTTTGGTTTTGGTGAAGTTAGAACCCATTTGGGAGATGTTTTTTTGTATAAATATATAAGTTATATGTTCCCACTAAGCGTAAAGCTTAGCACGGGTTTTTAATCCGTGTAGGTACAAAGGAGGACGTCCACGATCTTCCGCACACTACTGAGCCAACACACTAGTAGGGGTTCATCACATGTAGGTTCCACGCTCGGAATATGTAAATGTAAATATACAGTTTTTGTATATGTATATGTAAATGGGACTCAGGACTATATGTATTGATACTGTAAACACCACTATGGTAGTAGTTTTATTTTTGTATCCTTGGATATGATATTTTGATTCAGTTATAAGACTTAGGTCCACCAATGTCTGAAAAAGAAAGTAAAGAGTCTCAGTCCAGTCTCGCGACCCCTTCGTCCACCTAGGTGGGGGAAATGGGGCGTGACAGGTGTAGTTAGTTTTGCGTTTGTTTTCAAAATGATTAAAAAGTGACCATGTGGAAGACCTCTTTTTTGGAACTCGATCACATATACATACGCATCTATAGATCCAAATATTTGTTTCTTGAATAATTCGATCTTTAATTCTTCTAGTTTTGCTCTAAATATGTGTACAATTAAATCAGGTCTATTTTGTGTTTCTTGATTTGAGTGCAATTCTGCTTTGATTTCAGGCCAATTAGGATTGCACATTACTGTCAAGAAAATATCTGGTTTTCCAAATCGTTGAACCAATGCCATTGCATCCATGTATCTTTTACGCAAATCTCTAGGTTATTACCTTGTGTCTCACCAGCATGAACACTATCAACAATTCCTTGATATAATCCACTTTGGATTTCATGTTGTTTGTTACAAAAAAAAAATCTAATCTTGATGTTTCAAGTTTGATATACATATCCACTATGTATTGTTGTAACAAGCGGCCTGTATGAAGAAATATTGATCTATCATGTTCTCTAATTTGTAGCTTATAACAATAATACTCCTGACAAGAAACCTCGTTTCTTTTCCTTTGGTTTTGTAAGGTTGTGTAAAAAAATAGTGAGATAAATATAATGCAAAAGTAACACGGTTATGATTCATAAGGGAAAAGCAAATGATAAAAGAGATTGCATGTGTACATGCCTTTGCTTCATAGGGATTGATTACAACGTTGCCATCACAACGATATTGCGGGTTGCTTTTGTTCATTCTTTGAATCCCTTGGTGTCAACCACTATCTCCACACAGTAACAATAGAGAATATTGCAACGGATCATAGCAACCATAATAATATTGAACTTTGTGGCTCTGGCCATAATGGGTATAAACAAGAATTTCTCTGCCTATCTTATTTCGACAAAAAATGTTTTCAAGTTCATTGTTTTCAATCCATATTGCAGCAACCTCTGATGTCGAAGGAGTATTGTAAACTCTTTGATCTAAATCTACATTGAATCTTATTTGAATTTTGTAATTTTCTAAATTAGATATATTCTTAGACTCCGAAAAAAGTTACTCTAAGGATTAACTTTCAATATCGCAATTATTTTTTGTATAATAGATGAATTCATTTTATTTGATAAATGCAATCGATTTTCAATTTCATGCTCAGAATCATAAAAATAAAGTTATAAATATGATAGGTGATCATCATATGGTAATAATTCATTAATAAAATGATATACTAGAACTTGTACTCGAAATGTAGACATGCCTTTATTTCTCTTATATAGATTTTTATCATATTTAACTCCGAAAGATGTGAAAGCGAAATTGTTGTAGTAGGTTCTAATATATTTTCGAAATTCAATAGCTTCCATAGATTTCGATGTATAAAATTGGTAAAGTTCTTTCGGAACACCATTTGTAACTAATAATATCTGTCCATCAGAACAACAAAATCCTTCTGTTTCATGTTTTAATCTTTTTGCATGGCAATATTTGCAAGAAGGAATTGTTTCTAATATGTTGGGTTCAGAAGCTATGTTTTCTAGAACACATTTTCTTTTCCTATTTTCTGGACAATAATTATCTGCAATAGAAGAAGAATAACTGAGAACTCAATATTGCTCATTATTTTTCGGCAAATAATATTTTTTACCTTCTATATTGGTGTTAAACATATCATTATTAGTTTGTAATTCTGCATGGCTTGAGGAATTTCCTATAAACAAACGAAGTTAACTAAATTATTGAAAAATATTTATACATAATATGACAATCATTTTAGTAAGGTGGACGAAATGAAACTCACCAATTTCAAACGACGTAAATTTATTTATCTGCTCTTTTCCTTTTTTGCTTATTAAATCCCTGGTAATCGCATAAGCCAAATTCTATATAGATAATGAGATTATTGGATTGTGAATTAGATATTATTATATACACATAAGTTGAAATGTCGAGATAATCCTAAGAGCGGATACCTTGTTGTGGTTTTGTTCTTTCATTAATCACAATATTGTTTCTATCTCTATTGGGATTTGCTAAAAGCAGTCTCATTTTCTTCTCAGCATACATTTCTCTTCTTTTTTTTGGCATATTTCTGTAGTGTGGGTCCAGCCCAAACTACTTGGCGGCCCATTTGTTACTTTTTTTTCTCTTAAGCCCATTAGGGCTACAAATGTTATAAAAAAAACCGAGAAGGAAGCAATGATTTCGTGAGCAAAGAAATTAGCTTTTTTTTTGGGGAGCAGTAAAATAGTACTTGTGCAGGTGCGTTTCGGGAGCGTAAGAGAGCCGTGGCAAAGGTGTTTTCACCAGAGCGCTTTTTCAAGAACAGAGGCGTACCAGATTTGTCAAGGTGAAAGGAATTTTTTGAGACGCTGTAAAGTGGAGATCTTCATCAACTGCCTTGATTTGAGGCTAGATTTGCCTTATTATTTTATTCACTATATTTGATGATTTCTACTGTTTTGGGATCAATGGGCTGAATTAGGGCTTTGGTACCTAAATTATTATAGTGGATATTTGGGTGGATTCCGACAAAGGTCCTGCGGGTTTTTCCCTCTTCTCACTTCAGGGGAGGTTTTCCACGCAAAATTTCTCTCTCGTTATTTTGCGGTGATTATCTCCTGGCATATTATTTTGGCTGCATTTTATTGGACTCAACAAAGTTAAATCAACAAGGGAAAATATTCCGCCTGTTTATTTCTGCACGCGGTAATTAGCCCTGCTCCATTGCCGGGGTATCAGGTTGGTGTTATTTAAAATGGAGGAATCTTTCTGAGTCGCTATGATTTAGACTAACTCGCCTAATTATTCTATCCTGCCTAAGAATGCCTAAGATATTCTTTATTGCAAGGATTTATATGCGCCATCGATGGGGATAAAGTAAACCAAAGATATGTCGTAGCGTAATCTAAGATCATGCATAGAAAAACAAGAGCTCTAATCGACAAAGGTAGACCAGAGTGTGTTTTCATCACGCGGTCACAGAGACTGATGCTACCGAGCTTTGGAAAATTAGAATCCATGTACGAACGAAGATCGCATGTAATAAAGCCACTTTGATTAGAAGGCTAGTAACCAAGTATAAAATGGGCACAACAGAAAGGCAGCACACCGTTGACTTTCAAGGGTTGCGTCTCGCCAAATGCTATGAAGATTTAAGATTGAAGATGAGTTGTGCCACAGTTACTTTGAGTTCGCCGATAGTTGGGATACTCTAGTTATCTCACTTAAGAATCTCAAGACCTAATGGCAATTTAACCTTGATACAGAAAAGACAAGCTTGTTTAACGAAGAAGCCGAAGGAAGGAATATGAATATCTTCGAGACCGAGGCTCTTGTCACAAGAGAACAAGGGAAGAGGTAAAGTAGAGAACCTAAGGGTCGTGGTAAATCCAAAGGCGTCAATCCAGAGAAAGTCTAGTGAAAGAAGAAAGTGTTATCATCAGGTAAGGAAGGACATATGAAAAGAAATTGTTATGCTTGAAACGGAACAAAAGAAGGCAAAATCAGAGTGAAAGATGGAAAACAAAATACTACACCGCTTTATCCTCGACGAAGATGTGGCGCCTATTTTCGAGATGAAGAATGCTCGCTCTGCTACGTATAACGAGGTTGGAGTGGATTATTTGATACAACAGGCCTTCTTATCATGTTACTCCTAATAAGGAGTTCTTCACATCATACAGGCCAGAGACTTTTTAGATCGTTAAGACAGAACACCAAATTTACCCAAGATTGTGGGTATCAGATGTTTGCATACGCATGCACGTTGGTTGTTCATTGACTTCAGAGATGTGCGGTATGTTCCCGAATTTACGCCTTAACTTTATTTCCGAGTCATTTCGACTGAAGGATATGTGAATTACTTGCACGGTAAATGGAAGCTTACCAAAGGTTCTTAGTAGCCGCTAGAAAGTAAAGGTTATAGCCACACTTTTACAGACAACAGAAAAAAATATGTGGAGATGAATTGAATGCAACTCAAGACGGGTTCCTCCCCAAATTTATGGGTACAAAAGATCGGGTCACATGAAAGGGAGAAAGTGGTTGTTATATACTAGCCAAAAGGCTCTCATTCCTTTACTAAAGGTGACATTTTAACCCTTTGGTGGATTATTGTTTATTTGAAAACATCATAGAGTTTCTTTTTCTAAATCTTCAAAAAGGAATCTAATATTTGGAATTGGTTTATTCTGATGTTCAGGGTCCCTGAGGTGGAGTCCCTGGGTGAAATAGATACTTTGTCACATTCATCAAGGATGCACTGCAAAGGTGTGGGTTTGTCCGCTAGCCAAAGATCAGTTTTATCGGGCTTCCGTAAATTCTACGCCTTAGCTGATGAGAGACAGAAAGCTTTTGAAGTTCTTCACAGACCGACAATGGAGGTGAGTATACATCAAAGAGCTTAGAACCACTTGCCAAAGACATGGTATTAGACATGAGAAGACAAGCCTCGTACCCACAAAGACAATGTGCTGGGTAGAGGATGAACCAGACTATTGTTGAGAAGGTCGATGCATGCTAAAAATGGCACCCACTCAGCGGCTTGGGGGTGAAGCTATTCATGTATCGTTTGTTACTTGATAACAGTCTCCTCGCCTTTGGAGTTTGATGATTCCGAGAAGTATGGACAGAAAAGATGCAAATGAGCTACAACTATCTTATGTTTTGGGTGCAAGGCTTTTGCACATGTCCCTAAAGAGCAGAGTCAAAGCTTACACAAAGCTTTCCATGTATTCTCATGGCTATGGAAATGAAGAGTTTGGGTACAGATTATGGGATCCAATGAAAGAAGATTTTCATAGAGATGTGATATTTTGCGAAGATCACTATTTCAGATTGTGAGAAGACCTAAAGGTTAAAGCTATCGCGATATGTTATTGATCCTACGCTTATTCGATATATTCCTTGCACACTATACTGGGACAGAGATATGATCGTGGATAGGCCAATTCGCAGACGTTGGTTGAGCGATGGGATGCTGTAGAGCATCAAGCCGCTGAGCAGGGGAGTACCTCACCAAGTCATTTCGTAACCTCAAATTAGAAGGACTAATAGGGAGAGTCGCCCATCATCCAAGTATCCTTCTTTTGTATATGTGTTGATTACCATGAGGGGGAGCCGCAGAATTTTCAAGTAGCACCATGCGTATAAGGTGTCGGATGAAAGCTATGCAGAAGAAATGCATTTTGTTAAAGAATGATAGTTATGAGTTGGTGGAACTTCAAAGGCGTAAAGGCATTATGAACAAATGGGTGTTCAAGCTGGGCAAAGATAGCATGGAAAATTGCCGGGCATAAAGTCAAGGTTTGCAATAAAAGGTTTTAGCGTAAAAAGGGTATTGACTTTGATGAGATATTCTCTCCGCTGTGAAATGTTCTTCATCGCAGTTGTTTTGAGTTTGACTGCTAGTTTAGACCTCGAAAGCTTGAACAGCTAGGATGAAGACCGCTTTTCTTCATGGTGATTTGAATGAAGAAATTTACATGTCACAACCTCGAGGGGTTTGGCAAGCGGTGCGGAGCACATGGTTTCAAATAAAGAAAAGTCTTTATGGGCCGGGCAACAGTTATGGGAGGGGTACAAGAAGTTTGATTCTTTTATGGTGAGCCACGAGTATAAGAGACAGATGCAGATCATTGTGTTTATTTTTAGCTTACAGATGGTAACTTCATTATTCTTTACTTTATGTTGATGATATGTTAATAATGTGGGAATGATTCAAATTTGATCGGGCAAGTCGAAGAGACGCGGTTCAAGTCTCTTGACACGGCGACTTGGCCT
The DNA here is from genome assembly GCA_016808115.1 of Tetrastigma voinierianum. NCBI lineage: Eukaryota > Viridiplantae > Streptophyta > Magnoliopsida > Vitales > Vitaceae > Tetrastigma > Tetrastigma voinierianum. The sequence goes on along the minus strand of JAEQBH010005757.1, from coordinate 147,943 downwards.
CGCAAAACAAATGTCGGGTATGCGACCATCGAGATAGAAAGGTGCAGTCATGGGTTGTCACAGGAAAGTATGTTGAATCAAAGCTTGAAAGGTTCAAATATGAAAAAGATGCTAAGTCTGCGCAAGCACCTCTAGCCAATCACTTTAAGCTAGTAGCTTATGCCTCACTACAACAGATGAAAAGGAAAAGATGGCTCCTTATTCCCAATTCTCAGTTGGGGAGTCTTATGTATTGTATGGTTTGCGGGCTAAGGTCCGGGATATTGCACATGCTATTAGTACAAGGAGTAGATTTCTCTCAAATCCGTGAAATGGTTATCGGGAAGCAAAGGGAATGGATCTTCAAATATTCAGGGGTAATTTTCAAAATTGTGTTTGAGTTTTCGGGGGTTCAACCAAGTGTTAGAAGGTTTTGGCGTGATTATATGGCAGACTCATGGTAGAAAGTCGACTGGCTTTTGCCCCTCCCTCCTCCCTCCCTCCTACTTTGCTTGTGGAGCTGCTTTCATGGCGCCTCTTAAGTTACGTATGTGTCGCTTTATCTACTACCGAGGCGCGTAATATATAGCAGCAACTAAGCAAAGAAATAGATGTTATGGATGAAGAGATTTCCAAGAGTCGGGTTTGATGCAAGATGAGTATGTTGCGCTTTTGTGATACCGAGTGCATGGATCGGAAAGCAAGAATACTTCGCGCACTATCTCCGCGTATAAAGCAATATCATGAGATATCATTATTACGAGATGTCATTGAAAAGAGCTATGAAGCTTAAGAAGATTCACATTTTAATCCTCCACACATGACAAAAAGTTGTTACTTAAGCCTCGAAGTTTTCAGGCCGGTCACTTAAGATGGACTCTAACTCGAGATGTTAGGAGTGCACTCTTATGTCACCGGGGAGGGGAGATTTTCAGGGCGGTGGGCCCTCAACAACTACTGCAAGGCCCACGTGTTACTTTTTTCTCTTGGCCCTTTGTGGCTAAGAATGTTATAAAAACCCGAGAAGCAAAGAAATGGGATTTTCGAGCAGAGTCAGCTGGGAGCGTAAAATGTGGCTTATGGTGTGCTGCTTCTCTCGGGAGTTAGTAAGAGAGCCGTGCAGGGCCAGCAGAGCAGCTTTTTCAAGAAGAGAGGCGCGATTTGCTGCTGTGAAAAAGTAATTCTGAGACAATAAGGGAGTATCTTCATCATCCGTCGATTTGAGGCTAGACGTTTATTATTTTGGCCCACTATATTTAATGATTTTATTGTTTTGATCACTCCAGCTTTAGAATTTTAAAGTTTTGTACCTAAATTATTATAGTGGATATTTGGGTGATCTACAAAGGTCCCATTTTTTTCCTCTTCTCACTTTGGGGGAGGTTTTCCACGTTAAAATTCTTCGTTATTTTTGTGATTATCTCCTTTTGGTGATATTATTTTTCTTACGCATTTTATCGACTCCTACCGCGTTAAATCAAATGAAAAATATTCAACTGCTTATTTCCTGAACACTTCAACTTTTTTAATCAGATTGTGATGCATACTAGTTTTTTTTCTTATTACTTGGTGTATAAATTTTTCTATGGGGTGGAGCCATATTTTTCTACTATTGGTGATCCTAATATAACAGAAAAATCAAAGATATAAACAACATATGTAAGTACAAATAAATAAATTTTTAATAAATATATTATCAGAGCAAAAATCACATAAATAATGTGCATACGAAATTTGTCCAATTGATATAATAATCCAGAAAGTAACACAATGAATTGAACTTTAAATCACAATTAAATCGTTTCACTAAATAAATAAATAATTAAAGCTATGAATAATTGACAAAAAGCAAATAACAATACTAATGTGCTACAATAACAAAATTATAGAATAAAAATCAATCTATAAAAGGAAGCAATTATAAATGAAGAACTGAATAAAAGTAAAACATAATAAAGAATTGAAAGGGTTGAATATAAGTAAAAGATAATACAAACTTAGAATCAATTTATATAAATAGTATCCTACATTTAATTTATAATTTGTTTGCTTGTAGAACACAGACTGTTTGGGAAGTTAACCAGCAAAGCAGCAAGAGAGGGAAGGTCGGCTGTCAAAATGGGTTTCTGGAATAGAGAGAGACAAAGGGCTAAGCACCAATTATTTCAGCCTTAAGTTATAGCATGGCACGCTTCTAAATTTATGGCAAGAACATAAAAGCATAAAATATTACAACTTCAAATAATAAATTAAAAAAAAAGGTTCAAACGTAAAAGCATGAAATATTGCAACATTAAATAATAAATAAAAAAAAGAAAATGTTAACCTTCTACTCAAAGCTTTGATGAGTTCGAAATAGTATCTGGAATTGAACTCTGAAATCTTGTCACAACAGTAGGATGGATCTCGAGACGAGAACTCAAAGCTATTCTTTTGTTAGTTTATGGCTGATGAATTGAAATTGAGGGGGAGAATGAGAATGGCAGTAGATATTGCTAATGGCTTGGAGTATGTTCTGAAACCACAAAATCTCCATCATGGTGAGAACTCATTGCAGTTGACAAACCAAAAATAAAAGTTATGTTTATATAATCCCAAAAGCTCCGTCAGCATCTTATACATATTCCCAAAATCAAAGCAATCACAGCAACCCAAATTATGTATACTGATGTTTTTAAGTTCTTTAATATACATATTCCCAAAATCAAAGCAATCACAGCAACCCAAATTATGTATACTGATGTTTTTAAGTTCTTTAATAGGAGTGGGGTCATTTTCATCAAGACTGTTTAGCAGCATAGAAGACTGTTATTCTTAGTGCTTTGAAAGTAACCTTCCAAAGCACTTTCTAGAAATTACACCCCTTCTTCCCATTGTAAGATGTGGAGAAGAGAAAGCAACATGAGGAGACTGATATTTCCAATCTTATCAGAAAATAATACAAATGAAAACAATGTATTATAGAATGAAGAAAGATAGAGCAAATGTTAAGAACACTTTGTGTTTATATAGGATACCAAGAATCTGAGACTAGATTTCAACAAGAACCTGTTGATTTTAGTAAGAAGGATCGTGAATTCATTCGGTCAAGAAGGTACAAATGATCTTCTGTAATTTCTCATGCTTTTCATCTTCAGAGGACTCCACACTAACTGTTTCCTTTGCAGGGCAATTATTGCTGGGTGCTTTGACCTCAACGAGCCTGCTTCAATGGGAGGACTACCCATGAATTTACTACTGCTCCTCATGGCAGTTGGTGTTGCCTGCTGCTGCGATGATGAGCCCATGAATCTACTACTGCTTCTCATGGAAGTTGGTGTTGCCTGCACTGTTGTTGCACCAGATGCCCGTTTCACTGGCGAGAAAATCCTTGATATTCGTCGTATCCTTTGTGGATCCCTCACAAAGGAATGCCTGCTCTTTAACTGAGTGCTCAGTGGTGTGGCCATGTGTGAGCTTGATTCAGAGCGGAATGTTGCAATGGAGACTCTTCTCTTGGGTTGAAGAACCTTAGCTGTTGATGTTGGAGGAAGTCTGAGAGCAATGGAGGACCGTCTTGGCTGCAAAAAGGATTTTGTATTGGTTGCTGCAGCTGTTGATCTGAGCATGTTTTCTTTGTCAATCGCTGAAGCTGGATGGATGGAAGAGTAGCTGCTCATGGTCTTGTGGGGTGGGATTGGAGATGGTGGGGGTAAGAAATTGGAGATTCTTCTCAAGGGCATCCTTGGTTTTGAGGGACCTAAAGGTGGCTTTTTCTCTGCTATGGTCATCAGTGGCTGTTTAAAAGATGATGAAGTTGGAGGTTTTGGACAAGCAGCAGCAATGGCCCTAGTTTCTTGTTTTAATCTGGTTTTCCTTTCCTCTGCTAACTGATTTTCAAGGTCTCGAACCTGTTGAAAAGATTACAATCAGTTATCTGTTTCAATGGCATGAGAAAATGAAAAGCATAACTTTAGGCATCTGTTATTAAAGATTGTAACTTCTTTTCTTATATTCTAGATGCCATTTTTGAAGGAGCAAAATAAGTGGTTACCTTCTCTTGAAGACTTCTGCAGATATGTTCTCTGGCTGCAAGTTTTAATTGCAGAGACTGCAAGTTATCCTGTAATTTTTTGGTTTCCTTCTCATCGTGCTTCATCTTTTCTGCCTGTTCATAAATGAAACCTAAGTTCAGCTAGCTCGAAACTACAGAGTTGTTTTGGAAAAGCTTGTTCATATTCACATACCAGTTGCTTATACTTGAAAAGCTCAGTGAGATCTGCCTGTTTACGAACTGGACCACACTCGATTCCTCGAACTCTGCTGGCAAAGTTCAGTGAGCAGAGAGTCTCTCCCAAGTCTGCAGCACTTGGGCTGATCTGGACAAACATAAGAGTTTTGCAGTCTCCTCCTGTATTTCAAGTTTTGATTAGTGATCTTTTTTCAGTTGAGGAAAAAGAATTAATATTTTAGCTTATTCTTAATCTGCAGCAAAACCTTGAAAATTGCAGCAGCTACAAATCCCAGCATACAATGCAGAAATTTAAGTATTAACACCCCAATGCATTAACTTGAAGTGCAGGGGGTTTGTAACAAGGAACTAGAGAATTTGCAGGAAATCCAGCTACATATAGGATCATCTCCCAATCAAATAAAATGTTTTAAAGATGAAAGAAGCTCACCGAGAGAGCTCTGTAGCATATGAGTGAGCTTGGAGTTCCTGATTTGGGGAGACAAAGAAATAAAACATATTTAGTTAAAGAAAATGAAGAATAGATTCACACAAAGATGAGAGAGAGAGAGAGAAAAAGAGAGGGAGAAAGAGAGAGAGAGAGAGAGATGTGCCTGTAAGGAATGTGGGCTGTTTTAGAAGCAAGGGCAGCGATAACATCGCCTAGTGCAGAGAGTGATTTATTTATAAATTGAGATTCCTTCAACCTTTCACCTTCAACTTCAATCCTGCCCACCCGCTCACTTCCAGCCAAGTCCACCAGCCAGAGGTGGCTTCTCGTCTTCTCTCCATTAACTAAATTCTCCCCCTTAACAGTCACTCTCAACAAGCTGCACACAAGATTATTTGATCATTATCACAACTCATAATATTATCAAATATAGTTTCATAATATTTAGAGAGCAGAAATCACCAGTGAGATCCGCAAAATTAATGCACTGCCATGATTTTTCTTGTGTAAATAAACTATGCAGAGAGAGAAAATTACCAGTGAGATCGGCTGCTGAGCTCATTGGCATTAGTTGATCCAACAGATCTAACTCGGCTTCCAGATTTAAGTAGTTCCCACACTTCATCTGTGCCATGAACACAAGCTTCAACTAGTCCTGGGACTTCTTGGGTTCCCTCTGCTGCTTGTTTGATCTCCAACCTTGATCCACATAACAGTCTATTCAGATTTATTCTAAGATAATTAAGCCAGTTAAAGGTCATTCTAATGTATTTAGCATCAAATGTGACCTTAAATTTAATTCAATAATCGACTTTTGTGATTTGACATGAAAAAAGACCACCATCACCACTTCCCAAATGGAACTGTTTTGTAATAGTAGAATAAAACTCAATGAGCCAAGCACCCAAAATTGAGGAAGATTCAACTGAAATTCAGCTTCTATGTTTCAAGCAAAGCAAGAATAAGAATCTGAGTTAGGGATTTCATAATCAACCCAGAGCTACTTGTGTTTATAAAAAAACAATTACAACTAATAAATTCAAAGGTTGTTTTAATGTTTGTGCCAGTTGTGAGGTGATAACTGCAGTTCAGAGGTGAATTCTATCATCCAATCTACATGGAAGCTCCTGTTAAATACTAAAATTTGCCTTGAAAAATTACCATGAGGATGGTACTAGTTATCTTGGTTCTTTCCAGTAGTAAAAAAAATCATATGGTTTTCCCACTGTTCATCAAATCAGACTAAATAAGTTGCATGTTTGCTTTTTACTGCCATACTTCAAATGATGCAGCTATAGTAAAAAATTAAGTTCAGAAGACCTACTTCTTAGCAGGTTGATTGGAGTTTTCTACCAAAAGGTCCCTTATCTTCTCATTGTATACCTCCAACATGCTAACACACAATTCATAATTCATAATGTTGCTTCTCTCCTTTGAAATTCGAAACAACTCCTCCAAAGTCCTGTAGTTGACTCCCCTATTTTCATGAGTTCCTTCCATTGTAAAAGTCTTTCCAGTCCCAGTCTGTCCATAGGCAAATATACAGACATTGTACCCATCCAACACTGAAGTCACAATTGGTGAAGTTTGTGCAAAAACAGCCTCTGCATATTCAACAAACCCAAAATTAAAAACTTGTAAAGAATTCTAGACTCATAATCAATTATGTGTTTCTTGAGGTTACCTTGGTCACTCTCAGGCCTAAAAACATGGTCAAACTTAAATTGCTTCTTTGATGAATCAGAGCAAATGATTTGAAGCTCATTTTCTTGTGATGACTCAAAATCAACAACAGAATTTGACCCATTTGCAATTTCATCTTGATTCAAGGGTCTACATCAGAAGATCTTGATGTTGCCTTTCAATTCAATCACTTCATTGGTATGTTCTTTCGCCCGCTATTTTCTCTGGCACTTTTCTTCAGAAGCTCACTGTTTTCCACATACTGCTTTTTCAAATTTTCATGCTCAGTACCTTAAAGACCAAATAAAGAAATTAATAAACCAATCAATTAGATGCCCCAGAAGAGAAGGGTATACAACATAAGACTTAGACAGTGAAGAAGACATACTGAGAAGCTGAAGAGCATTGGACACATCGGGCCCAGGAAAGGAATCGGTATTCATGCTCTTAACTTCATCACATAGAATTGTGTGCTCCTCCTTCAACTTCTGTTAAATGAAGATACAAAACCAATGAAAAGGAAGTGTTTGAGACAAAATGCCCAAAGACTCTGCTTGGTTGCAAAGAAAAGGCAGGAAAAGTAAAACCACTGCTTGGATTTATCTAATTCAACTATTCCGCTTACTTGATGGGCTTATTCATATTTGTGACAAAACAAACATAAGAAATATATAAGATTCAACAATTTCCCTTTGGTTCCCTATTTTGAGCTTTCTCAGCATTTAAACAAAGCATGGCTCTGCAAAATTTATCAAAATTGTACCTGAGGTGCTCAAATCATCAACCCTTCTGGAGAAACTGGAAGTCTCTGTCTCGATCCAAAGAAATTTCTTGCCTCAGTGGAAACATCATTCTCATCCATCTTGCACAAATTGATTTTTCCCGAAGCAACACCAAACCCTTCATCAGTGAGCACATCACAGAAACCCAGAAAAAACCCTAAAACCGCAAGATTCTATTGGTCACCGAGAAAATGGAATTCAAAAACGACAGACGAAAATTTCAAATGCCCATCACTTAAAATCTAGAATCCTTAAAAAAAAAAAAAGAAAACCCACCACTCAACGGCACATAACACTAAGACCACCTGACTGACTCAAGTCGACTTTTTCTCCATTTCTTGAATCCACAATAAATAAAAATAACAATAAAGTCTGATTTTCATCTAGGCTCCACTTTCTGGTATCCAAACAGTTCATCAAACAACCAAATGAAAGAATAAACAACTCTAGATTTAACATCCAAACATTCCTATTGAACTGAAACTACAAAAACCAAAAGACTCTAGTTTCTAGGGCTTATGATTCTGAACCCATACTGAACCAAAAAAGTCAAAAATAAACAAAAAAATTAAAGCAGAAACCTAATTGGGAGGTCGAAGAACGCCTGTGCAATGTGATCCGAGAGCAATGCGATTGGACCCGAAGAAGAAAAACGACGACGTTTGGCAGATCCAATTATGGGATGAAAAGAGAGAGAGAGAGAGAGAGAGAAAGAGAGAGAATAGAGAACAGTGTGCCTCGAACGGTCAAATGGGTGTTTATTACTTTGAAGTTTGAATTAAAATGAATATGAGCCGTTGGATCTGGCGAGATTGTCCCAACGGCTATAATCTTTGGAGCGTTTTCTTGGAGAATTTGAACGTGTTTGGGTGCATTGACTTCACTTTCCCTTCATTGGATGCGCTAATTTCCTATTGTCCAAATTAGGATATGCCACGTCATCTTCTGTCCCAATTTCTTCACTTTTGTGAAAAACAATTTTTTTTTTTAGAAAATAGTCTTCCATGATCTAAAATTTGTAAATCTGATATTCATAGCAAAATTAGAATTAAAATCCTAAACTTTCATAACTTTTTATTTAAATACTAAACAAAAAAATTGTTTTTTAAATATAACAACTTTTATAAATTTTTATTTTTTATATTCTAATTTTATTTCCAATTATAGCTTCACATGCAAATGATATCAAGCTTTGTCATATCATAAAATTTATGAAAATTGTTATATTTAAAAAGCAAATTTTTTGTTCATCATTTAAATACAAAGTCATAAAAATTCAAGTTTTAATATTAATTTTCTTTTTTTTTCTTGAAAAAGTAACGTATTTTAGACTTATATTGGTATATTAGCCACAATGTAAGTATTTATGTATATTTTTTTATTAGAGGGTTATTTTATAAGAAGTTATTTGCAAAAAAATTTAAAAGAAGTTATTTTGATAAGAAAATAATGAGGTGCTTTTGTCACAATGAATCCAAAATTGAAGAAAAGTATATTTTGAAATTGTTTCAAAACCTTTAATCAAATAACCCTTTTTTTTTTAAATGATTTGATTCAAAGAACTTTCAAAATTGAATATAAGAAACTCACATTTTAAACCATTTGTACTCTTTTAATAAAATAATCTTTATTATTTGTTGTAAAATAATTTTTTTATTAAAGTCACATGTAAAAACGAAATATCAAAATGATATTTTTGTCAAAAAAGTATATTCAAAATAAAATAAAATTTTTTTAAAGAAAATAATTTTACAAATTCCCTAAAAACTATATGCATTTAAATAACACATGTGCTAATATTATAATAAATCGACTCAAATCTAACAAATTTCATAATACTATAGTAAATAAAATACCTATAACTTTAATTTTGTAATATATTAATAACCATAATCTGATTTATTATCCCAAATGTTTTATTATCTATATCTAATCAATATGTTTTGCTCGTCTGAATCGCCCATATTTAAATAAAATACTATAACAAGACGCAGAAAAACAGATTATCATAACAAGATGACACAAAACCAAACACCACAACAAAAACTACAAAAAATCACAAAAATAAAATAAACCTATATTTATATTGAAATTGATAGAAATATATGTAAATCAAAGTATTTCAAACCTGTGAATGAAAAGAATAATCACTCATCCTAGTTTAAGGAAATGAGGACTAGAGAAAAAGTTGAGAGAAAAAAAAAACTGATTTTTTCCCTTTTTTCAAAATTAAAAAGAAAAGTAGACCTACAAATTTTAGGTTATTTAATTAAATATTCTTTACCCTAAGCCTAACTCAAATGGTAAAACAGAGATGAATTTACAAGAGGTTTCAACTCAAATTAAATTGGGTAGGGATGAATTTTACAAGAGATTCCAAATTCGAATCCAAGAATATAATCAGTTATAATACTAAAGTACTGTATTATTATATAGTCAATGTAATGCAAAGTCAATATAAGTAAAAAATAAATATTTTTTTATTTTTAAATAGGGCTAATTATATAAATGGTATGTCAACTTTTTTTCTTTTTTTCTATTTGGTATCTCAACTCTAGTTTTATTCAATCGAGTGTTTGAACTTTTAATTTTTATTCAATTGAGTGCTTATCAACCAATCAAAACTTATTAGAATATTTGAATAAGCAAAAATTGAATTCAAATAACATTATATATCATAAAAAAATAATGAAAATACTTAAATGATATTTAACGAAGTGAAATGACAAAAAAAATTGATAAAATTAGTTGCTATGTAATTGAGATAAAAATAAATATTTTAATTAATTTTAAAATAATTTTAATATCTAGCGTTTTTTTAATTATTCATTTACAATTATTTTTTCATATAACATGAAGAATAGAAGATAATTAAAAGTTATTTTTTAAAACTTGGTATATTTTATTTTTTAAGAATTTTTTTTAATTTTTGTCTCAATTCTATAGTAACCAGATTTAAAGAAATAATTGTAAAAAATAGATAATAAAACCCATAATATGAAAAGGATAATAATGTTATTTCGACTCGTTATAAGTCATTTAACTAATTTTATTATTTTATATGATATGGAACGTTATTTAAATTTTTTTTTTTTTTTGGCTAATTCAAATAAAATTGAATAAAAATTAAAAAATCTATACATTTGATTGAATAAAAATAGAAAATAAAAATAAAAAATTTTAGACACTTAGATTAACAAAAATAAAAATGGAGACATGAAAATAGAAAATGGAATTAACCCTTTAAATAAAACCAAAATAAATATTTAGACAAAGAGCAATAATGTGGTAAGACCCAATCCCAATAATCAATGTAGCGGCGTGGGGGTATCTCAGCAGAGCGGTATCCATGGCTGCTTCTTCTTCTTCTTCCTCTTTTTCAAGCTTTTGCTGCTTCTGCAGAGCTTCACTCCTCAATTCAACCTCACCCACCAACTTTTCTTTATCTTTTCCTGCCTCTATCCTTGGTGGGTCTGCTGCTGTTTCCCTCCACACAACTCGCTCTCGCCCAGCTACTCGGGCCAAGTTTGAGACATTCCAAGGTGAGCCTCCTCAAGATGGTGATTTTCAGCCTTCCACAGTTCCATCTCAATCTCTTTATCCCTTTGGGAACACAGCAACAAGCAAATTCTCAAGAAGAAGAAGAGGAAGATGACAGGTGATTTTCTCCCCTTTTTTTTTGTGGGTGGTCAAATTTTTGTCCTCTTTAGATTACCAGGCTAATTGGTTTGTTGGTGTATGGGTGGGAGGCCAGATATTGACGAAGAAAAGGAGTGATACCCAATTGTGAAAGCTTAGAGAAGAGATGGTGTTTGGTTGGGTATTTCATAATTTTCATGAAATTGCCATTCAATTGTAGTTTCCCAGCATTTGAAGTTAGTGAATCATCTTTACTATGCAATTTTCTTGAGCCCAATAGATGTGTCTGGTTCCATTATTTTCTGCTTTATGTGGATTTGCATTCAGGATTGAAGTTCCATACATGCCAAATCCACATGGACAATTTTCAAATTTGGTTGAAATATTCCACCAGTGTGCTGTTGAACCTCCCCTGAGTGTGGTTGAGCAAGGCTAAACTGAGCTGGACTAAACATTCAAACCAAGCATATCTCAACATAGTTCCCATGAATGGATAATAGGAAAATTTTGAGTTTGATCATGTCTAGATGGGTGTTTCTATTTGCCATTATATTTGTTTATTCAATAGGTTTGTTCAACATTTAGGTTGTGCCTGGAGTTAATAATTTCCGCACGTGGCTGGGCGTGGCTTTTCTTTTTAAAAAAAAGTTTTTCTTCTTCTTCTTTTTTTCTTTTTCTCTCTTCTCTTCTTCTTTCTCTCTTCATGCTTCCCAAATGCATAATTGCTAGTTAAGACATTGCATCTGTTTGATAAGGTAGATGGGCAGGTAGAGTATGTTTAGATGCTTCTTCTCATGTTATGTGGCATTGTAATGTTGATTTCTATTGAGAAAGGAAGGAAGGCATTTGACAGGATTCTTATGTTTCAGCTGCTTCTGCCGCCTGACTTGGAGGTGCAGTCAGGCAATCAGGTCAAGCAAGTGCCTCGTTTGTAGCTTCAGGAGGACTAAGAGCCATAGTAAGTTTATAAAGTAAAACAAAAAGGAGTGTCTTGATGGTGAATCATGCATTCTCTTCCATGTTTGGTCTTCTTGAAAACTGGGTGGCCTAATTGAGTAATTTGAAAGAAAATGGTATTAGACAGCAAGGATTTATCAAATGTTTGGCTAACATTGCCTTGTTTCCTAACATTTGAAGAACTAAATTTAAACTTGTCTTGGTCTGGATGAGCTAGTTGAACCGTGTAAGATATGACTTAGTCTGGAATTAATTTCAACCTTCCTTCTTTTCTTCCTTTCTGCAGGTTGAACTCTTGATACCACAACTGCAGTTTCTTGATGATGAAGGAGCCCAAGCTGATCTATGGGAATTGTCAAGGATTTTCATAGAGACACTGATGGAAGAAACAGGATGTCAGGTTAGTTCAAATGTTGTTTAGGGTTTATTTGCAAATGTTTTCAAGAATAGTTCTCAAAAAACAGTGTTTGGGACTAGTCTTAAAATAGTTCTCTGATGTTTTTAGTAACAAAAGTTCATTTGGGAATTTACAATATTCTCCATCTGTTTTGTGTTTAAAAATATTTATTGAAACAAATTTCATTTGTACTATTTATTCTCAATCATTCTCATTTTTGTATGATCATCTTCTAAAACAGCCCTTGAAAAGAACTGGAAAATAATTAAAACAAGTTTTTAGAAAGCACCTGGTTTTCAAAATAAATTCCTAAAAATTGTTTTATCAATTGCTGAGGATCCTTTAATATCTTGTTGAATAATTAATACCCTCTGTTCATTGCCATGACATATACTTTATTCAATCTTGGTCGCTATGCTTTGTCATTTACTTTTTTGTTAGAGAGTGAAAGCCATATTTCCGATGCTGAAAGCCGCTGCATTTAAAGTATCGCTGGGGTGATGCTGCATTTGATTCTCCAGGAAATAAAAAATTTTATAACTATCTAATTTAGTAAAGCACCTCAAAATGTCAGGTTGTATTGTATGGTACATTTTCTACCTAAGTGGAATCGGACATAGCACTGGGTCATTGTAGTTCTGATATTCCACAGTTGGCCTTGGTCTGTGGATTTATCATAAGATTGTATGATAATGATGTGTAAAATGTAAAAGATGCTTTGAATTGTGTTTTATACTTTTTTTTTTTGCCTACTGTTATTTATTTCTTCTGTCTCATTTCACTACAGTTTGAGTGACCGGAAGCCTGTAGAGGCTGAAGATGAGCTAGTTGTCATGGTTGTTCCTGACTATCAGATGTTGGAATATGTGGTTTAATTGCATCTAATCTTTCAGATGATCCGGTACCAACCTATCCTCCTTAGTCCTTATTGAAAACAATACTCTAGATTCATTTCTTTTGTTAGTGATGGAATGTATTAATGTTCAACTCTGAAGAAACTCATTAATATCTCTCATTTTCATTTGTAGAACAGCATTGTTGATTTATTTAGGCTTTGTCATCTTGACTGCATTAATTTAGTTCATTAGGAATCACTTAGAAAGGTTGCTACTCAATATTGGATAATTTTTTAGGCTCTTTGCAGTGAAAAAGGGAGCACTTACAGAGCTTATGTCGTTTAATAGTTATTCAGGCTTCGTCATATGATACCCTTTGATAAGCTATTATTCTGATTGTGTCTTATATGCTTATCTAAAAAGGACACATGGTAAGGAAAAGAAAGGTTAAAGTAGAGGGTCTAGTTGTCATCATCTCCTAATATTTACTTTTGTGTTATTATGATTATTACTATTATATTCTGGTTCTAATTTATTGCTAGCCAAGGCCTCTCATCATGTGGAACCCGCGTCTGGTCAGTGAGGATGTTGGAGTTGGGTTCAATGTCCGAAAGTTACGACGTTATTTTTTAAGGTAATCTTTTCATTTTTATCTGTTTGCATCTAGTTTCTTTTCCCTTCTTCCTCTTTCTAAATCCAAGCCTAACTCAACCCAGCAATCTCTTGTTCGCTTCAGTTGGGTTTTTTTAGACCAAAGCTATTGCCATTTGTCATAATTTAGCTCAAATAAACTATTATTATGGCGCCTCTTGTTCTCTTCCTTGTTTTTTCATTTCATGGGCATGCCAAATTGTTTGGAAAGCAACCTGAATTAAAAAAATTTAGGTTCAATATTACATTAAAAATGGTATTTACATTTTTTTTTTTTAGTATGCATTTCTTAAGCATATTAAAATGCTTGATGCAAATCTTAATCTAGTTTCATCATAGAACTGCTATCTCTATTATCACAGTAAAATGATAAACTGTATTTCATTTGTTGTGTAGCACATTTACTGTGGTTTACTCGATGAGACCTCTGCCCTCAGGTGCTGTCTTTCGGTGTTATCCAGGGTAATGACCATCCCTTTTTCTTCTTTCTGTCTTATTGGATTGCCAATATCTTCCGGGTTCACTGGGCTATTTCTATCAGACTCTGCTGAATGAAGGTCGCGACATCTCATTAATGTATGAGAATGCCTTTATCTGAGTATGATTCATAATAAGAACACAATAATAACTTTATTTTAATATGAAGTTCATAATCTTGGGACAGTTAGACCAGGATCCTGAAATCTTCAGCCATAGCCTATGTACTGTTGTTGAGCCCCATTCAGAAAAAACCGCCCCATCTGATTTTCTGTTCTCTGATTGTTTACCAGGATATGGAAGGTGTTCTATGATGATAAGGACAGGCCAAACCGTTACCTGCTGGCCAAAGAACAAATAAGTCGTCCTGATGCTGAAGAACTTGAGGTTAGTGGGTGCAATTACTGTAACTGGGTCACAAGATAAGATCCAACCTATGTCATACCGATCAATGCACCGAGAATTCACAATTTTCCAGCATATTGTAGATTTAGCTTTCTGATTCTAGCAACTTTTGTTCTCTGATTTTGAGTTGAGGCTCACTTGGCATCAGGGGGACAATGGTTTATAAAGAAATAACAAACCTATAAACAGATAGGCTCTGAAAGCTTCATATATGGAGGCAAAATCAGGTTGATAATGGCTTTCTTGAAGCAAGTTCTATAATGTTACAAATAATTTGAAGATTTTCTTATGTTATTTTGCAGATAATATTTGGAGATGTAGAAGAGAAGTCTGAGAAGGGCCCTTCCATTTTTTGACCAGTATGTCTTTCATCACTAAATCCCGATTCATTGAAAGTGATATCAAAGTAGCCTTCTCTCTGTTTTTTGGTTGTATGTATTACAATTTTAACTCTAATCCAGCAGATTTGCTTTCCTTTATTTTCTCTGTTTTCATAAATATTCCTTTTTCCTCTTTCTGCTGAAACATGGAAGTTCCAGGGCTTGGTTGAAGTGTGCTTTTGAGCACTTGCAAAAGCACACCATCAATCATATCGTACCATTGTTTGTACAATAGTCTCACTATATATAAACCCTAAATATATTAAAGTACTTATTAAAAGAAAAAAGTACGAAATAATACATGTTTCGAAATAATCTTCAAATTAATGTATTTTAAATGTATCCATTAATATAATTGGTATTCTTGTTTCATTTTTTAAGTTGAATTTTAGGCTTAAATTAAAACCTCTGAGTGATCTTGTGATTTTCAATCTGTTTTTAAACCACGTAGTGTGGTACTGGTTTGAAACCTTGTCATCCAATTCTTAGTTACTTTGCAAAGATTTTGGAAATCATTATCATAACGATTTCGATAATATGACATAAGCAAACATGTATTACTTATAATTCTTTTTGAAAAGATTATTTTGGGACAATGCTCCTTTCGGAGAACCAGACGAATAATTTTTTGAAAAAAAGTTTATTAAATTAGTTTGAAAACCAAATAAGTAATAATGCGTAATCCCAGTTGTTATGGAAGACGGTGGAATTAAATTGTCAATATCATTTGTCATGTGATTTTTGACAGTTTAATATAATAGAAGTTTGGCGGGGTAACGTTGTCATGGGCCAATGGCATTTATCATTATTTTATGATTAGTTTTGGTTTTCAAGCACCAATTTAATAAAAAAATTCAAAAATTTATTTCCATCCATAGCTCCCCCTTTCGCTCCCACAGTACCAATGGTGAGGCCTAATTAGTTTCCTATCTTTTAAAACTATCATTGGGAGGCAATTTTTAAACATTAGGTGTTCTCTAAAAACTATTTCCAGTTGTCTAATTTAATGCTTCCAAACTCTCCGTATTTTTCAAACAAGAAAAAAGAACAAAAGATCAAACATATTCTCCATGTTTTCTAAATCTCAAAAAATAATTTCAGAAACTGTAACCAAACAGGCCATTAGAGGTGATTTTTGTGAAATCCCCTTCTTTAAATCCTGGGGAACACTCCTTAGGAAAGACGCTCACAAGCATAAGTATGCTTTTGGCAGCCAAAAAGGAAAAAAAAAAAAAAGGTTATCTATGTTAAGATGAAATCAAGTTTCCTCAGCTTCGACTAACAGCCATTTAAATGAGAAAAGAAGAAAAAAGAAAAAGAAAACAATGAACATAAAGGAAGATAAGCATATAATTCTCAAGTCTGTAATCCATATATTAATATGATCCAATGCATCAGAATAATTGGGTGTGCGACAAACATGTAAGACAGAAGAAGCATATCTGAAAATCAGAGTGTGATCATAATAATCATGTAACAAAAATATTGGATATGGTGGGGGGGGGGGGGAACCAGCTCAAACATCCTCTTATTCAACAAACACGTATTGACACACTCAAATCATCTCCAACCTTTACAGAGAGAATTTTGCAGAGCACTGTCATCTCTTCTTCAAGTTCAAGACACAGGATTCCTAGATCTTTTTTCCTTTTTCTTTGAACAAACAAACAAGATGATACAGAATTTCCAGAGCCCTCATAAAATCATAGTCATCGAGAGATCGTCATAAGCATTAACAGCTACATCGTCTCAATCTGGTTTATCAACATGAAGTTGCTTCACTCTTCTTGCACTGGACACAACCACCAAAATAGCAATTCCAGAGTCACTTGGTAGTTTACAATTCCTGCATCTCAAATTTGTCCCAACAAACAGCTTAGAAATCTGGCACAATTAATTTGTCATGGACAGATACATTGGGCACAAGTTGACAAAATTCTCAGGCTGATCATCTTGGCCTAACTTGGCCAAAAAGCTTTGGGAAGTTTCATAGATACATACCTCTAATAAAGAACTTCATGGATGAATAAAATCAGTCCAAAATATTTCTTTGACACAAAACCCCCCTTTTTTGGGGTCCACTTTAAAGAATGTACAGTGTCCAAAATTTATAATTAAAACCTGTTACTGATCAGATATAACATGTGAGCTTGTGAATGCATTACAGAAGCGACCATGCAAATCAATAACTCTCATTTATTCTGCATACTTAACTATCACGATATGACAAAAATTTACAATTATATTAAAATTTTTTAATTGAATTTTGACCCCAGCTAAGAAGGAAAAAAAGAAACAAGGGCAAACAACAAAAAAGCAAAAGATTCCTCTTAATCCACAGCACTTCCTGCACGAAGGGATGTTCGAGAGTCTGCATTGACAGTATAAGCAAAATAGAAGTGGCTGTTAATTTCCATGATTGGTTGATTTTACCCAGTGATTTATGCTGTGATTTTACCCAGAAAGGTGTCTTGAATATAGGTCAGATGGCTTTGCATGGTCGCATAAATTTTCCATGCTGATGATTGACAATACAGAAAGGAATTTTCCAGAACAGAAAATTATAAATGCTGATATGGAAACTACTCATCATTTACCATGGAACCAAGATTGATTCCCAATATATCACAGTTAAAAAATTTACCATCTGTGTTTGCCAAAATTACCATCTCTTTTTTCTTTCCTTTGAATCTCATCATATGGAATACAATCTATGCCCCTGTTTTGGGGCAACAAATTTACTAATAATTGTTTTTTATCGGTAATAATTGTTATGGGTATGCATGATGGCATTTTGCAACATTTATAATTTGTGTTACTAATATCTGCATTCCAAGGAGTTTCTAATTTTTTTTTAAAGATCAAAATACCTATAGAAATGAAATTTGCATCCTTTGAATCTCATACGGATTATTAAGGAATACAATCTGTGCCCCTGTTTTGGGGCAACAAATTTACAAATAATTGTTATGGGTATGCATGATGGCCTTTGGCAATATTTATAATTCTTGTTACTTATATCTGCATTCCAAGGACTTTCTAATTTTGTTTAAAGATCAAAATACCTCTAGAACTGAAATTTGCAAGACTCTTACTTTCTACTCAAATACGAGGAAGGGTATTAACGGATACATACCAACTTTCTTTTTGCCAGCATTGGCTTCCTTTTCTGCTTTCAGCTTTTCATTTGCAATTGCTGAGACAGAAGTCGCAATATCTTTCGCATCAGCTGCTTTTAAGGAATTCATTGACAATCTCATCACAGCCTTGAGTAATCCAAGATAGTGGAAACTTTTCTGCATTATGAAGCATAAATCATAACCATGTCATAATCCTGTCCAATGAACATCAAATAACCAAACATATCATACACACCTCATATGGTCGCAGCTTATGAGAAATGAGCTCTGCATATTCTAAAAAGTCACTTTCAGATTTAGGAATGAAATTCTCAAGAGTGTTCTCATCGCCTCTCTTAGCAAACAGTTCTGCAGTGGATTTATAATCTGCTTCCTCAACAAGCCTGTCACAGGACCACCAAAAAAAATACTACCATTATTAAACCATTGTATAACCAAAACAATCTACTAGATAGTTTTGAGCAAAACATATCATCTAAGAAGTACAACACGTTCCATTCTAGTGTCATGCATGATCAAATCATGGCTCCAAAAATTAACATGTAATAAGCCAACAAGTTTGAAACAACATTTGACATATTGTCCATGCTTGAGCAGTAGAATAAAGTCATCATTGTCATTCAAATGATATGGTTACTTGCTGATTCATTTCTGGAAACAGACCTTCTTGTGAGGAAAGAAACCCAAACCATGCCCACCATTTGTGGTAATGGAATACAGCAAGAGAGATGCATTCAGGTCATTAACTTACTAACCGAACCTCTCACATGTATGAATAACCTCTTTTCCATGCACCAATTTCTTTACACCAATGGTTTCCTGGACCAAATGCATAAACACGCAACCTTTTACAGATTAATTGCACAGTTGATAATTGAACTATGACAACTTCCTTTCTTTCCAAGCATCAAATGCAAGCCAAAAGAGAATGTAGCCACTTGCTTTTTATTTTCGATAGGTGGATGAAACAGACACTTATAGAATTATACTTTCAGCTTCATTGTGCTTCAGTATCAAATTTCACCAACCTCATGGTCCATGATCCTACCAGCACAAGTTGTTGAGCTTCACAGCGGTTCAGTGGTTGGGTGCTTTATTCAAATTTGCTAGAAAGGGCTATGAATCTATCCTTCTTCACCCACTCCCAACCCCTAAATTTTTTCCTCTTTGGGAGGAAAAATGATGGGTACACTCTCCAAATGATGTTCTGTCAAGTTTTCACACAAGATGATGACAATACCCAAGCCAAAAGGAAAGAGGAAAAGGAGGGCTGATATCAAGAAGTAGCGAACCTCATGTACCTTTATGTTTAATAGTATCAATGTTACCTATCACTGAACCATCCATGCTGGGAGTTCTAAGGGGAAAGGACAGGGCAAAAGGAATGCAAATGAGATATGATTCATATAAAATGAACCAAATTTAATTCTACAGGGCAATATTGGTATTCCAAAAATTTTACTAAATGTGAAAAACCTCCTTGCATTAACCAACATAGAGCTTCTACAAAAGCAACATTGTCCAGGCTTCTATATTAAGCTCTTTTTATGTCATGAGCTCTTCAACAAAATTAGTCAAACAGATAGAGAAACTCCTATTAAGGTAAAAATTTTGGCTTCTCAAAAATCAATATAAACTAGGCCTTAATCTGATTTGAATTCAAGATTTGAAGATAACTGCTCTAAGCAAAGAGTAAAAGAAATGATTATTATTTTATGATTGGACCATAGCTATATCACACAAATCTTAGTGTAAGCTACCCCTGATCATAGACCAATAATCAACCACTTCTATATTAATAGATAGAACAATAAACAAAGGTGCAAAATTATAAATCTTAAAAAATTTCACAAGGTCCCATATAGATCTCAAAAGAAGTAAAAGAATTGTTAAAAAAACTTGATAAAATTCAGTTAACAGTGATCTCAACCACTTTTGGGGCAAGTGGGGTGAGTCTGAGCTCATTAGCACTGTACAAACTAAGTCATGCCCAAAGGACCACCATAATCATGGCTTTTTCCGGCTAAATAGTTATCTAAAAATACATAACCACATGATGCAAATGCAATGCAGCATTCCATGTACAAGCACTTATTTGCACCTAAAGCATCATGTGATATAAATGTAGATAGTGTACAAGAAGAAATGAATATATCAAATACATAACAACCAGATGATGCATATGCAATGCAGCATTCCTTTTTTTTTTTTTTTGATGAGTAAATGCAATTTATTAAAAACCAAAGAAGACCCAAGGGAGGCCCACAAGTAAGGGACCCACAAAGGGGAACAAGGAAAACAAGAAAACTCAATTACCCCCTCACTTACACCCCAACCAAGTCAAAAAATCAACTAAAGATCTAGACCTATTAGTCAAGTACATATTTGTGCCGCACTCAATAATTACAAAGGAATAAGGCCTTTCATCCTTTGAGCCGTAAAGCTCCCTATTTTCAAAAGCAATGCTATTTCTTTCACGCCAAATAAATTTCCAAAACAATGTTAGCTTCACACCAAGCATTCTTCCGTCTTTCCCACACAGAACCACGCCACCAGACAGGTTTTCAAACCGACTTAGGGAACACCCAATACACCCCAAAATCAAGAGAAGATCCTCTATAACAATCTAGCCACGTGACGCTGTAATAACAAATGATCAATCGTTCCTTCATCCCCACAAAGGAAACATCTATCGGGCTAGGCTCTTCCCTGCTTTTTAATTTGATCAAGAGTCAACACCTGCTCCCAAGAAGCTTCCTTGCTAAAACCATTCGTTGGAACCCAATTACTCCAAATAAGCTGGTGGGGAAAACAATCGACTTTAGACCTGTAAACAAAACCTTATAGAAAAGTTTCTCACCCTAAAACACCCATCTTTAGCTTCTTCATAAGCATCAAATCAATTCTTGGTTTGGGAGAATTTTTATCTGTAAGGCTCGAGAAGATTTTGAATCTCCTCCACTTCCAATCATTAAAAGGCTCAACGAAACAGGAAACCAAACCCCACCCCTCACAAGAAGGTTCCCATACATCGCCTACAGAGACCCTTTATTAGTCGCCATGGCAAAGGGCAAGGTAAGAGGAAGAAAGGCCTCTTCCCACTCCAAGCATCCTTCCAAAGGCGAAGTCTCCTTCCATTCCCCGTAAAGAAAGCCATGCCAGCGGAGCGCAGACAAGATCCCATTCCTTTTAATCTCCTCTGCACTCTCAACCATAAGCATCCCTCGATTCAGCAGAGCACCAACCACCTCTTTCCTCCCCAAACTTCCATCGAATGACATTTCTCCAGAGGGATTCCCTCTCATTTGCGAAACGCCAAATCCATTTACACAACAGAGCCTTGTTTGCATCAACAGGCTCTAATACCCAAACCCGCTGCTCGAACAAATTGCCTAATTCTCACTTCACAAGATGAAGCCCAAATTGCCACCTCCCCAAAGAAAACCTCTTTGAATTTGTTCGAGGCGCAATCTAACCTGTCTAGGCATCCGAAAAAGAGACAAAGTATATGGGTAAGCTCGATAAAGTACTACGGATAAGAGTGATCCTCCCACCTTTAGATATATATTGTCTCTTCCACAAAGCCAATCTCTTCCTAAACCTTTCTTCAATGCCATCCCAAACCAAAACTGAGTTATGAGGGGCTCCCAGAGGAAGACCTAAATAGGATGACGGCAAAGCCCCAACCTTGCACCCCAATTCAAGCGCCATCGAATCCACTTCTGTAACGCTCCCAACTGAAATAATTCCGCTTTTGTTCAAATTTATCCTCAAGCCAGAGATAGACTCAAACCACATCAACAACCAACTTAGGTGTGCAAGTTGCTCTTGATCTGCCCTGCAAAACAAGAAGAGCACTCGCCCAGATACAACAAATGGGAAACCACCATACCCTCCGTTTTTTCTCCCTATATAGCAACCTAAGAGAAAGCCCCCTTGAATCAATTCTCTCAATGTAGAGGCCACTAAGAGCCTCCATCCCTAACAATAAAAAGATGCGTAAAGTAGTGATCTCCCCGCCTTAGACCCTTAGAACTCCTAAGAAACTGGGGAAGTCTCCATTCACCAACACCGAGAACGCCACCCGTAGAGATGCACCATTTAATCTAGCTTAACCATTTCCTCCCAAAGCCCATTTTTCCATGACACCAAGTAAGAAATTCCACTGATGATCATATGCTTTCACGATATATCTAGCTTGCAACAAGCCCTTTCTCCTTTCTTCAATAAAGCATCTACAAATTTCAAGTAGAAGGAATTAACATCAGATCTAAAATTTCTGGTTTTCCTGACAAACAAAGATTTTGTGTCAGCATGGACACTACTTGTCCTACCACTCTTTTCAACCTGTTAGCAAGCACCTTCACCAAAACTTTGTATAAACCGCCCACCAAGCTAATAGGTCTAAAGTCTTTAATATCCACCGCATTCTCCTTTTTAGGGATCAAAACCAAAAAGGTAGAATTTAGGTTTCTCACGAACTTATTATGCTCAAAGTAGTCCTTAAAGAATCCCATGACCTCCTCCTTCACGAAATCCCTGCTAAACAGCCAAAAAGCTATAGGAAAGCCATCTAGGCCCGGGGCTTTATCCCCATTCAAATCCGATAACACTGCAAAAACCTCCTCTACTGTAAAAGGGACTTCAAGACTGTCGGCCGCCTCCCTCCCAAGTTCTTTTTAGTTCTAATTTAAAGACAAGGGCGCAACCTCCGTGGATCGGAAGAGAGTTAATCGATCGAGGCCGCCACTTCCTCATGGAAGCCTCATCTTCAAACCGCTTCCATTAACTCGACCTTTATACACTTCTTCTCCTATGAGAATTAGCCATCCTATGGAAGAAACTCGTATCTTGTCTCCCCTCCTCGAGCGTAGTTTCCTGGATTTCGCCTCCAAGAAGCTTCCTCTAAAAGGACCGTGATTTGTAACCTCCCTAGCTGTTTCGCCTCAAGCTTCCTCGCTCAACAAAGAGTTATTCTCCTTCTCATCCCAAGAGGGTCACTCTACTCAAAGCTTCACTTTTCTTTACTTCAACTCTACCAAACACCTCTCTATTCCATGTTTTAAGAAAAGCCTTCAAAGCTTTCAGTTTTTCTGCTAGGACAAAACTGAAAGAACCGCTGAAAATCATGCCTTGCCACCAACCCTTCAATAACTCCTTGAAACCATCAACCCTTAACCACATGACTTCAAACCTGAAAGGGATGGGACCCTTTCTAATGCCACCCGCATCTAGCAAAATGGGACAATGGTCAGAGATTGGTCTAGGCAAGGTAGACTGAATAACACCACTAAAATAGCTCTCCCAATCATTAGAAACCAAAAAACGATCAATTCTGGACATTGAACAATTATTCCTTCCTCCCCTCCAAGTAAAAGGACCCCCTTGCAAGGGAATATCTCTCAAACCCGACTCTATGATTTCAGAAAATCTTCTCATAGAGTTAGACACTCTCCCACCCCCTCTCGCTGCTCCAGTGGAAACGGTAATCCATATTGAAATCCCCTCCCACGCACCAAGGCCCATTCCATAAGCCTCTAACAGCTCCCACCAAAAAAACTCCCTTTTACTATCCACAACAGGGCCATAAACCCCAGAGAACATCCACTGGAAGCCATCTGTACAATTTCTAAAACAGCAAGAGACTGAGAAGATCCCAGTTTCCATATCAACCAGCTCCACAACTCTCTTATCCCAAAAGCACTTATTTGCACCTAAAGCATCATGTGATATAAATGTAGATAGTATACAAGAAGAAATGAATATATCAAATACATAACAACCACATGATGCAAATGCAATGCAGCATTCCATATACAAGCACTTATTTGCACCTAAAGCATCATGTGATATAAATGTAGATAGTGTACAAGAAGAAATGAATATATCAAATACATAACAACCACATGATGCAAATGCAATGCAAAGATTCCATATACAATAAGCACTTATTTGTACCCAAAGCATCATGTGATATAACTGTAGATAGTGTACAAGAAGAAATGAATATATCAAATACATAACAACCACATGATGCAAATGCAATGCAGCATTCCATATACAAGCACTTATTTGCACCTAAAGCATCATGTGATATAAATGTAGATAGGGTACAAGAAGAAATGAATATATCAAATTCATACCTCTGTTGTCTAATTTTATCTGCTACAGGATCTAGTGTGACTTCCTGTACTGCTTCAACAGATTTTCCCTTCTTCTCTGTAGCTTTTTCCTCAGGTTTCTTGGGAGCTTTTTCAGCAGGAGGTTCTATTACAGGTGCCTGATCACATAACAAGAAGAATTAGAATTGACTTAAGAGAATCATAAGTAATAAATAGCGACTTAAGATATTACTCTACCATGAGGTAAGAAAGTGGACAAACACCAAAACTGCAATAAAGAATTATCTAATCCATGTTCCCAACCCTAATTGAAGATATTAAACCTGACCTCATCCCAGGTCAT
Source organism: Tetrastigma voinierianum (assembly GCA_016808115.1). Lineage (NCBI taxonomy): Eukaryota > Viridiplantae > Streptophyta > Magnoliopsida > Vitales > Vitaceae > Tetrastigma > Tetrastigma voinierianum. The sequence goes on along the minus strand of JAEQBH010005757.1, from coordinate 123,491 downwards.
ATTCAAATTATCCTGAAACCACCCATATATAATTTAATCTTATTATATGCATCCAAAAACTTTCAACAAGAGGATACATCAAACAAATAATAAAAATCTGAAATTGTCCCACATACAACTGGATTTTTCTAATCTCACGTTATTCTTAACCTGAATTCATTCAATTAGAAAAGAGATACAGGACCATATGTGGCAGAGCACATGGTCGAAACTGATGATGTGGTTTGAAAGATACAATGACAATAACATAATTATGATTAAACAAAATGTTCAAGCGCCCAAATTTAATAGATGAATAAACATATATATTTTCCCCAATTTACTAGCTAATAGACTTTCCAAAGGGCATATCAATAAAAAATATAGTCTCGTTCACCAGCTGATGAGTAAAAACAATATATGCTAGTGATTTAAGACGTTTAGATCCACAGTATATATGACTGGTCACAACTGCTATACTCTGCAAACATCCTGTATACCTTGGTTTATAGCATCCTTGCTTGTTATTCACAAATTTCCCTTTTAAATGTAAACAAATATAGTCAAAGTTTATCATACATAGGATTACAGGAACAGATGAAAACAAACTTAAACCACAACATCTAATTGAAGAACATAAATAGAATTTCAATCATACCGGGGCAGGTTCATCCTCATCCTCCCATGACTCCTTCACATCATCATCATCCACATCTTCATCATCCCACCTATTCTTAGGTTGCTCTTTTTTTCCAAGAGGTGGAATTGGCTCATCCTCTGAAACAATAATAGCATGAGACCTTTATAAATCAAATACAACACAAAGTAAATAGCAAACTCACTGCAAAAGTTAAAAGGCTGTATTCTTGTAATAGGAAAGACTAAATTTACATTCTTCTTCTGCTTCCAGAAAAGACCACTGACCTTATCTTGTGTTCTAATGTACCCTAATCTACCATTCTCTATGCAAACATCACCACTTGGAAATAATTACTTTGCCCCTGATGTTAATTGATATAACATATGACCCAAGCAGAACATGGTCTCAATACAAAAATTATTTTCAAAAGAAATGGTGGTAACTGGAATGATATCAAGACCTAAATGTAGATCTGAAAATTTTCGATTACCAAAACCCGCAACAGCCTCTTCCTAGTAGTTATCAAGTCGAGCCAATCTAATGGTGTTATTTATTTTGAGGACATTAACAGACCCGTTTCCTATATAAAAAGATGTGAATAAAACATGAATAACTAATGTTCTTCTATGTATCTATCAATGTATTTCAAAATCTTAGTATTGCATAATACTAAAGATTAGCATATCAAAATGAGAAAAACAAAGAACATTTCATCTGAATCATATGCCACAAACAATTATTCTCAGCATATTAAAATATCTAACAACTTCAAGTAGTTGCTTTTCATTAAAATATCAAAATTATAAACATCAAAATTATCATTATCACAAAGACAAGATAATCAAAGCCTTATATAGCAAAGGGCATCTTACCCCAGTCTTCCATCTCCTTTTGTTTTGTGATTTGGACAAAGTTTCTTTTGTTCAAAATATCCTTAAAAACTGGGGGACCCTGCATTGAAGGACACAAACAAGGAAAAGATTTTACATTAGTAAAGATTCGTGCATTAGAACAACACTGTCAGGTACAAGAAAGAAAATGGAATTTACATTTTTTTTTTTTTTTTGATCAGTAAAAAGTAGAATATCTATTAAAAAAAGAGCACAAAGCTCCCAAAGAGTACACAAGAGGAGTACAAAAGAGGAGAACGCCACCACTCTCACCTATACCCCAACCAAGTTAAAAAAAAATGGAATTTACATTATTCACAGATACACCATCAGAACTAAGATAAACAGTTTCCAACTCTCCTGATTAATGACTACACGTTAATCTCAAAGACAGCAGTTTCAGTTAATAAAGTTTCAAGATTATTTGCAAGCAAAAATGGTAAATATTATCAACGGAAGAATCATCACCACCATCTTCCGGGTTTAGAGAAAATCTAAAACCCAACTCAAAAATCTACTCTATTCTTAAGGGGTTTGCAAGAAACCGCAAGAGTCAACTTAAAAATCAGAGCCAATCTATTGTATTTTTCAAAGAAAACGCAAAACCCAGCTCAAATCTCATATTTTCCAAGTAATTTAAAAACCAGCAATTCCAGGAAATTTAAAACCCAACCAGGCTTGTACCAATTCAGTTGAGACTCGCGAGAAACACTAATTTCCTTGGGTCCTAAACAACAAAAGTCCAAGTTTCAAACCTTAAATGCCACCATTTTCTAAGCAACCAAACATATTAAACAAGGAATAATGAAAAAAAAGGGCAAGACAAATTTTCTGACCCGATTTTTCCCCGAATAAAACCAATAACAGAGAATAAGTAAGAGAAAAAGAATCATAGTAATTACCGAAATGAATCCAAGAAACTTCTCTTCTTCAACTCAAGGGCGTCAAATAAATGAAACCCTAGCGAAGAAGTAGAAAACCCTAATATCGAGTCTTCTAACACAGAAGGAAGAAAAACCCTAATAGGATGCAGAACCGAGAGATCGACCTTCCAAGATATAAAGATATATATATACAGAGCGGACGGTAGAGAACGCAAAGACAGCAATGACTAAATCGGTCTTTTAGGGTGCGATTTCGGCTGCTGTGAGGGCATCTTATAGGGGGGCGGACCCGGAATTCTGGATCGGGTTATTTTGAACCGTCTAAATCATCCGACCCGACTCTTCCATTGGATTTTTTCCTTTTTAAACATTCGGGTTATTTAATTTAAAAATCTCACCACCTAATCTTATAACATTATAATTAAAATGAAAAACAAAAAAAAAAATATATATATATATATATATAAATAAATAAATTTCCTAATATTTAGATTTCACTTAAAAAGTAGAAGTATTTTTTTCAAAATTGATAAAGTGCTTTTAAGAATTTTTTTTTTTCTTGAAATAATTATTTTAAATCTTTTTAAAATTAGTAATATATAAAAGTAATTTATTTCTCTTGTAAAGAAGTGGAAATGGACAGAGATCTCGTGTTTGAATACTTGTAAGAACAAAGTATTATAATTTAGGGGGTGTATTGGATTAGGACTTTTAATGATTAAGAAGATAGACTTTTTTAGAGTTTGATAAATTTTTAAAAAAACTTCTCTATAGATATTTGTAGAGTTTGTAAATATATATATATATATATATATATATATATATATATGGTATATATATATATATATATATATATACTTTTATAAACTTTTATTTTAAAAAGACTTTGACATAATTTTGTAGGTATTTATAGACTTTTATAAAGTTTGTAAATGTAAAGATGACTTTTGTAGACTTTGACATAATTTTGTAAATATCGATAGACTTTTATGGACTTTTATAAATATCGATAGACTTTTTTATAAACTTAAATAAATACAATAACTAATATTTTTAATATAAATAAATAAAAGTAAAATATCATAATTAAATAATTTTGTCCAAAAAAGTACTATTATTTAAAATAGGTTTGAATAAATAAATTTTAATAACTTTATTTTAGATTTTCATCTAGACATTTAAAAATACCTTATTTATTTATTTAATCAAATTTTCTAATTCCACTCACCACTTCTAAGTTTTTTTTTTTTAATTTCCAAGAATTGGCTAAATTCCTCATTTTTTTTTTCCTTATTTAAATAATCAAATTTCCTAATTTATCACCAAATTTCCTAATTTCAAAAATTTATCAATTTATGAAATACTATAAATATGTATTTGATGTGATTTAACATTAACATTAACGATATAAAAAAAAATATTTTTATTCACATACTTATATGAAACGATTTAAACAAAAAACAATACATATGTGATTTTAGGATAAATCAAGAACTATAATTCGAATAAAAAAATCATATTTTATTTCACCACCTACAATATGCATACATGATTTTAAAAATTAGAGCAAATTTAAAACATCAAATTAATCAAATTAATACAATACGAATAAACCTTTACGTCAAAAAAATTATATTATATACAAATAACTTTACCTAATAATGAATAGATTTCGGGTTATACGAATAAATCTTTGCTAATAATGAATCGAGAATAAGAAAAAAAAATTAGATAATGAATTAAAAAGAATAAATTTTGCTGGGTAGGATAAGATGTGATGATTAGAAAACGGATATAATTTTATCTTTTCCCTCAACTGTTATTTCTTCATAGATGGTGAATGAAAATCGTAGAGAACCATATATTTATATACATTCTCGGATGCTGAAGGCCATTATGGGATTTTGATTTTGATTTATTTTTTTGAATGAGACAAAAATGTATATTTCAATAAAATTATGATTCTCAAAAAAATATATAATATTTTTAGTTCTTAAAATATCATATTTGTATATGATTTTGATATCGGATTTGTATGTAAAACGATTTAAAAAAAAATATTGTATGTGATTTTAGGAACAATCATATTTTTTTTAACTTTTTAGTTCTTAAAATATGAAGAATTAAAAAATTATATAATTTTACGAATTGTATGGGTTTTTAAAATTATCTAACTCATAGGGTTAAATCCAAAACCCTATTTCTAAAAATCTTATCGTCTTCACTGACTCGATGAAAAAGTCGTTTCAAATCTTGTAGAAAAGTTTAAGAGAATTTTAAAGGGTAAATATTTATATTCTTACTAGAAAAATAATTAAAAGTAATTAAAAGTCTAATGTATGCTGGAAAATTCACGAGTTTTTCAATATCTAGATATTTTAAAGCCTATAAGTTTTAATCGAATACACCATGACTTTAATAGATTATTTTAGCTTCTTAATCGAATAATACACCATGATATTAATGTAATTTTTTAAAAGCTTTTAACGAAACACCACGACTTTTATGTAATATTTAAAAGTCGTGAATTCATCACACACCATTGCTTTATAGACTTTGTAATTCCATAAAAGTCATTAAAAATTGTAATCCAATACACCCACCTTAATATGAAAAATTAATAAAAATAAAAATTATTAACTTCGTGTCAATTTTTTTATTTTTCTTCAAAGAGGGAAGTATATTAATTTACTTGAACAATTCACAACTTCTCCAAATTACTTTGTTAATAAATATATTTATAGTAGAAATATTTTCTTTTTTGAAACAATTTTTTAGTAGAAATCTTAATCAAGTAGAAATTGAATAATCATATTTACAAAAAAAAAAAAAAAAACAATTCAGCAATATTAAGGATAAGATTTGAAGATTTTATGCTTTTTTTCTCTTCAAAAAAAGAAAAGAAAAGATTTGATGCTTTAGGTTAATTATTTAAAAGTTAATTTTATTTATATTTCGTATAATTCTACTTTATTTGTTGACTATTTAATCTTAAGATTGATTACATTATGGAGAACTTTAAATTCTTATGTAAATCAATGTACTAAGTGCTCACCTTTTTTAATTTTTATTAATGGAACAAAACCGTCAACTTAATTTATCATATAACAAATTCAATATAAATATTCATTTCCTTTTTTATCTAAAAAGAATTAGGAAAAGTCAAAAAAAATTTATTGTCTCTCTCTCTTTTCAACAGTTTTAACATTTCCCACAAAATGTTTGTTTCCAAAGAAAAACATGAAGTTTACCCGTCAAACTAACATGAATAACATATGACAAGTAAACGGATAATTTTAGTTTAATGCATACATTTCGATTAAATATAATGAAAATCGGCTTCTCACTTATTGAAAGGGTTTTTGGTCTTTCCATAAAATAATACCCAAAATAGCTGATCAAAAGTCTCCCCTTTTAATTTTCGATCCTATCCCTTTTATACCCATCGTCGGAAGCTGTGTTTAATGCCATAATTGGGGCATTTATGAGTGACCCTTATTTATTTGCTATCAGACATTCATTCGTATATTAAATTGCTCCCTACTAACTTAAAGCTCACTGCCTCATTCAAGAGGATTGTAACTACGTATCATTCTCTTCATTTTCACGCCGATTTGGTTATTCGAGGCTGCTTTGCTTCGTCTTTCCCGATAGCCTCATTTTTCATATCCGAAATTGCATTGCTCGGCGAGTTTCGCTTGTCTTTTACGAGGCGGTCATTTTCTGAGCCAATATCTCGCCCTTCTATCATTCTCTACTTGGGTTCAAATACTTGTAACTGAGTTAGGTTCAAATCATGAGTATTCAATCGGGTCTGGTTCTAGCTCTCAATAAACGCTAACTATATGACACGTGTCCTAGGACTTATCCCACTCCACTGATATTTCAGCTATTTGTATGCTAATCGATGCTCGAACTATGAAATTTCGCCCGATATTTCCCAACATTTTCATCCATGCACAACATGCATGCAAAGGGACAATGATACTGGAAAACTCTAATGCAAGTGTTGCTTGAATTATGCTTTGTCTCTTGGGATGAAGCCGAGAAATCCAAATATCAAAGCCAATTATGATGGTCGGATTTAGGTAGGATTTTAGATTTCGGTAGGTTGGTCTAATTTTAGATTTTTCATCATCATTTTCATCGAACTTGGATTTTTTATTCCCATTTCCACATCCTTCGGCGATCGTGGCACTCCATATCCTATTAAAATACCCTATTTTCAACATAACAATTGCTAAAAATCATGAATATTAAAAATAATTTGAAGATACAATAGTAATAAGAATTATTGTGATGTGATTTCATGAAACCAATTAAAATACAAGCACAATAAAATATTATACAACAAATAACAATATACTAGAAATAATATATTATGTATAAATAAATGTATATCATATATTTAATCAGGTATTTGGGTCGGGGAAAAGTAGGATATACTCAAACCCATCCCATCCCTGAATCCGAAAATCTCCGAACCCGATTACCTAAATATTTGATTAGGTCTAAAATATTCCTTCAAGCCCTCCTCCATTCGGATTAGATATCGGATTCTTTATCAGGTTCCAAGGAAATTGGCATCCCTAAAGCCAATCTACATGTTGTGTTGAGCCCTTCGGTTGCCTCTTCGGCTTCTGATACCGGTTGTTCTCGAACCGGGCTTTAACGATGAGCGAATAGAGCAAGTCTGCCTCGGCTGAAGTATCATAAGGTGTGTTCAAGATGCTGCAATTCAAACCAGAAAGCTCTTAAAACAGAAGCTGATACCGGAATTAACAGAAGTAGACAAGTTCTTACATGAATCTAAGGAATGTAAACAAGCTCCATTGTTTCAATTTACTAATTGTTCTACTTTTTTAACATGGATTTTCAGAGAGGATGAGATGTGTCTCTTACCTGTCAAGAAGCTCCTCCAGGATGATTCTCTGTGAAGGCGTAACGTAGTGAATGCAGCTTCTCGGGCACTGGCCGACTGCAAGATGAACTTGGTAATCTTCACCATGTCCTGATTAAGGTTTGTAAAAGGTTTCAAAAACAAAAATCATCTTCATTGAGGTTTGTTAGGCATGAGTTTGATAGAGATTAAGGCTGCTGACCTTGAGAAGTTGCTCGTGCAGTTCCGGTTGAAGGAACAAATGTGAAGGCATGAGGAGCTCTGTTTACACATGAATATGGACATCCTGCAGTACGTTTGAAGATTGGTGAGAAAATATTTGAAAACCGTTTTCTGTTCGCAAGGAAAACAGGAAGAACACGTTTGGTTACAAGTTTTTTACTGTTCAAAAAAACATAGAAAACACTAAATCAAGATAACAGTAACAGTTTTCAGAGAATACCAAAATTATGTTCTCCGTGTTTTCAAAAACAGTTTTCAATAAGAATAACTTCAAAATTTCGGGTACAAGAGAACAGAATAATGCAAGAGTTTAATCAACATCATGTTACTCAAGGCCAGGGAGTCCTCTTTGCAACAGAGGGCAAGAACAGAGATCCATGTTTCTTGTTACAAGTATTATGAGTTTCTGTAATTGAACTCCTCTCAGGATGTAATTGGAACTAAGACTGAAAGGAGAGATTGTTTGTAAACAATACTTTTTTATTTTTCTCCCTAAGAGTGAAGATTTGCAGCAGCTCCATGGCGTTTTTCTTGGGGTAAACTACATGAATCTTGGATATTTTTCTCCTAGATGATATTCTTTTACTTTATCATTGTTTCCATATTTCCTATACAGCTTCTTCATTAATCTGGTGTTAACTAGGAAGGTCTATTTTCTAACAACCCTAACAACTCCAGGCAATGATTTTCTATAATTCTACCTATTTTGAGTAAATAGCGAGGAACCCGTCAAACATACAGTTCAGGAGCTCACACACCTCCTGGAATCAGCAGTTCATTTTGTTTCTAGTAGACAAGAAAAACCGAAGAAAGCTTGAAACTAAGATCTGCTATCCTATGCTTCCAAAATTTTTATTGAACTAGCTCATCAACAGTAGAAGCTAGAGTGAAGTCAGCATACCTTTGCCAACACAAAGAACTTCATTAACAAAGAGATCAAATGCCTCACATTCCGGATCGTCAAATGGATCTAAACATTCCCTACAAATATACGCGACCAAGATTAAAAACAACACCAAGAACAATATATGTAATTTATTGAACTAAAAACATATTAAGTTCCATCAAATGATTTAGGACTAGCATAGTTGACATCACAGATTCAGTATATGGGAAAACTCCAGTTCAAGGAATTATTCAAAGGCTGGAAGAAAATTATGACAATTCATGAAGATCAGGAAGAAAGAACTGAACAAACTATGATGAACTCAGAAATTGCAATTGATGACTACAAAAGTGCAGAAGGGCATTCTTTCCCAGAATAATACAAAGATCAATTTTTTAATAATTCATCAAAATCTGCAAATTGATTTTAGAGCATGGAATCACAGAATGAACATTATTTTGAGTGGCTCCTGGATTTATCAATAACTTGGTAAAAAGAACAACAGTTTTGGATGAAGGAAGATGGTACAGAAATGGCAACGCCATATGGCTAAGAAACAACAGAAGCATCCAATTACAGACATTCCGAAAACTTGAACTCTCAGTTTCTTACCTCTCAATGATCTCTGATCGGCTGTAACTGGACAAGAGCTGCATATAATATTAAATCGAAACAGTCAACAATTTCCATCAACAGCAACAAGTTATAGAAGTACAAACATTATACCTGTGAGCTCAACTGAAAAAACTAAAATAACAACTGAATCAAGTTAAGGACAGCTAGTAGATGCTGAATCTTTTTTTTTCCTTGAAACCAAACAAGAAGAATGAATCACTACTTATATTGTTTTACTTTTATAGATGACAGTACCTCGTATGCTTGAATTACAAGGCGAATCATCCTGTCTGAATCTCCCTCTTTGTTTACATCAGGATGAAATTGCTTGACCTGTTCTAACAAAAAAAGAGGGCATCAATTTATCTTCTATTTTCGAATTACAATTCCATAAAATCGTAAATTCCTTGTTTGATTCTCGAGAAAGTGTAGGAAAGGAAAGAACTTATTGTTTAAACTGCAGTTTCTACATTACTTCATCCCAATAAACATCACTCTGTTGTACATATTACTTCTCCTTTGCTTAGTTGAATTTTCATTTGTTCACATCAATAGAAACACGGTTCCCAACTTGCGGTTGTATCGCAAAAGGTATGAATCCTCTGTTTGGTCGCTGGGAAAATGCAGGAAAAGAAAATAAACCAAACTTTGCGTCACATAATATTCCCTGTTCGAAACCCACGGAAAAAAAATGGGAAAAAATGAAGGAAGAAAAAAAGAGCCCGACCCAAAAAAGGAATACCAGCGTTTGGCCTAGAAGGCAACAAAAACATGCATAATATTCAAAATTTTCCTTCTTTTTCTTCCATTTTCCCGGTAGCCAAACAGATTATATCAAACAATTCTTGAATTTTGGTCTTACTTTGGCTCTGAAAGCGGCCTTGAGCTCAGCAGCTGAACAACTGGGGTCGACATCAAGGACAGCGTAAGCCGAAGAATCAGAGAGTTTCGGTTCTTCTCCAGTTCTGTCTCTAGAATTCACTGTAATTCGGGAAGGTGAACTTGAAGAAAACGATAAGGAACTCTTGAAGGTGGGGGGAAAATTGAAGCCCTTAAAATTGGTAACCGATTCTGAAAAGGTATTAATCGGACGTATTGAATTGTAGAGAACCAAACAACCCATCATCCCCCTGGTGGCTCTGCTGCTTCATCACCACCCACATGGAGCTCCAAACGCCAGACTTTAAAGCTCTGCGTTTTAATTCTAGACGACGTCGTTTCAACAATATTCATTTTTTAACTTTCAAAAGACTAGTTTCAAACAATTTGTATATGTGTTTACCCTTTTAAAATCTCTTTTACTCATATGCATGAATTTCAGGGTGTAGGGATTCTCATGGAGAACACTTCCCATGGCTGGCATCCAAATTCTTGTGCAGACAAAGGTAAAAGATGGATTCATGTTTACGATTTGATTATATTTATGTTTGTCCAGTATACACCTTGTGTTGACTGTTGCCCATTTCTTGATATGCTAAAATGGAGGATTCCTTTTTCATTCAAAACCCTAGTATTATTGCAGGAGATAATTACTTGATGGGTCCCTCAATATTAACCAAATCTTAACTCAATGCTAGCTTCTTTCTTTTTTTTTTTATTTCTACTCTTGGCTCTGCATTTGTGTTCGACTCCAGAATTGTTCCAATGGATCACGTGGGAGTAGAAGAAAATCAATCTATTTCACTATGTGGATTTTTTTTCCCTGTTTGGTCATCTGACATTTAACCTAAGGTAGAACAAGCACTATGTGGAAAAAAAACAAAAGAAAGAAGAAATGCTTATTTTCTAAGGGGTAAGCTTCTTGGGTATTGCTAGGGTGTATCTGCTATGATCATTTTCCTTGTTTTTTTTTTCTTTCCTTAGTACTTTCCGGGTTCCAACAGAACCTAAGGCTTTAAAGAGATTTTGGAGGATGCTTGAAGGTTTATTCGGACTTATACTGTAAGAAGCAATCCAACATAGTGAATCAGATCATCTAGCAAACAGGAGAGTTATCATGCTGAAGGTATTTTTCTCCTTACAATTTAGAATTATCTGGCATTTTCCGCTAAACAAGTTATGGCTGTAAGCGTAACATTATAAATGCTTATGATAAAGGAAAACACGGACAAAGGACTTTACCCTTTTTCCTATATAAAATGAAGGTAGTCTACAATTCTGCTTTATTATCACACACAAGCAAAACAAGATCATTTATAGTATTCCATAAAGAGCTTGTCTTCTTACCTAGGCTGAAAATTATAGATGTTTTACTAACTTAAGTTCAGTGACTGGTCCACATTTTCTTCCTTTTCCTTTTAAAGTGTTCCAAATCCCATTTCTTTCCAGACATTCTTCAGCCTTTGAGCAACACAAGAGATAAGGGGACGCTTTTGGGGGTTCTCTTCTGTGCACTTCATCCCTGCATCAAGTATATGGATGCAAAACTGCTCAAGCTTATGTAAAGCACCACTTCCCTCTTCCAGATATGCTTCATCCTTCAGTGAGTTGTCTAGAACATCCAAAACTTGATTTGGAAAAGCAGAATTCACCCATTTCCTTAGGTTGAGTCCATCTGAAAACATCTCATTTGTTGGTCTCTTCCGTGTTATCATCTCTAGTATCAGCACTCCAAAACTGTATACATCTCCTCTTGTTGAGGCATTGATCCCCTGCCCATATTCTGTGTACAAGAAAATGGAACTATTAGCTGAATCAAAGTACTTTTGTATCTCTTAAAATTAGGATAGTTTGTCTAATGAAAAAAAAACATGTATTGATGGAGTTGGCTCATATTAACTATCTCAATATAATAGGGGAAAATCTTTTTAAGTATATTTTAAGAAGGAAAGGAAAGACAGTTTTGTATAAATTAGATGAATATTAGTTGGAAAATTAAATTAGATTTAGTATAAATTGGAGTCAATTTTGGATTAGCTAATTGCTATAAGATAAGTAGGGATTAGAGTCATATAGGTTATTAAAACTTAGTAGACTATGGATTTCTTAGATAAGCCTATAAATAAGGTCAAGTAAAATAAATCAAAGGAGTGAATTGATTGATATTAGTAATTTTTTATTTTTTATTTTAAGTGTTGCAATCCTCAACGGTAAGACTTTATTGTTTTTCTTTTAGATGAGACTCCTAAAAAGCTTTAATAAGAAGGTTTTCATCTCTTCTTTGTCATCTCTTCTTTCTGTCTATTTTTTTTTTCTATTTTTGCTACTGTAAACTTTATTCCTTATTCTTTTCCTTACATTTAAAAATAAACCCACCCTAATTCGTTTATTTGTGTGACGCCCCAAGACCCGGGGTCCGTTGACCACCTCGTCAACCTCATGAATAGCAAGTGGATGCTCTGCTACCCGACACCACTGCACCCGCGTAGCCTTTGTACGGTGAGCTCTACCCAAATACAATACCCGGCAAATACCGTCCTAAACAAATTAATCAATGCAATATAACCTAACATGAGTAAAAATGCCTCTCAGCTCATAAACCACTATAAAATCAATTATCATAACTATTCTTCACCATCTCCCAATAATTCAATAGTTGATAACCCGTTTATACAAACATATATTAAAAATCTACAATTCTAATATTACGCATCCAAAAACCATCAAGCCACAAACCTGGCTTCTTCAAAATCAACCCTCAAAATGAGATGTCCTCGAGCGCTCCTTGTGCCTCGAAAAATAAGTGGGGTCCCACTCCACGGGTGAGCTGTGTCAAGAGGAGAATCGCCTCAAGTGGGCTACTCACCACCTAAGTGCAAAGCAGGCAATGTCTAAAGTAAACACACACTCAAGTAAATACATGATCCTACTTGAATGTCTGCACGATCACCCCATGTCACGAAATCCTCAATCGACTCACTCACACTTGCCTAAGTCATGTATTTAGAGGCAATCATTTCAAACAAAACTTTTGTCTCTCGGGTAAATATACTAACGAAATATTCGTAAAATATGGGACTACCCTCCGAGGTGAATCGGCCGCTGAAACGCCAAACAACTACGGCCCTCATCCGCCGATCCGTCGCCCATCTCCCAACCCACCTCCTAATATCCTTTGAAATTCCTTTCGCACCATATCCGCTTTTATAAAATACACCTTGTCACGCACTCACACACCTAACTCTGTGCTACTCCAAATGCGATACGCGAAAAACGCATTATGCCATTTTCAAAACCATTTACACAATAATATGACAATATGCATATTTCAATCAACTACAATTACACTCTTATGTAATTTAACACATCACTATCACCCAATGTAGCTCACTTGAGCAACTCATAATCATTTCCAATGTAGCTTATAACACAATTTAATTCCATGTAATTAAGGTTGTATTGAACTAACACATTAAAATAATGTTTTAACCTATCTAGTTCCACACATATCGCCGGCCTGCTCATACCATTTCAAGCACACAACACATGGACAATTCCTTATCCATTTCACACAAACCCGGGACTATTTTTACAGTCCCAAAACAGAGCAAGTGGGCTGTCCACGGGCAGCCCACACTTCCTACATCGCCCCTCATGGAACCGATTTCCATTCCCAATTCCGGTCTCCTAATCACCAAAGCATAATTTATTCAATAAATTATCACAAAACACCCCAATTCAGTCCCCAAAACAGGGGAAGTGGGCTGTCCACGGGCAGCCCACTCATCCTACATCGGTTCCAATTTTTGAAACCGATTTCCATAGCTATTCCCGGTCTCATGCATACCAACATAGAAATTTAATCCATACATCAGCCCATAACAGTTTCTGGACTGTCACGGACAGCCCAAGAATCTCCAAAAATTCCACTACCCGTCCCATATTTTAGACCGATCCTACGCCCATTCCCGGCCTTTTCCATACAAATACACGATGAAAGCCAAAATTTTAATTAAAGACACCCAAACAGCCCTAATTTCGCGCCTCGGATGGTGGGAAAATCCCCAAGAATTCTACCACTGCCCCATGTTTTGACCGATCAACGGTCTCCCTCACGGCCTCAAACCAATCGAAACAATTAAAACCCTTAAAATGGGACAAACGCAAGTAGGAGAAACCCCTACTTTGGAATATCAAAACTCGCAAATCTGGGTCCACGCTGCACTTACTCTGGGCGTAGAACGCTTTCCCTTCGTCTGGCCGAACCAACTAGTCCGATCATGAGATAACCTAGAGCAGGCGAGACCTTCTCACTCTAAAATGCCATTGAAGCCCACTGCATCATCTCTCCTTTTGCAATTCACGTTTTGGCCTTAGCTTAATGTAGGAGAAGGAGCACTATTTGCTTTTTCGTCTTTTAACACTTGTCAATTATAATACCTATTATGGGCCCATCTTTCTCGATTCGATATTCTAAGACTACCCTGGCCGTCCATTTTCATCATTTCTTACTCATACCACTTTACAGACATTTAAAGATATCGCTATGCTTTCGTCGCGATTTAAACCATTTACGGCACCAAATGATGCCTCTAAAAACGTCGACTTCGAGATCGTCTTAAGAAATTGCGAAATTTTAATGCGTTAGCTAGATTTCATGTAGACGATTCCAACGGTAATAATCCGCTTTCGTCATCCGAGATCTGTGAGAATTAATTACTGATTTAAATCGTAATTAAAATTCTCAGAATCAAATTACGATTGCCTCTTATTCCGTGTTGGAATCGAATTTCTGCCTACACCTGGAAAGCACAAGTAACTATCCTAGAGCTGTCCTATATCAGTTTCGATATCAAAACAAAAGTTCTTAGCTTAAAGGAATATGCAATCTAGGAGTTGAAAAGTAGTTTATCACAACAAGGCAAGCATCTTCCTTTTTCATTTAGATATAAATGTAAGTCCTCCTCATATAAAACATTTATATAGGGAATTGGATTCTGTATCTCAAAAAGAATGCGTGATAACCAACAAAAAAAATACCATGTTGCTAGACAAATTTATCATAATGGTACATGAGGAAACACACAAAGACCTTTTTTTCTTCTCTACTTCTATCCTACTATTCACAGTTTATACCCTAGTATGCATGACCATTGGCCAGGCAGTAAAATGAAAGGAAACTAGACTAGTTTGAAGTTCATGTGAAATGAAAGATTGGCATCCATGATTACGAACAATTATCTAGTCTGATCACTTATCATTTACTTCTCAGATTTCAAGGTAGTTGTTAACTATTCCAAGAAGATTCAAAGATTTTGGAGCAAGAACTGAAGATTTGTTGTAAGGAATTTTTTATTTATTTTTTGATAAATACACAATTTTGTCCTCACTAGGACTTGAACCCTAGTCCCCACCCCTCCCTATGCTCACCATAGCCCTTATCCACTGAACTAGGCCTCATTGCGGGATTTGTTGTAAGGAAATTGAACACTTACCTGGGGGAATATACCCAACAGATCCTCGTAGAAAAGCAGTTGTAGTAGTAAAATGTTCTCTTGGTTTGTCAGCTGAAATGAGCTTGCCAATACCAAAATCTGCTAGACGAGCCACCATATCATAGTCCAAAAGAACATTTTGTGGTTTCAGGTCACAGTGTACAACTTGAACAGGGCTACCATCATGAAGATACTCCAAGCCATTGACAACATCTATTGCTATTCCCATTCTTTCCCTTAATTTCAATGCACAACCTCCTTCATCTGACCCACCAGGGTAAAGATGCTGTTCCAAGTTCCCATTGCCTATATACTCAAGAACAATGGCTTTGAATCCTGGATTCCAGGTTGATCCTATCATTCTAACTAGATTCCTATGTCTAATTCCAGACAGTATTTGGCACTCCCTTTTAAAACTTTTGTAGCCCCTAATTACACCCTCTGTACTCATCTCTTAACTGCTACAAATAGCTTGTCCATCATTGATGATAGCTTTATACACTCTACCAAAAAACTTCTTTCCCTAATAGATTAGCCTCATCAAAACCACCGGTTGCGATTTCGAGTTCCCTTTCAGTTAAAGTTTGGGATCCATGATGAGTTGGGGAATCCATTAGAATCGTGGTCCCTGCATCTGCACTTCTATTTTTGAAGAAGAAACGAGGAACAGTGAGGGCAATCAGCACAAGGATAAACAGAGAACAAGGTATGGATATTGCAAACAAGTAACGAGTCCATTTCCTTTTTGTGTGCTCTTGTTTCTGAATTTCACATGGATGAAGACCCATAGGTTTGGAACCTCCACAGAGCCCCATATTCCCCATAAATGAGCTTCTTCCTAGATTTTTAAACCTCCCACTATTTGGAACCTCTCCTGTTAACCTGTTATATGATAAATTGAGATTCTTGATCTTCTGGCTGTCACCAATCCAGATTGGAACATTCCCTGTTAAATTATTGAAAGCCAAGTCCAAATATCCTAGATTAATAATTTGTTTCAGGGACTCTGGGATTGTACCTTCAAGCATGTTGTGAGAGAGGTTCAGATACTCCAGTGAAATGCATCTTCCAATTGAACTTGCTATCACTCCGAAAAATTTATTCGCTGACAAGTCAATTGCCTGCACAGATGGTAGATTTCCAATACTAGCAGGTAGTTCGCCATCAAGATTGTTGTGCGAAAGGTTGATTGAAAGAGCCAAGTTTGAGAATCGGCAAATTTCTATGGGAAGAGACCCTAGTAAGTTGTTAAAAGACAGATCAAGAAGCATCATAAGAGAACACTGGGTGAGTTCAATTGGAATTTCCCCCGTGAGATGGTTGTGAGACAGGTAAAGATATCTCAATCAGACAGATTACCAAGAGAAGTTGGGACTGTCCCATTAATGAAATTGTCACTAAGTTCCAGTAAACCAAGGTTAGCCATCTGCCCAAGTTCATCTGGAATTGGTCCAAGAAGTTTGTTTCTCCCCAAGGATAGTCTGTGCAACTGCCTAAGCTTCCCAACTGTAGCTGGAACTCCATTCAAAAAATTAGATCGCAGGTCTAGAGTGACAAGGCCACTTAGATTTCCAATTTCAGCTGGTAGGCTCCCTGTTATTTTGTTTTCTCGAAGATTCAAGCACAGAGATCTTTGAAAGACTGCCAATTGAAACTGGTAAACTTCCTGCAAACAGGCGGCCTCAAGTTCAGCTTCTGTAGACGTGAACAATTAGACAGAGGAGTTAGAAAACTGAGGGAAGAGTTGCTGGAAC
The DNA here is from genome assembly GCA_016808115.1 of Tetrastigma voinierianum. Classification (NCBI taxonomy): domain Eukaryota; kingdom Viridiplantae; phylum Streptophyta; class Magnoliopsida; order Vitales; family Vitaceae; genus Tetrastigma; species Tetrastigma voinierianum. Next base: position 106,347 of record JAEQBH010005757.1, on the reverse strand, counting down.
TGCTCTCATCAGGGTTGTTGCTATGAAGATAAAAGTTTCTCAAGTTTCTTCAACTTCCCCAACTCTAGAGGCACTTCCCCCTCTAACCGGTTGAGGCTAAGATTAAGCAGTATCAGCTGAGAAAGATTGGATAGAGTCACTGGAATTTTCCCGGAAAGTTGGTTGTCATCGAATCTCAACTCAAACTTGCATGTTATGGAGCTTTGCCCCCAATTCTTCAGGGATCGTTCCTGTTATTTGATTCTCAAACAGTGTAATTTGACGGAGGGCAGTACAATTACTGATGGATGCAGGTATGCTTCCTTCTAAAAGGTTTGTGTGAAGGTACAACATCTCCAGCTTTGTTAATGCTCCTAGCTCCTTTGGAATGCTTCCAGTGAAGTAATTCACCTGCAATTCTAAGTTTGTCAGCTTTGTAAGATTCGAAAGGCACGATGGTATTGCTCCATTGAGGTTGTTCTGAGAGAGACATAGGTATGTCAAGTTTGTCATTTGGCCAAGCGCAGCTGGAATGCTTCCCGACAGATTGGTATAATCCAAGTCTATCGTTTCAGGCTTCGCAGCCTTTGATTGAGAGCTGGAATAATGGCTCAGATTATTCCGACTCAAGTTAATGAAGGTTAATTCAGCTCTCCAATGGCAGCAGGGATCCCTCCATGAGTTGTTTCCTTACCCAGAGAGAGAGGATGTTGGGTAGAATATATTTGGATACATATGGTGAGATAATACCCTGTAAGCGCATGTTTATGAGCTCAATCGCCATGACACGGTTCTTGAGCTGCTGGTGGCATGTAATCCCAGTCCAGTTGCAGAAGGGAACAGCTTCATTCCAAGCTTGGAGATGACCATCTGAGGATCGCGGTATGCACTTGTTTGAATTTGAGAGCTTGACAGTCAGTGGGTTTTGCAGAGGAGTGAGGAAGTTAGGTGGTAGAACCAAGAAAACTGAAGAGAACTGCATCTTGCCATGAGGTTCAGTTCAGTTGCATGCATTCTCTCTCTCTCTCTGCTTGTTTGTTTGCCTTGTAGGGTTTGGAAGAAGATGTTAGAGGTTGTTTTGTTCATGTTTTTGAGAATAGTTTTGTTTCTGAAACACAAATTAACACTAAAACATTTGGTTCTTTTATGTTTTTGTGCTTTCAAAATACTTGTTTTTAGAGGCTACAAATGATGTTATTTGTGTTTTCAAAAACTGTATTATAAAATAGTTTTCAAAACCAAACAGGACTTAAGTTTAGTGGCAGGTGGTGGGGGTGGGTGGGGTGGTGAGCTCTGCATTAATCCTGATTCCTGAGGGGTAATTTATCACATGGACTTTCATGCCTTAGAAGAAGAATTTTGGGGCTATAGTCATCACCAGTCTCTTAACGGCATCCCAATCCCAACAATGCCCTATATTTTTCTTCTGTGATTGAATTGAAGAAAAGAATACCAAGTCAGTTTGAGTTTTTATAAATAGTTTTTTTGTTTATAAAAAATAATAATTATTATTATTATTATTTTTTAAGTTTACACTGGTTTTTAAAACTAAAACAACCATTTATGAAAACATTGTCAAACAAACTCCAAGATATTCAGATCATTCATTCCCAAATTTTGTTAAATAGGAGGGCATTTTCTTATCATATGCAAACCAATAAGACATTAAGAGCCTAAGACCCATCTAAGAATGTTTTCTGTAAAAGATTTAAAAATATTTTAAGAAAACAATTTTAACTTAAATTTTCTTTTCTTTTTAAAAAGTATTTAATAAAATTTATAAAATACTTTTGAAATGTTGAAAAAGTAGTAGTAATCAAGGATTAAAATTTCGGATATATCGTAGATATATGGCGATATATCGGATATCAGGAGCTGATCGAACGATTTTTTAATCACAGAAAATGGTTTCTGAGGAAAAAATCGAGGAAAAATCGGAGAATATCGGCGATATTTCGTGAAATATCGGTTCGACCAGAAATATCGGGTCGAGAATATCGACGAATTCTGGGAGACCACTTGCCTTGTGTAGAATTTTTAGTTTTTGGGAGATATATCGAGCGTGTCATCGGAAATATCGGTAAAATATCGGAAGTCTCTCGGAAATATCATTAAAAATATCGAGATATATCGAGATATATCGGGATACTGCTCCCGAGATATATCGGGATATATCGGAAATATATCGAAATGAGCCCGATTTGAAATTCTAACTAGATCTAAGAGTTTATGGATTGATCCAGAGCGGTTTAAAAGAAGATCAGCCAATTCGTATTTGCGCCAAATTAAATCAGGCTATAATTAAATTACAAATATTTTTTGACCATCAACGATTATTTTGACCCCGAAAAATCTATAAATACCTCTAAAATCATTAAATTTGATGTACAAATTCTCTCACCAATATCAATCTTCATTTCCTCTAAAAATTTTCTTTGTGATATCTCTTAAATAACTATATATAGTTTAATTTGATGGATTATATGATTATTTCATAATATTTTAAATTAGTTAATTTAGTAATAATATATTAATAAATTAACATTTCATGTTCGTTAATTTTAAAATCAAGTTATATATTAGTTAATATCGTATATGCATATTATAAATTTATATTATTATATAGAAGATTTTCATATTTTAAATTAGTTTAATTTAGTAATAATATATTAATAAATTAATTTTTCATGGAAGATTTGATATTTGAAGCGAAGCGTATGAGATGAGCAAATTTCTATCAATGAAAGTTGTGAATCTGAATCAGATATTTATTCGGCGTGTTCGATCTTTATGTCCGATATTATCGAGCGAAGTATGCGGTATGAGTGTCTTTCTGCGAGATTTGATCACATGAGTGAATGTTCTGATTGAGGTCACATCAATCTTCGTTTGATTTTAAAAATTTAAATTCACCCGATGTATATATTTGATAATTAATAATCATTTTACACTTTTAGAAAATATTTTATGAATTTGAAATGTTTTTATTAATTTTCGATATATCGATATTGTAAAATATAATAGATATATCTAGATATATCCGTTATATCCATAAAATCACAAATATAGATATATCAGTGGCTTAGATATTTTTCAACCTTGGCGTAATAGTAGAAAAAGCATACTAAGCATTTTTTGGGTTTTTCTAGAATTTGATATTTTTTTTTAAAGCTAAACACTTTGAATTCTGATAGAGTTGGTAACAATATGGAGTTGAATTAGATAAATTTATCTATGTTTGCCCAACTTTTTGGAGGTTGGATTGTAAAATTTAATGCCCGAATAAAACCGAATCAAATTGGCTCGACTTGTTTTGGTTCGTGCAGCGTATGGGTTTAGTCAGGTCTTGATTAGGCGCAGTTTTCTATTTAATTTTAAATGTGAACGTAATTGATTTTCAATGATTCATTTACTAAATTCTATATTTTGACTCTTAAAATTGAGTCAAATATGCTTTTGTAGCTTTGAGGTTTTAAATATTATTATTATTATTATGTATATGATTAATATATATTAAACTTTGTTGTTTTAATTATTTTATTTTCAAATTTTAAATGCCTTTTAATATAATTTATATGATATTTAATATTTAAGAAATCTTATATGAAAATTACGAATGCATTTGAATTAAATAAATTATAGTTTTAATATTGAATATATTTTATTTATCTCGTGTCGTATTTTAAATATTTACAATTTCATTTTTCATTTATCCTTTAAAATTTTATTTAATCATTTTTTTATAAAAATGAAGTTGTATTAATTTATAAATTTAATTTAATTTAATAACTAAATTATTAGTATATTTTAAATCTAACAAAATATTAATTTTTAATACACTATAGTTTCAAGATAGTACACAATCTCTACCACTTGAGGATAATGATGACTTAACTAACATGAAAGACGGATATCTTTGTAATATGGAGTCACATGTTATTATTATATATAATGATAATGAGGATGAATATTAGAAGCATATGAGATTTCATTCGATACTTTGAAACTGTTTTTTTTAGAGATGTTATTAAGTTGTTACTTTATTGTTTTGATACTATTTAACTAGTTAGTTTAGTATTTTGATTATATCATTTTATATATTAATTATTATTATATATCATTTATTTTATTTGAAGAATGATATAATTTATAAAACTAATTTTTTTTCCCATTTTTAAGATTTTGACTCGTTTTAGCTAAGGGTCTTGTGAGACGAGGCATTTCGCGATCTTGAGCTCGGCTAAATTCAGCTTCGACTTCGTATTTCGACTCGAAATGTTAACTAATCGAGTCAAACAAGCTAAGTAAGTTCATTCAAGAAAAATTCACTTGGCTTCGAATATTTTTGTATATAAAATTTAAAAAGATTTTTTTAATTTGATATCTACTTTAGGGGATAGCTAAGCCAATATATCTATTTTTTTATTCCTTTAGCAAATCATGCATTTTTTATTATTTATTTAAGTTATAAATATATTTTATTTTTAAAAATAATTAAATTTTCTTTAAAGAAAATATGTAAGAGAATAGGATATTAGTCACATAAATTATATTAATAAGTAGTTGGATATATAATAATTAGGGTCTTGTGAAGCAGGAGCGACTCGGCTACTCAGGCTCGATTCGATTAAAGCTTGGTGGCTTCGGCGAGGCTGAGGCATTTCGAATGTTAGCAGAGTTGAGTCGAGGCCGAGGCTCGGTAAGGCCAGCTGAGAACAGGCTTTCTCTTCTTCAAATCATTAGCGACTGTTTCAGTTCAGTGAAATCGGCTCGGCTTCGCATCGTCGTCTACTAGTTTATTACGCAGCCACGTATGAGTTGGGTTGAGTTGGTCGAAAGATAACCCGAATATAAATGAACTAGATTAGCTCAACCTATTTTGATCTGCGGCCTGAATGGGATAGCTCGTTTACCAGCTCTAAGTATAGTAAGTATGCCATTGCCATTCGACCAGGACCTTATATACTCTTCTTATTTTGAAATGTTAGTATTTCTGCAGCATGAAATTTAGGCATGATGTGCAAGAGCATCTTTTTAAGATGAAAACGGAGTTTGGATGAATAAATTTTGCTTTAAAGTAATTTTTATTTAATATTTTGCAAAAATTTATAATATTAATTATATTTAATTGAAGATTAAAGTGTAACGACCAGACCCAGGGCGTAGATATTATCGGAATTTTGGACATAAGGGATTAACTGCGAACTTTTTAAAATGCGTTTACTAAGTTAAGGAGAATCAGGTGTTCTCTATAATCTTAGAAACTTTATTTCTTGTCGACGTAAAATGTAAATAACGAACTACTTATCATCACACTTGGCAGGACATATTATTACTTAATCGGATATGGGACTAAAAGAACAAATACCCCCTATAATGTTAAACGTAACGGACCCTAATATCTGGGTTAGGGATCAACTTTGATATTATTTATAATGTTTTGACCCAATCACGAAAACACTGTTCATTTTGAACCTAAAGACCCAACGTAACTTTAAAAGTTACTCGTACAGTCGTACTTGTATAGTAGAACCCGGAGAGCTCTTTGTAATACTCATTAGTTTACAAAAGATAGTGTAATTTGACATGATGAAATTGAAGAGTAGAACCCAGATTTCCAATGGAGTAGCTTTTAGGGCTTGGGGGACTAGAAATGCTAAAAAGAAGCGCAAAATTGGAGTTATCCAACCAAAAATCTGTCCAAAAAACCCGCTGTAAGGGGAGGATTTCTTCCTCATACTTATGACGGATTTATGGTGGGGATGATTGGAGCCCAGATTTTTACGAGGCTCATTTCTATCTAGTTTGCATTCTTTTGGGGCTTCATCATTGGATTGTTCTGAAGGTTGTTTGATTGCTAACATAAGGTTGAACAAGCTCTATGTGGAATAGGAGAAATGCTTATTTCCTGAGGTGAAGCTTCCTAGAGTGCAGGTGTATCTGCTAAGATCATGGATGAAATATATGGTAAGTTGGTAACTTGAAAATAATCCCCCATGTATTCCTCTTATTAGAGTTTTGTTGAATTCAAAATGTAGAAATGTTTACAATATTCACCATGGGAGCGGATTGCTTTACGTTGTATTCTAATTCTTTAAAAGATTTGAGAGGATGCTTGAAGGTTTATTAATTCTTACACTGTAAAAAGCAATCTAACATTTGTGAAGTAGATGATCTAGCAAACATGAGAATTATCATGCTGACGGTATTTTTCTCCTGATTGAAATTTTCCACACAAACTCTTCCATCTAGGGTGAATTATTGGTCTCTTTTGTGTTGTCACTTTATGCCATATTTTATACATTTTGGATGAATGGGTGCTTCCAGATGAAGCCATTAATTCTAGCCTCCAAAGGCTGGACGAGTATGATGATTTGTGTAAAGACTTCAAAATTCTTTCATCATTAACAAACATTTGTGGGTAGATTTGTCTAGCATTTTCCATAAAACACTGACAAAGGACTCGCCGGTTTTTCCTGTACAAAAACCAAGGCAATCTGAAATTCTGCTCTATTATTACAGAGAAGCAAAAAAAACAAAGAAAGATCATCCATAGTAGTCGATAGAGAGCTCTTCTTCATACCTGGGCTGAAATTTATAGAGGTTTTACTTCCTTCAGTCTAGTGACATGTCCACATTTTTTTCCATTTCCATATGAAGTGTTCCAAATTCCATTTCTTTCCGGACATTCTTTAGCCTTTGAGCAACCAAAGAGATAAGGGGACGCTTCTGGGGGTTCTCTTCTGTGCACATCATCCCTGCATCAAGTATATGGATGCAGTACTGCTCAAGCTTATGTAAAGCACCACTCCCCTCTTCCAAGTATGCTTCATGCTTAAGTGAGATGTCGACAATATCCAGCACTTGATTTGGAAAAGCAGAACACACCCATTTCCTTAGATCTAGTCCATCTGAAAACATTTCATTCGTTGGTCTCTTCCGTGTTATCATCTCCATTATCATCACTCCAAAACTGTATACATCTCCTCTTGTTGAGACATTGATACCCTGCCCATATTCTGTGTACATGCAGCAAAAACTATTAGCTGAATCAAAGTACTTTCGTATCTGTTAAAATTAGGATAGTTTGTTGACGTGGATATAGGCAGTTGGCTCATATTAACTAATCTCAAAGTACTTTCCCCCTCTCTCTTTCTCTCTCTCCCCCTTTGTTTGTCTATGCGTAGAGAGGTTTTGGAAGAAGATGTTAGTTTTAAGGCCTGGTAACAAGCAGGGGTTGAGCCCTCTGCATTAATTCTGAGCAGTCATTCATGTATCACATGGACTTTTATGCTATAGCCATCACCAGTCTGGCCCCATTCTCTTAAATGCATTCAATTCCTTCAAAGCCTTTTGATATTTTCCTTCAGTGATCGAATTGATAGGTTTAGAGTTTCTGCCCCACTTGAATCAAAGTACTTTTGTATCTCTTAAAATTAGGATAGTTTGTCTAATGAAAAAAAAAACATGAATTGATGCAGTTGGCTCATAAGTTACTACCTCAATATAATAGGGGAAATCTTTTAAAGTATTTTAAGAAGGAAAGGAAAGACATAAATAAACTTTAAGAAGGATGAATATTAGTTGGAAAATTAAATTAGATTTAGTATAAATTGGAGTCAATTTTGGATTAGCTAATTAAGGTTTATAAGATAAACAAAATTAGAGTCATATAGGTTATTAAAATCCTAGTAAACTATGGATTTCTTAGATTAGGCTATAAACTAAAAGGCCAAGTAATATAAATCAAAGGTGAATTGATTGATATTAGTAATATTTTTAATTTATTTTAAGTGTTGCAATCCTCAGGGTAAGACTTTATTGATTTTCTTTTATATGAGACTCCTAAAAAGCTTTAATAAGACTCGAAGGTTTTCATCTCTTCTTCATCATATCTTCTTTTTGTCTATTTTTTTTTTCTATTTTTGCTATTGTAAACTTTATTCCTTATTCTTTTCCTTACACTAAAGAATAAAACCCTAATTCGTTTATATGAGCACAAGTAACTATCCTAGAGCTGGCCTATATCAGTTTCGGTATCAAAGCAAAAGTTCTTAGCTTAAAGGAATATATGATCAGGGAGTTCAAAAATAGTTTATCATAAGAGATCAAGTATCCTTTTTCATTTAGATGTAAATGTAAGGGCTCATCATAGAAAAAGTATATATACAGAGAATTGAATCCTTTATCTCAAAGTGAAGTGTGTGAATAACCAACAAAAAAAACCATGTTGCTAGACAATTTTATCATAATGGTACATGAGGGGAAACACACGAAGACCTTTTTTGCTTCTCTACTTCTATCCTATTATTCACAGTTTGTACTCTAGTATGCATGACCATTGACTAGGCAGTAAAATGAACAGAAACTAGACTAGTTTGAAGTTCTTGTAAAATGAAAGATTGGCATCCATGTTTAGGAACAACTATCTTGTCTGATAACTTATCATTTACTTCTCAGATTTCATGGTAGTTGTTACCTATTCCAAGAAGATTCAAAGGGATTTGGAGCAAGAATTTAAGATTTGTTGTAAGGAAATTGGGCACTTACCTGGGGGAATATACCCAACAGATCCTCGTAGAAAAGCAGTTGTATTAGAAAAATGTTCTCTTGGTTTGTCAGCTGAAATGAGCTTTCCAATACCGAAATCTGCTACACGAGCCACCATCTCATTGTCCAAAAGAACATTTTGAGGTTTCAGGTCACAGTGTACAACTTGAACAGGACAACCCTCATGAAGATACTCCAAGCCATTGGCAACATCTATTGCTATTCCCATTCTTTCCCTCAATTTCAATGCACAACCTCCTTCATCTGACCCTCCAGGGTAAAGATGCTGTTCCAAGTTCCCATTGCTCCTTATACTCAGAACAATGGCCTTGAATCTTGGATTCCAAGTTGATCCTATCATTCCTAACCAGATTCCTGTGTCTAATTTAGACAGTATTTGGCACTCCTTTAAAACTTTTGTAACCCTTACTACACTCATCTTGCAAAACCTTAACTGCCACAACAGTTTTTCCATCATTGATGATGCCTTTATACACTCTACCAAAACTTCCTATCCCTAATAGATAAGCCTCATCAAACCCGCCAGTTGCAATTTCAAGTTCCCTTTCTGTTAAAGTTTGGGTTCCATAATGGGTTGGGGAATCCATTAGAATTGCTTTTCTATTTTTGAAGAAGAAATGACGAACAGTGAGGGCAATCAGCACGAGGATAATGAGAGAACAAGGTATGGATATCGCGAACAAGTAATAATGCCATTTCCTTTTCTTATCTTATTCCTGAAGGTCACATGGATGAAGACCCATTGGCTTGGAGCCACCACAGAGCCCCATATTCCTCGTAGAGCTTCTTCCTAGTTTTTAAACCTCCACTGCTTGGAACCTCTCTGTTAATCTGTTTTAAGATAAATTGAGATTCTTGATCTTCTTGCTGTCACCAATCCAAATTGGAACATTTCCTGTTAAATTATTGAAAGCCAAGTCCAAATATCCTAGGTTAATGATTTGTTTCAGGGACTCTGGGATTGTACCTTCAAGCATGTTGTGAGAGAGGTTAAGATACTCCAGTGAAATGCATCTTCCAATCGAACTTGGTATCACTCCAAAAAATTTATTCTCTGACAAGTCAATTGACAGCAGTGATGCCAGATTTCCAATACTAGCAGGTAGTTCACCTTCAAGCTTGTTGTGCGAAAGGCTGAGTGAAAGAGCCAAGTTTGAGAATCGGCTAATTTCTGTTGGAAGAGACCCTTGTAGGTTGTTAAAAGACAAATCAAGAAGCATGATAAGAGAACATTGGGTGAGTTCAATGGGAATTTTCCCTGTGAGATGGTTGTGAGACAGGTAAAGATATCTCAACTGTGACAGATTACCAAGAGAAGATGGGATTGTCCCATTAATCAAATTATCACTAAGTTCCAGTAAACCAAGGTTATCCATCTGCCGAAGTTCATCCGGAATTGGTCCAAGAAGTTTGTTTCTCCCCAAGGATAATCTCTGCAACTGCCTAAGCTTCCCAACTGTAGCTGGAACTCCATTCAAAAATTAGATCGCAGGTCTAGGGTGACAAGGCCACTTAGATTTCCAATTTCAGCTGGTAGGCTCCCTGTTATTTTGTTTTCTCGAAGATTCAAGTAATAGAGATCTTTGGAAAGACTGCCAATTGAAGCTGGTAAACTTCCTGCAAATAGGCATGTCCTCAAGTTCAGTTTCTGTAAATGCGAACAATTAGATAGAGGAGTTAGAAAACTGAGGGAAGAGTTGTTGGAACTGCTCCATCAGGTTGTTGCTATGAAGAGATCATATCTCAAGTTTCTTCAACTTCCTAACTCTAAGAATTTGCCCCCTCTCTAACCTGTTGAGGAAAGATCAAGCAGTATCAGCTGAAAGATTGGACAGAGTCACTGGAATTTTCCCAAGCTGGTTGTTGTTTGGAAGTACAATCTCTGCATGTTATGGGCTTTGCCCCCAGTGCCCCAGGGATCTTTCACATTTATTTGATTCTCAAGCAGTGTAATTTGACGCAGGGCAGTGCAATTACTGATGGATGCAGGTATGCTTCCTTCTAGAAGGTTTGTGTGGAGGTACAACATCTCCAGCTTTGTTAATGCTCCTATCTCCTTTGGAATCCTCCCTGTGAAGTAATTAACCTGCAAGCCCTAAGATCTACATAGCTTTGTAAGATTCGAAAAGGAATGATGGTATAGCTCCAGTGAGGCTGTTGCAGAGAGACGTAGGTATGTCAAGTTTTGTCATTTGGCCTAGTACAGCAGGGCCTTCCAGACAGATTCGTATTGTCCAAGTCTAATGTGTCCAGGCTCCAGCAGCCTTGTAGTGAGAATAAACTATTGCCTCAGATTATTGACTCAAGTTCATGAAGGGTTAACTCAGAAAGCTCTCCTATGGCAGCAGGGATCAGGAATCCCATACAAGCTGTTGCCCTGCAAAGAGAAGTGTTGAGATGAGAATAGATTGGATATATATGGTGAGATAACTCCTGGAAACATCTCTGTGAGCTCAATCGCCATAACACGGTTCTTGAGCTGCTGGTGACATGTAATCCCAGTCCAGTTGCAGAAGGGAACAGTTTCATTCCAAGCTTGGAGATGACCATCTGGATCACTTGTTATGCCTTGTTTGAACTTGGGCGGAAACTGACAATCAATGGAATTTTTGCAGAGGAATGAGGAAGTTGATGCTAGAGCAAGAAAACTGAGAAAGAAGAACACTGTCATAGCCATGGGATAGTTCTGATTGTATGTCATTCTCTCTCTCTTTCTCACTCTCCCTTTGTTTGTTTATGTCTGTAGAGGTTTTGGAAGAAAATGTTAGAGTTTGTTTGTTTCTTGTTTTTTAGAATAGTTTTTATTTTTAAAAACCTGAATGCTGCTTAAAACTTATTTGGATTCTCATTTTTATGTTTTTCATGTTTTCAAAACCCTTGTTTTTAGAGAATATCAAAATAATATTTTTTGTGTTTTTAAAAACTGTATTATAGAATAGTTTTCAAAACCAAACAGGACTTAAGTTTAGTGGCAGGTGGAGCGGGTAGGTGGGTGGGGGGTCAGCCCTGCATTAATTCTGAGGGGTAATTTATCACATGGACTTTCATGTCTTAGAAGAAGAATTTTGGGGCTATAGTCATCACCAGTCTCTTAACGGCATCCAATCCCTTCAATGCCCTATATTTTGAGTTTTTGACGTGAATAGTGTATTTTGAAATAAAATACGAATTCCCCAGTACAGGTTTAAAATAATCCCAAAACTAATGCATTTAGTCACGTTAGGCCCTACTGGCGCATTGATCGTCGATTAACTGTAGTGCAAGAGCCGCGGGATAATGGCGTCGTTAATAACAGCCATTTATTGAATTAAATTGCCAATGGCCGATGTTGTGGATAACGACCATTGATCTCATTAAACAAGAGGTCGTTGTCCACAACGACGACCGTGTATACATAGCGGCTGGCGTTCCTTCCCCTTCCCCCCCATTTCTTCTTCCTCCTCACCTTCAACTCCTCCTCCAGTACGCCCCCAAGGCGACGGCAGTGCCTAGACCACCGATCAACGGCGCACCCCAAATCACGGCCCGATTTCCTTCAGGTTTTGTTCACGCTCCATGCGCGATTTATGCAACTTAACTAAAAAGAACTTTGTGTGATTTGGTGGGTTTCATTTGAGGTTTGATTTAGGGCTTGGCTGGCGATTTTGTGTGCGTTTGGGAGTATAGCGATTAAATTCGCAGGGGGCCCGACCAAACAAGGTAGCCCATTTTCTCTGACAGGTTTAGGTTGTTGATACCTCTCAATTACATTTATAAATTTCTGGTGGGCTCAGTGTCATAAATTTGGTTTTGAATCTCAAAGAACTTTCCAAATTTTATTTAAAATAAATAACCGAACGGACAAATTCGGAGACTAAAGACAGCATTGATGAAGCTAGAAAAGAAGTTGAAGGTGAAGATTGGTACTGCCTTGGGACGGCTTTGGGTGTAACTGTATTACATCCATTCATCACCATCCTTGTTCCACAAACTCACGAACCAAATTTGCATATGCACACACAACTTCGCAATCTAAATCCTCCTCGAAATTTCTTGTTTGTTTTATAATTTTCATGGCTACATTCGGTCCTCTCATAGAAACATAGCAAAATTGCTTCCATCATCGGGCAACAACAATTAATTGGAAATCATGGAAAACTTTGGAATTCGTTTTCTATTATTTTACGTATTAATACACTAAATATGTTATATCAGGTAAAATATGTTTGACAATGATTTTGAAGCGTGTTTTTTAATGTATACAATGTTTTAAAAAACAATATTATTATGTCATGGAAGAATATGAACACTTCATACGAATCTAACTACTAAATGCATACGAATTATAGTTTCAATTTTGGATATTTATATTGGTTTCACGAGTTCCTTCTTTTTATTTAACCCATCATTATCTTACAATAACTTATTAAGATGAAAATCTTGGTTAAATTAACTCACATAACAGTGCAACTGAATCTAATTTTGTGTTATGCGGCGATGAATATAAGGTTATCTTGTATTAAGCAGGGTATGTAAGGTGATATAATTAGACCTCAACCCAAATCTGAAAAATATGTCATTCGTGTCAAACTTTACTATAATACCAGTGTAACTTTAATGCCAAGGAATATGGAAAGATCGCCATACAAAGCATTTGTTCCAGAACCCGAAAAATATAGGCAATCGGAGCTCAAATTAGAATAGAAATTTAGACCTAAACCAAGTTCATACGAGAAATAAGTCTAAGTTTTTGAAAGATCAATGACCCTAGTTTGTGAAACTCCTAAACCAAGAATTGCTTTCTATCATATAGGAAAGAGACTGGGAAGTAAAGAAGACTGTATGTTTGTTTGTTGTTGTTGATTATAGAAATGGCGGAATTAGGCCACTGACTCAAATTTGGACCACAGGGTCATTTGTATGATGTTGAGCCATGTTGGCAGTGTTTTTAGTACAAGTTGTATTTTGGGTAGAGCTCCTCGTGCAAAAGGAGACTTTTGCCCGATTACCAGATTAAAATCATGAGTCCAGGAAGAGGCACGAACAGAGGCCATTCAATTCTAAACAACAGTCGCAAGGTGCTAAGGATAGTATACGTCTCTCATATTTAATTTTTACTTCTGTTTTTAACCGTTCATTCTCCTTCTGTTTCCTCTATTCTGCCGTAATATATTTATTTAATGGAGATATATTGAGGTGATAATGATATGAATATATTGGGAACAAGCCGATTGTGCCTTTGGATATCTGGCCCATTTTGCTACGTTTGAACAATTGGGTGATATCTATTTTCAAAAGCACAACTATTGACAAACAAAAGTTCAAATTAGTCTCAAAGTGTAAAGCCATCTACTCTAAAAGTGATAAGTTTCAACCTTTTTACAATGGGATAGTGATCTCTTGTACAGCAGATAACAGCATGGATGCTGCATTGCCATTGAGAAATTAGATTGTTTGTTGAGGTTGTTCGAATGCAAACTAGCGATCATATTAATGAATTAACAGAGAATGAGAATATTTCTTGAGAAATTGACTATGGTTGTAGGCCTAGTGGCGGTCGATTACTAGATCTTTGAGTATATCGAAGATGATGATGCTAGAAACATGAAGAAGGTAATAGTGAATTTGATGAAGATGTTGATGATGAATGTATTGATGACTTATATTCAAGGCGTGGACATGTATCATCTGTACTCAAGATTTCTAATCGGGTTTTGGAGAATGAAGCAGGGATATTTGTCTCTATGCATACATTATCTTGTGATGTATCGAGATATCGCGGATGATGAGGGACAGATGGTGTTTATTCATTTCACTACCACAACACTTTGTTTTGAACATGTTGAAAACATAGATATTGCTATTTCAAGTGGTTGGACTCCTTGGGAGCAGAGACTGATTATTAATTGGAGAATTTGTAGTTGGGCAAGTTTTAATTCTAAATCCTCGATTTGCAGAGAAATTTTGAATTTACTCAATTAGAGCATACCAAGAGTTTATTTGAATTGCCTGTAAATTGCTCGATTTCCCAAAGATGTAAGAAGGCAGAAGAATGTGTGTCATTAATTTGCGTGCCATGGTTGTGAAAGATACTGTATTTGCCAGTCAAAAAATATAAAGGGTGGCATGCCTGTGTAAATCCTTGTTTGAGCAGAGACCATCATCGATGAACTCAAGTTAGTTCTTATAAGCATCTGACCAATAATTAGGCACAGACAATTCATTTAATGCTGGCATTGTTATTCCAAGCAATTGTAAATGGAAAATAAAATATAAAATTTCTATAAAAATATAAGATGGGAAGCATAAGGCATTTGAAGCCCGGCTGTTGTATTGATTTTTAAATCATATATAGAAGCTCCACGTTTATTTCTTAGTCATAAACAAGTAAATCACGGATGTGTTGTCATTTGGAAAACCATCGGCAATAGTGTGCCAAGCGATGAGACGCGTTCAATGCGTGTTACGTCAGCTCCAAGCCATCTATTGATGGGTTATGAAGTTGTCAAATAAATCTTAAATATTGATGAATTACGCATTTTGCTTAGAGGTATAAAGGAGATTGTTGATTACTATGGTACGTTGGCGAAATAATCGAGTGTTCAATGACATTTTCTATTACGAGCGAGAATATTGTTGATAGTTATGAGGATGGTTCTTGGCATGTATGAGAAATAGTAACTCAGGATGATTTGTGTTATATCGACAAACATCCGGAGTATTATAAGCGGTATAGTCATCATCTTGGTTAGGATCACCATATGCCTATCACAGGTTGTCATCATCTTTTAAGCAATTTTATGATCCGCTTCAAAAGATAAACTCTTGAAGAATTTGGTATCACGGAAGCATTTGTTGCGACAACAACACACGGAAAGATGAATAAGCATGCTTCTGGTAGGTGATGCAAACTGCTGTGGTTAGAGCGATCACTCTTCGATTATATTTCACATGATGAGTCGAATGGGATAATATTGGCTTGCATGCCGAAGGTATTTGCGGTGTTCTTAAAGGCTCGTAACACCGCTCACTTTGCAATGCGATTCAGTGACATTTTCCGCGCCCAACGATTTACTTTGTTGCAAAAAAGAAACAAGGTCTTGATAATTGACATCCGATGAAGCGATTCACTCCATATATTTGATGCTCGGATTTAGGGTCGTGTGGTTAGGTTGGATCGATACGGAAATTGTTCTTCGATAGCATCTGAGAGGGTAGATTTCCTTTGTAAGTCAAAGGTAATTAGCATTCATCACCTCCCAACTTAAATGACAAAAACACATATGGTAGACGCTATGCGTCCATAACGTTCCATGTAGCCATATCATAGCATCATGTTAGCATCGATGTGTTGATTTTCGGTTATTTGTTCAAGGCTACTACACTCTGTGATCGTACTATGACAACAGGCGAAATATGTTTATCCATATTCGATGAAGATGAGTGGCCTCTTTGTGATGATTACATGATTGTAGCTCTTCGAGTCAATGAAGCGCGGCAGACATTGGGCGTCCTGATCAACCTGGTTGCGTAATAAAAATAGGCCGATTAGAAACCGCGATAAAATGTGGGTTATTCTGACTCTTGGTCGCGATCGTAGATGGCATGGAAATAGAAATCGAGTTTGATTATAGATCTGTAAGACAATTTGTTTTTGTTTTATCTCATCTGAGGCCTTACCTTTTTTATAGTTGTTTTGTATAGACTTGTGTACAGTGTGTTATTTCTTGTAAATGAGGCCTGTTTTCTGTAGTTGTTTTATATATACAAGACTTATTTCTGAATGCAAATGAGACGCATTATTATTGTCGTGTGTATTAAATCTGTTATGCTGTAATTAATAATGACAGCCATATTTGACGAATTACGGATTTATTATATCTTGCCTGACGCATGAGCGTTCGGGGATTCTGATGCGGATCAACCGGATACATACATCTCTTGGTATTGCAAGACGGATTGATCTGCTTAGTGAAATACGGAAGCGGTATGTATTTTTGTTGTTATCTATTACTATTATGGTTGTAGCATGTAATTTTATATATAACCCAATTTTAAATTCTGGTTATTTAATTACCTAACGAGAGAATACTCACTTCAACGTGAATGAAACACTTCATGACTATGTGAGATGAATGCTCGGATCGGCCATGCGACGATGGGAGCTGGATTTTGCGGTATATACGCTTGGGCGCGTCACGATCGTTCGCACTGTCCTCGTCGAAGATGGCGGCCGAACCTGCGTTTCATGTGCTGGTAGGAGATGGCGATAACGCGAGGATGTCGCCATCATCCCTGCCGCGCCGTATCCGGCGGCCGGCGATCGGCGTGCTGTGTTGATGGCGGCGTTGTGCGAGGATTGCTGGTGTCATCCACCCTGCGGTGCTGTCGGAGGATGGCTATCTCGCTACGGTGGTTATGTTCGGTCTCCGCCTTCTTTGATGCGAGATGAGGGTCACATTGGCGGCGTAGTGCGCATAGGTTCATCTTAGCGTTGATCGAATCCTTCTTGTTTTGAGATGAAGGTGTAGATATATTCCATGTGCTTTCTCCCACTCTTTGCGAGATTTAGCGCTACTTTACGACTTATAGTTGGGGTGGTGCGATGCTAACACATACACATATCGAATTCATCTTTGGCCGACGGATCGTGGCGGTATTAGCGGTTTGTATTACGCACAAATGCGGGTATGTAAACAACTTGGGTATGTTGTTGTGTATGGATGGTGCTTTGATTAGGCCCTTTATGACTCATAATTGGACCTACTAAGGTCATTAGGCCATGTTAGCGAGTTTTTTGTGCGGGTTGTATTTCGATGTCTTTCGCCGTACGAAAGCTCTGCCGATTTTGTTAAATCATGGGTCGGGAAGGGACGATTTATATTTTCTAAACCAAATATAAAACCTCAATTTTTTGGGACAAACTTCTGTTTATTTTTGTATTCAGTTATGGTCTTGGGAAAGACTTCACGTCGGTCGACCCGATTTTGGGCGACCACACGCGAATCGGTGCCACCACTCGCTCATGTTGCACGATGTCGTCTGGAGTAGGGATGGAGACCTACGGGTATCCCACGATGGATTACCCATTTCGACACTGGTGGCGAGAGGGTGAAACTAGCTCTTCTCATTCGGGTGTAGGAGGAGAGTACCTTTGACACGGGTGCACCAACCCATCAGTTACTCCTCTAGAAATCGGTCATTCGTCACATAGACTCTGATCAGTAATGGTTTGTGTAAGTAATATGGTTATATATTAATTTCATTCATATTCCCGTAAAATTTATTGACATAAAGTGTTCACATGTAGGTCTCATGGCAGCCATACGTGGGAGAGTTACTTGACCAGCTTCCATATATCTACTTAGTTGATCAGATCTATATATCTGCTTAGTTGATCAGGAGATCTGACGGACGATGTCACCGCTAATATGTTTCGAGATTATTGGTATCGTCGGAAAGACGAGTCTTTGCGTCGGTTGGGATCGTCGGGAGATGCTGAAGCTTTCTCTTACGACAACGTTGCATACAATGGATGCTCGTGGACGTACCATTGTGATTAGACGCGATATCATACTCAGTACCTTAGCATTATGGGATCACGAGGCAGCTGGGATCATCCGCCACTATGGTGGGTTTGATGGACTTCATGATCCATACATGCGGTGGTATCATCGTATTACGGCGTTTATGACCTTAGCGCATTTGCGTAAGGATGATATGAGGTTAAATGCTACTAGCCCATTGTACTCATCTTTTAGTAAGTGCGTCATGTGTTTCACAAAATATTTTACCTAATTTTAATCAATAATTATATGATATAATTACGTTCTTTGGTTTTCATGTTGAATATAAATACCTTAACATTTATATATGATTTTAATACTGACTCATGTTTTGCTCTCATTTGTGTGGGAGAATAGATGCGGCTGATGTTCTAGTGTTTTGATACGTATCGCACGAGTTTCGAGTCCTGTGCTTTCAATTACGGCGAGGTTGATTCGGAAGAACTCAAATGTAGATCATCGTTGTTGATGACCTTGTTGTGTCGGTGATTTACAATGGTGCTACATTGAGGGGAAGCGATCGAGCGTGAATGCCGGTACCCACATGCGGTGGCGTGGTGCGGGGTACCCAATATCTTATTAGCGGTACCCCGAGGAGTACAGTACCCATTTTACTTTTTGAATGCCCAGTACCTCTCTGATGCCAAATACCAGCATACAATCTCATGGGATTTGTTAGAATTTCAATCTTGGTGCAAGAACGCAGCGCGTCTTCGACCACCACTTGAATCGTGAGGGTTGTATTAAGGCCATTTGAGAGAGAAACGAGTTTTGATTCTGGGTTTGGTTTTGGGCGGTTAGGTGTTTTCTCTCATATTTTTGCTACGAGGTTTATAGAGTAGAGTACTTAGTTCTTGGATTACGAGTTTTTTAATTAGCATGTCTTTCGGTTGGTTTATATAACTGTCAACACTTCTTGGGATCTGTCTTTGAAATTCCAACTATACACAATAGAAGTGTTATTTCTCCGAGTCTCAATTACAATTAGTATTTTATTAACCATCAATCGATTCTGGTTTCAATGGAGTTCCTAAACTATTGATAGGGTTCTACTTGGTGGAAACTCACCTCCTTCATAGTAACAACCCATAATTCATCTTTATTACTTCAATGGAGCTGTATGATGCCTTGTGGAAAATCTTATAAAACCCAGTTTTGACATCTTCGCCGACCGTGTGAGAGACTCTGTTTGCAGGCCGTGTTTGTCCCTCAGGAAATCAAATTCAGAGCCATGATCTCTGAACAGTGTTTGTTATCGCGCGTCATTCTTGTCTTAAAGAGTTTTAATGTTACATTTTAGTGAATACCATTCATACGTGGCTCTAGATGAGTTGTGAATAAGAAGGTGGGTATTACGATCGGCGGTGAAGTGAAACCTAAGGACCACATCATTCGCCCTTTTGTTTAAAATAGTTAATTTAATCGGTTACTCGATGTCCATCCTACGCCCAGTTTACTTTTAACGCACATTTTTGGAGAGCAATCCCTAAGGATCACCTAGAAACCACTCCCTGTGGAATGACTGTCAGACTCCCACAGTAATATAATGTTTGGCGACTTTGGTTCCTGCGGCAGGAATATTTCGCATCACAAAATAGGCCGAGCGGTTAAACCGGATCGCCGCCATGGTGACATAGCCGATATTTCTCATTTGCTGCATTTAGTCGTTGTCGACATACATCATATTGCCGTCGATTAATTACGGTCGGAAGATAACTGCTCGGCCAAGATGCGGCTCGAGGAGAGCTTGACATCCTGCGGATTGCATCGATTGAACCTCGATTGTCATCCACACCGGTATGTATGCGGCCGACCAGTGAGGAGAGAGAGGAGAGTTGATGCCCAGAGGTTGTACTCGAGATGGTGGGTCGGGTCATGGTCGAGACGATGTGTGATCCGTGCCATAAGTAAACTACTATGATACCACTCTATACTTACCCCTCACCCAGAATGTTTATACCCTCGAACACTTGCACATCACCTTCCATACCACTCACATTGACACATCACATTTCCCTACGCACAACACATCACCGCCTACTCCACACATACGCATGCATCGCAGCGCTCCGGTGTGAGCGATCCATAGCGTGGAGATATCACATTGTCGTCCACACCCTTTACCATCCATACTGCCACCTCCCATGGATGACACCATCCTTGACCTTTTCTTGCAGTGGGGTAGGCTTATTATGACGCTCTTACTCGATGTGTCACGTAGACTGCTTCATCCATTGAATGCCTCGGTTCCATGACTCCTCGACTCCATCGACTCCCTCAGCTCAGTCTCGGACTCCACATGACCCTATTATTGTGGCCCATTTTATTTTATGCCTTTGTCTAAGAAATAAATGCCATATTGTGGGACACGATGATACATATTATTTTTATGCTGAAATTTGTAAAATGTTTAATATATTTAAATGTTTTGGTATATGCATGATTTGGTATATACAATGCTGAGTATACATGAGGCGTCATTTAGGGTTTTTAGTTTTATACATGTACCACTTTTTCTATAAATAATTTTTAATTGTAAGTATTATAAAATTTTCCATTTTTTAATGCATGCAATAAATTAGAAAATTAGGTTTAGGCCTCTATTTTCAAACTAACAATAACGATTTTAAAAAACACAATTTTAGTGCTCTCTAAATTTACCCTTTGACAACTGTTTTTGAATACATAAAAAACTCAATTTTAGTATTCTCTAAATTTATTATTTTTTATATTCACTAGGTTTTTCAAAACAAAAACATGTTCCTCTTGTTTTTCAAAACAAAAACATTTTGGATTTATGCATGGAAGTCGTAATTGAGGTTATTACAGAATTTATGTTTCGGTGATAAAAAATGATAATAAATTAATCCCAGGTAATCTACTTGTGGAAAAATAAATTGATTCAAAATTTTAAAAGTCAAACTTGGAGTTCATTTGAGATTTCGAGCTACCTTGGATCGATTGTTGTCAAAATTTATAATTTTATATTTAAGTATTTGCAAATAAATAATTTTTTCTTTGAATAAAAAATAAATTTCTTATGTGATTGGTAAGGTATCGTTACAATATGTGATTAATATGGCGAATATCTGGTTAATAACGACGTTAACGTCACACAAAAATAACCGGAATTTTCCCATTTCGGTAGCCGGCGATTCTAGCCGGTGGCAATCATTGGCGGCGTTGTGGGCGGCGGTCTTTAAGAAAGTTCATCTTCCGGCGTTCGCAATTCCGACCATTGAACTGCCAGGCGTCGTCCTAACGGCGACCAATGCCAACCTAGCTCCCCATTGGCACGCATTAGTTTTGGTCGTTTTTACGAAACCTATAATATATTACATTTTTTATTCAAAAACACTATTCACATCAACTCCTATATTTTTCTTCTGTGATTGAATTGAATAAAAGAAAGGCCAAATCAGTTAAAGTTTTTATAAATGGTTTTTGTTTAAAAGTGGTAAAAATAATTTTTACTTTTTCTTTACAAAGTTTTACTGTTTTTTAAAACTAAAAATACCATTTTCTGCTTTCTTGTCAAACAAGTTCCAAGATTTTCAGAACATTCATTCCCAAATTATATTTAATAGGAGGGCACTTTCTTATCATGTGCAAACCAATAAGACATTAAGACCCATCTAATAATGTTTTATGTAAAAGATTTAAGAATATTTTAAGAAAACCATTTTAACTTAAAAAGAAAAAATATTTTTCTTTTAGAAAAGTATTTAATAAATTTTATAAAATACTTTTGAAATGTTGAGAAAGTAGTAGTAATATCGGATAAGCATTCTAACCATTTATTGGGTTTTTCTAGAATTTGTCTTTTTGTTTAAATGTAAACACTTTAGTTATAATATAGTTAGAGTTGAAAATATGGGTTGAGTTCAATAAACTATTCCATTTTAGTTCGTCTTTTTAAGTTGGACTCAATTTAATGCTCGGGTACAAAATTGGTCAAATTGGCTCTGGTACCTGTTTTGATCACATGGCCCATAGGTTTAATTATGGGTTGGAAAAATTTCAGTCTTAATTAGTCTGAAATCTTTATTTAATTTTTTAATATGAGTTTAGTAGTAATTAATTTTCAAATGTCTATAAATTCGATATTTTGACTCTTAACATGAATTCAAATATTTTGCTTTATAACTTGTGAGTTTTAAGAAATTGTCTATTATTATAATATATGATTAATATATTAAACTTTGTTGTTTTAACTATTTTATTTTTAATTTTTTAAATGTATGTTTTAATACTGTGGTACATGTGATAATTTAATATTTGAAATATTGTATGAGAAATTCGAAATGCATTTGAATTAAACAAATTATAGTTTAATATTGAATATATTTTATTTATCTCATTAATCTATATTTTAAATATTTACAATTTCATTTTATTTATCCTAACTAATTTATTTAATCATATATATATATATATATATATATATATATATATATATATATACCTATATATATATATATATATTTTATAAAAATATATATGTATATATTTTATAAAAAATGAAGTTAATATAATTTATAATTAATTTAATGTAATAACTAATTATCAATATATTTAAATATAAAAATATATTTTTTTAATCTGTATAGTTTCAAGATAGTAATTTGTCCCCGTGGACTTGAGCATAGATCTTCTTCCTACTCCCTAACCCTTATGTCTGTTTTAACCGTGAATACTCTACAAGATGATGATGATTACTTAATTAACATCAAAGATGGACATCCATCTTTGTAATCTTGAATCACATGTTATTATTATATATAATGATGACGATGATAAGATTAGAGACATATGAGATTTCATTCGATGCTTTGAAGTTATTGTTTTTCAGAAATGTTATTTAGTTGTTACTTTATTGTTTTGGTACTATTTAACTAGTTAGTTTAATCTTTTATTATAACAATACTTTGACATCATTTATTTATTTAAGTTTTGTTTTACTATTATTATATTGTTTTGAGTCAATCATTTTATATATTGAATTATTATATATATATATATATATATATATATATATATATATATATATAACTGTATATATATATATATATATATATTATTTATTTTTATTGAAGAATGATATAATTTGTAAAACTAATTTTTAGCATTTTTAAGGTTCCCGACATGTTTTTAGCCACGTAATCATTTTTTTTTATAATTTATGGCTTAAATGCGAATTTAAGTTGGTTGAAAGGCTGGCTACCAAATATAAATGGGCAGTTAGCCCAACTTGTTTTGATCGGAGGAGGTTTTGAATAGGTGGCCCAGGTTTACAACTCTGGATGTAGTAGGAAGCTGTTTGCTGACTGGGTTTGGATCTGGGATTGCAAAGCTAAGCCTTGCCTTGCCTTTTGAAATGTTGAGTACTTTATTAATATGAGCTAGGCATGATGGGTTAGAACTTGTCCATTACTAAAGCAAACAGTTTGAATAATAATTTTGCTTTGGAAATATTTTTATTTAATGTTGCAAAATCTATAAATATTAATTCCTATTAATTGGTCGATTGAAGATAAGCGATATAACTGGTCAATCAGTCGTAAATATTATTTACTTTGAACTGCAAAGACGCTGTATTTAAAATGCATCTAATGATGAGGATGCCGTATTTATATAATGTTAAAAAAGCTTTTTATTTTAACATCAGCATGGATGTAATGACAACTTCATTATATGTCTGATAAAGGCATTGTAATACATAAGATTATGAGGCCCAAGTGAGCGAATATGCTGTAATGTTAAGCATGCGGACAACATCGGGATCATAGATTAGCGATAATATTTGTAATGTCGATCAGCCACATAACATTGTTACTTTATGAGCTAGCCGCCATAACTTTAAAAGAAGTTAAATACTTTATATAGTATCGAAACAATTAACATCTTTATCGTTGTAACCATAAAATTATGAATCACATCTTAATCATTTGAAAATATAAGAAAACAAAGTAAATTAACTTGGAATCATATAATATTCCTTGTTTGGAACATGAGGAAAAATGTTTTTATATCTATTCAGCAAGTCTAATGTTCATTAATATATTGTCCGCAGACTCAGCCTAGTCTCTTCTGTATGTGTCCGTACAATCCTTAACCTATAAGGATGAAAAAAAAGGTCTTACAAACAAGGAAGAATAGTAATTAAAAACCAACCCAGTGGCGAACCTCGCAACTTTTTGGCATAGAGAGCAGCAAAATCACATAAAATTCAAAATTTTCTTTCCTTGTCTTCCAATTTCCCAGAACCAAGCAGATGAAATCAAACAATTCTATAACTTTTTCGTACTTTGGCCTGAAAGCGGCATTGAGCTCGGCAGCTGAGCAACTGGGTCTGACCTAAGGTTAGCGTAAGCCGAAAATCAGGAGTTTCGGTTTCTTCCCTGTTTGTCTCGACAATTATATAAATCAAGACGTTGGACATAAAATGGCTTTCAGGTGGCAGAAGATTGGAAGCCGTTGGGATTCGGTAACCGATTTTGAAACCTGTATTGATCGGAGGGGTTGGATATAGAGAACAAAACACCCCCATCATCTCTCTCTGGATCTGCTGCTGTCACCCACGCTGCCTTTTGAGTTGGCAGCAGTGCAGGATGATCACCGTTTAGAAAGAATGCAAGGCCATAGTGGCGGTAAAAGTGCTAATTTCAGTCTTTCTGTAGACTTTTTGTTACCATTTTAGAACTTATATTAGTTCATCTATCAATTTCAGCTTTAATTTATTTGTAACGATCTCACCCAACATTTTAAATATTTTCCGCTTTAGGCCTGGAGGGTCCTTTAACGGAATTGAGAGTAGCTTATACTTATATAGTCCTAGGAATTTTTTCCCCTCTCGGTGTGGATACTTGACCATTACCCTATATTAACACAAGTCGTGTCCTATGGGATTGCAGAGCAAATAGTCTTACCCTTACGGACCCAAAACGGACCTCTTCGCATAGCTGGCATCTGAAGAATTCTTGTGCAGAATAAGGTAAAAAGAGGAGTTTCATTTGTTACTACCACGAATTATGTATTTTATCTGATTACAATTTGAATATATTTATGTTTATTGCGATCTAAGTTTGTATTACCCATTCTTGATATGACCAAAGTGGAGATTCCTTTTTCATTTCAAACCCTAACGGATGAATAATTGCTTCATGCGGTCATTGATCTAACTAATCTTTACTCCATGCAGCTTCTTTTTGGTTTTGATTTGCTCTTGGCACTGCATGTGCTCAACCTAATTGTTCTGCAGAGATCAGGAAAGGAGAAAAATCATTTCTATTCAATACGGAGAAGCAAAATAATTCATAGATTTAGCTTATTAGTTTTACAAAGATATTGTGAATTTGACATGATGAGGTGAAGTAGAACCCAGACTGTGGAGGCTTTGTGGCAGGACTAGAAATGCTAGAGAAGAAGTGCAAAAGTGGAGTTATCAGCAAAATTTTCCAAGCCCTGCAAGGAGAATTTCTTCCTCATTCTTATGATGGATTTATGGTGGGGATGATTGGACCATCGATGTTTTATGAGGCTCAATTCTATCTAGTTGCATTCCTTTCCAGAGCTATCATTGGAGTCTTTCCCTGTTCAGTCATCTACATAGCTCTGAAGGTTGTTTGATTGCTAACCTCTAAGGTAGAACAAGCTCTATCTGGAATAGAGAAAAATGCTTATTTCCTAGGGGTGAGCTTCCTGGGAGTGCAAAGGTGTATATGCTAAGATCATGGATGAAATATATGGTAAGTTGGTAGCAGAAAATAATCCCTATGTATTCCTCTTATTAGGGTTTGTTGAATTCAAAAGTAGAAATGTTTTAATATTCACAGTGAGAGGGTGCTACGTTGTATTCTAATTCTTTACAAGATTGTGAGAAATGCTTGAAGGTTTATTATTCTTATACTGTAAGAAGCAATCTAACATTGTGAAAAAGAGTAGATCATCTAGCAAACAGGTTAATTATCTGCTGTGGTATTTTTTCCTGATTAAATTTTCCCATACAAACACTTCCTCTGGGTGAATCATTTGGACTCTTTTGTGTTGTCACTTTATGCCATATTTTATACATTTTGGATGAATAGAGTGGGTGCTTTCCAGATGAAGCCATTAATTTGACCTCAAGGCGGACGATTATGATGATTTGTGTAAAGACATCAAAATTCTTTCATCATTAACAAACATTTGTGGGTAGATTTGTCTAGCATTTTCCATAAATCAAGTTAAGGTTATCGTGTAACTATAACTGGTTATGATAAAAAGGAAAAACACTGACAAAGGACTAGCCGGTTTTTCCTGTACAAAAACCAAGGCAATCTGAAATTCTGCTTTATTGTTACAGAGAAGCAAAAAAAAAAAGAAAGATCATCTGTAGTAGTTGATAGAGAGCTCTTCTTCATACCTGGGCTGAAATTTATAGAGGTTTTACTTCCTTCAGTCTAGTGACATGTCCACATTTTTTCCCATTTCCATATGAAGTGTTCAATTCATTTCACAGACATTCTACTGGCCTTTGAGCAGCTGAAGAGATAAGGGGCGCTGAGGTTCTCTTCCTGTGCACATCATCCTGCATCAAGTCTCTTTGTGGATGCCTTGCTCTGTCGACTTGTGTAAAGCACCACTCCCCTCTTCCGTATCTTCATGTAAGTGAGATGTCGGCAATATCAGCACTTGGTTTGGAAAAGCAGAAGATACACCCATTTCCTTAGATCCAGTGCATCTGAAAACATTTCATTCATTGGTCTCTTCCATATTATCATCTCCATTATCATGTCCTCCCAAAACTGTCATCTCCTCTTGTTGAGACATTGATACCTGCCCATATTCTGTGTACATGCAGCAAAAACTATTAGCTGAATCAAAGTACTTTCGTATCTGTTATTAAAATTAGGATAGTTTGTTGATGGATGAGCAGGTGGCTCATGATAACTAATCTATTAAAGTACTTTCCCCTCTCTCTCTCTCCCTCTGTTTTGTCTGTGCGTAGAGAGGTTTTGGAAGAAGATGTTAGTTTTAAAGGCCTGAGTAACAAGCAGGAGTTGGGCCACTCTGCATTAATTCTGAGCAGTCATTCATATCCATGGACTTTAATGCTATAGCCATCACCATTCTGGCCCCATTCTCTTAAATGCATTCAATTCCTTCAAAGCCTTTTGATATTTTAGCTGGTAGTCAATTAGTAGGTTTAGGTTTCTGCCCCACTTGAATCAAAGTACTTTTGTATCTCTTAAAATTAGGATAGTTTGTCTAATGAAAAAAAAAACATGAATTGATGCAGTTGGCTCATATGTTACTATCTCAATATAATAGGGGAAATCTTTTAAAGTATTTTAAGAAGGAAAGGAAAGACATAAATAAACTTTAAGAAGGATGAATATTAGTTGGAAAATTAAATTAGATTTAGTATAAATTGGAGTCAATTTTGGATTAGCTAATTGGGTTATAAGATAATTGGAAATTGGGAGTCATATAGGTTATTAAAATCCTAAGAAAACTATGGATTCTTAGATAAAGGAAGCTATAAATAGCCCAGAAGTAATATAAATCAAAGGAGTGAATTGATTTCATATTAGTAATATTTATTTTTATTTTAGTGTTGCAATCCTCCAAGGGTAGACTTTATTGATTTTCTTTTATGAGACTCCTAAAAAACTTTAATAAGACTCGAAGGTTTTCATCTCTTCTTCATCATATCATACTTTTTGCTGTTATGCTTTATTTCCTTATTCTTTTCCTTACACTAAAAAAGACATAAACCTAGATACGTTTGTGAGCAAGTAACTATCCTAGAACCTGGCCTATATCAGTTTAGGTATCAAAACAAAAGTTCTTAGCTTAAAGGAATATATGATCAGGGAGTTCAAAAATAGTTTATCACAAGAGAGCAAGTATCCTTTTTCATTTAGATGTAAATGTAAGGGTCATCATAGAAAAAGTATATATACAGAGAATTGAATCCTTTATCTCAAAGTGAAGTGTGTGGATCATGGCTCAAAATCCTGCATCATTCCCGCTGAACAAATTCATCATAATGGTGCATGAGGAAACACACAGACCTTTTAGCTTCTCTACTTCCATCCTATTATTCACAGTTTGTACTCTAGTATGCATGACCATTGACTAGGCGGTAAAATGAACGAAACCCCAGACTGGTTTGGAAAATTCTTTGTGAAGAGCTGAAGATTGGCATCCATGTTTACAGGAACAACTATCTTGTCTGATAACTTGTCTGTTTAGCTACTCGGATTTCTGGTGGTTATTAACTATTCAATAAGATTCAGTTTGGGCAAATTTAGATTTGTTGTAAGGAGGTGACAGCACGCAGGGGAATATACCCAACAGATCTCGTAGAAAAGCAGTTGTATTAGAAATGTCTTGGTTGTCAGTGAAATGAGCTTTCCCAATAAATCTGCACCACGAGCCTACATCTGTTGTCAAAAAAAGAACATTTTGAGGTTTCAGGTCACAGTGTACAACTTGAACGGGACAGCCTCTGTGAATGCTCGACCATTGCAACATCTATTGCTATTCCCATTCTTTCCCAATTTCAATACCAACCCTCTTCATCTGACCCTCCAGGGTAAGATGCTGTTCAAGTTCCATTGCCATATCTCCAGGAACAATGGCCTTGAATCTTGGATTCGGGTTGATCCTATCATTCTGACAGTTCCTGTGTCACAATTCCCGAACAATGTTGGCCTCCTTTTTAAAACTTTTGTAACCTATTACTCGTCTTGCAAAGCCTTAACTGCTCTACAACAGTTTTCCATCATTGATAGTTTTGCTATACACCAAACTTCCCCTATCCTAATAGATTAGCCTTATCAAACCCGCCAGATTTAACGAGTTCCCTTTCAGTTAAAGTTAGGTTTCATGATGAGTTGAATCCATTAAATTGCAGTCCTACCATCTGCTGCGCTATTTTTTGATGAGATACGGCCGAACTGTGAGGAGCAGTCCAGCACGGAATGATCCCAGAGAACAGAGTTAATGGATATCGCGAACAAGTAATAATGCTGTATCATTTTCTTGTGCTCTTGTTTTCTGAAAGGTCACACAGATGAAGACCCATGGGCTTGGAGCTACAGGCCATAATGATTCTGTAGACTTCTTCTAGTTTTAAACCTCCCTGCTTGGAACCTCATGTTAATTTGTTATAGATAAATTGAGATTCTTGATCTTCTGCTGCTCACCAATCCAAATTGGAACATTTCTGTTAAATTATTGAAAGCCAAAAGTCTGGAGATATCCTGGGTTATGATTTACTAGGACTCTGGGATTGTACCTTCGAAGCATGTTGTGAGAGGTTCCAGATACCTCAGTGAAATGCATCTTCAATGGAACACAGGTATCACTCCAAAAATTTGTTCCCTGACAAGTCAATTTACCTCTGAATCTGATTCCACGTGCTGAAGGTAGTTCTCCTTCAAGATTGTTGTATTACTAGTTGAGTGAAGCATTCCGTTGAGAATGGCTAATTTCTGCTCGTGAAGGAGCCAGCATGAAGTTGTTAAAGACAAATCAGAAGCGCAATGCGAGGAACATTGGAGTGAGTTCAATGAATTTTCCTGTGAGATGGTTGTGAGACAGTGGAATATCTCAACTACAATAGATTACCCAAGAGAAGATGATTGTCCCATTAATCAAGTATCACTAAGTTCAGTAAACCAAGGTTGCCATCTGCCAAGTTCATCCAGGTGGTCCAAAGTTGTTTCTCCCCAAGGATAATCTCTGTGACTGCCTAACTTCCCAACTGTAGCTGGAACTCCATTCAAAACAGATACCAGTGTTAATACATGACCACTTAATTTAATTTCGGCTGGTAGGCTCCTATTCTTTGTTTTCTCGAAGATTCAAAGTAATAGAGATATTTGGAAGACTGCAATTGAAGCTATTAAACTTCTGTAAATAGGCATGTCTCAAGTTTCAGTTTCTGTCGTGCGAACAATTAGATGGGAGAGTTAGAAAACTGAGGAAGAGTTGTTGGAACTATCATCAGGTTGTTGCTATGAAGATAAAATCTCTCTGAATTTCTTCTTCCCAACTCTAGAAATTTACTTCCCCTCTCTAACCTGTTGAGGCTAAAGATCAACGGTATCAGCTGAGAAAGGTGGACAGTCGCAATTTCCAGAAGCTAGTTTGTCGTTGAAGTACAAATCTCTCTGCATGTTATGGGCTTTGCTCCCAATTCTTCTGGGATTTTTCCTGTTAATCGATTCTCAATCAGAGTAATTCGATGCAGGGCAGTGCAGTTACTGATTGATGCAGGTATGCTTCCTTCTAAAAGGTTTGTGTGAACGAACAACGTCTCCAGCTTTGTTAATGCTCCTAGCTCCTTTGGAATGCTTCCAGTGAAGTAATTCCCCTGCAATTCTAAGTTTGTCAGCTTTGTAAGATTCGAAAAACTGATGATGACCTCCATGGAAGTTGTTCTGAGAGATGCAAAGGTATGTCCAGGATTTGTCATTTGGCCAAGTGCCGCAGATTCTCTGTGAATTGCGTTATCATCCCAAGTCTATCGTTTTGAAACTCCAGCAGCCTTTGATTGAAACAGATAATATTGCCTCCACCCAGATTGTTCCGACTCTGGATTCATGAAGGATTACTCAGAAAGCTCTCTACTGTGCGAGATCCACCTCACTTGAAAGCTGTTCACCCTGCAAAAGAGATGGTGTTGAATAAGATAGATTATTTTCATATATGGTGAATACTCTAGAAAATGCCATCTGTGACTCCTCATAGTAAGTTCCTTGAGCTTCTGGTGGCATGTAATCCCAGTCCAGTTTGAAGGGAACAGTTTCATTCCAAGCTCAGAATGTCCACCTGGATCTTGTTATGCCCTTGTTTGAATTTAGGCAGAGCTTGTAATCAATGGAATTTTGCAGAGGAATGAAGTTGATGGTGAAACAAGAAAACTGAAAGAAGAACACTGTCATAACCATGGATAGTTCTGATTGTATGCCATTCTCTCTCTCTCTCTCTCCCTCTGTTTTACATTTATGTTGTAGGGTTTTGGAAAATCTGTCTAGAGTTGTTTTGGTTCATGTGAATAGTTTTATTTCTAAACACAAATAACACTAAAAACTGTTTGATTTCTTATTTTTTTATGTTTTCATGCTTTCAAAACCCTTGTTTCGAGAACTCTAAAAATGATGTTATTTGTGTTTTCAAAAACTGTATTATCGCAAATCGTTTTCAAACCAAACAGGACTTAAGTTTGGTATGAGTGGTGGGGTCAGGCCTGCATTAATTCTGAGGGTAATCTATCATGGACTTTCATCTTAGAAGAAATTTTGGGGATATGATCATCACCAGTCTCTTAAGTCTTAACGACTCAATCCTACAATGCCCTATCTTTTCTTCTGTGATTGAATTGCAAAAAAGAAAAAACCAAGTCAATTTGAGTTTTATAAACTAAGTTTTTGTTTATAAAAAATTGGTAAAAATAATTTTTCCTTTTTCTTTAAAAGTTTATTAGAGCATTATCAAATCGTTGAGTCTTATGGGCCGGTCTGTTTTTATTTCGAATTTTTTTGAGTTGGATTGGCAAATTTGGCGAATAAAGTGGCGATTTGCCTCATTCGTTTGACCCGATGACCATGGGTTTGGTCGGGTTATGATGTGATTGGTCCGGAAATCATAATCCCAATTTTTAGTAACCAACCTGTAATTGAGATTTTCTTGACTTCATTTTATAATATTGATATTTGACTATTTACTTTGCGCATAAGAGGTTCGAACTAATAATTATAATATATGATTAATATGTCGCTTTGTTATTTTAATTATTTTATTTTCTTACTATATTGTATTAAAGTGGTCACTTTACAAAAAGCTTCTATTTTATTTTCGGAATTTTTAGATATGTTTTTATTATAATTTGTAGTATTATTCATTAAAAATAATGATTATATTCAGTCAATAAAATTATATTTTACTAATGAATCTCATTTTATTTATCTTATTGATCTCTTACCAAATAATTCTGTTTGTTTTTTGTTTTTATCTTTAAATTTTAAATTCATAATTTTTTGTTAAATAAATGAGATTGTATAGTTTCAAGATTGATTCATATTAATAATAGTCTGTGATTATTTTAAATATTTATACCTAAATAATTATTAGTAAAAATATCTTTATTGCAAATAATTCAAATGTAATCATGTTTGTTCGTAATATGATTATGTACAGTAGGATGATTTTCAAAACAAATAGAGATATTTCATTATTATACATTTTGGAAAAAAAAATATTTTTATTTGAATATAAATATGAAATTGTTCTTTAACATTCTAAAAATTTAATTAATAGATGATGATACTCAATTATTATGTTATTAAGTTATTTACTATATTTAGCTTTAGTACTATTTAAATTTAGTTAGTTTGATCTTTGGTTATATGAGTGTTATAACATTATTTATTTGTTAAAGTTTGTTTTTCTTTGACTAATATATTGTTTAAACTCAATCATTTGTATATTAATTATTTATTTATGACTATATGTTATTTATTTTTATTTGAAGAATGATCAATTGTAGAAATTATGTTTTTTAGTATTTTTAAAGTTTTGTGATTTTAACTCATTTAGCCAATTAAATCAAATGAAATTATTTGAGGTGGTGGTTGAAAGTGCTTAGAATAAATATAGGTCGAGATCAGAACCCCAGCTTCATTTTGGCGTATGGCACTGAATGGCCCAACACATTCTGAAACTCTAATTTATATTATTTTTTAAAATTAAAAATACCATTTATGAAAACATTGTATCAAACAAAAGATTTGCAAATCATTCATTTTAAATTATATTTAATAGAAGGGCACTTTCTTCTCATGGTGTAGGCCCCCAAATTTGCTCACATATTATTATTAAATTTTATTTTTTATTTTTATTTTCTACTCTCATCATTCCCCTACCACTACATTTTTTTTTCTACTTTAATGTCATTTTTCTTTTAAACTTATTTTGTTTTGCATGGAGAATTGTTATTACTTTTATTGATTGAGTATGAATTCACATGGAAGACCAACTTTAAAAAAAGAATCGAGAATATTATAAATTACAAGTAAGACCATTTGAGTACATTTTCTTCTCTCATTGATGGCTAATTTTATTTTCCTATAAATTAATTCTTATATACATTAGTTAGTTATATACAAAAATGAATATATAGCTTTATAATTTATGTGTTAATAAAAAGAATAATTCAATAATTTTAAGCTAATAAAACAAGTTTATAATATGTTTTTTCTAAAGAATTTTTTATTTTTCTCCTAATAAAGAAAGATAGAAAGATGATTTTTTTTATACAAATAATCTAAATTTTGTTTAAAAAAAAAAAAGAATCAAAATGTCGTTTTTAATCAAAGTCGTTCATTCATTCGCTTTAAAAATAAATTGAAATTAGATATCTCTTTTATAAGTAAATATTTTTATTTGATCGTATGATTATTTTTCTCGATATCGTAATTAATTAATTAATTACATTTGCATAATTATACAAATTTATTAATAAATTGTTTTTATCTGGGCTTAGAGAAGTGGTACGAGCCTCTTCTTAGTATCATTAAGATGATATGTAACCTGACGCTTCTTGTAATAAAGTCACGTAAAGTTTTATTTCTTATTTTATTTTATTTTTTTTAAAAATAACCAAAAAAAAATGTGATAACTCCAAACTGTTTTCAAAAATATTCAATTTTTAACAAAATTCGGGACGGTGAACTTAGAAGAAAGCAGGTAAGGAACAGTTGGGTGGGATGAAAGGGTGAGCCCTTAAGAACGTGACCGACCGATTCTGAAAAGGTATATGAATCGGATGTATTGAATTGTAGAAGACCGAGCAGCCCATCATCCCTCCTGGTGGCTCTTGCACGCTATCACCGCCCATGGAGCTCAAACATGGACTTTCAAAACTCTGGGTTTTGTTCACGTCGTTCTGCAATATTCATTTTAACTAAATCAGGAATAGGAGTTTTCCGTCTGTTTTTGTACATAATAAGTAATTTCTTACTTTTAAAAATATATCTTTTATAATATGGATGAATTTCAGGGTGTAGGATTTACCATGGAGAACACTTCCCATGGCTAATCAAATTCTTGTGCAGACAAAGGTAAAGAGGGTTGTGGCCAATTATCAAACTGTGTTTTTATGATTTGCGATTTAGATTTATAATTTATGTTTGTCATTATATACCTTGTGTTGACTGTTGCCCATTTTCTGTGCTGACCAAGGCATGGAGGTTCCTTTTCATTCAAAACCTTAGTATTATTACGGAATAATTACTTCATGAATTACTCGTATTTGCAAATCTTAAGTCAATGCTAGCTCCTTCTTTTTTTATATATTTTTTTTATTTCTACTCTTGGCTCTGCATTTGTTTTCGACCTAATTGTTCTGCAATGGATCAACGGGAGTACAAGAAAATCAATCTATTTCACTATGTGGATTTTTTTCTCTCTGTTTGGTCATCTGACATTTTTTTCTCTGTTTGGTCATCTGACATTTTTTTCTCTGTTTGGTCACTGACATTTAACCTAAGGTAGAACAAGCACTATGTGGAAAAAAAAAACAAAGAAAAAAGAAATGCTTATTTTCTAAGGGGTAAGCTTCTTGGGTATTGCTAGGGTGTATCTGCTATGATCATATGGATGGAATATATGGATAGTTGGTAACTTGAGATTGTTGTACTCTCAAGCTTCAAACAGATAATACAAATAAACTGAAAGTTCAAAGCTTAATTTATTCAATGAAAGATACTATGGCTTTATACAATCCTTACAAAACACAATTGCACAAATAAAGCTACCACGTTTACATGGACTAAATAAAAAATCTAAACTAAGTCCTACAAATCAGGACATTATTAACAGAAGCAACTAATAAGATAGGCCGAGTCATATTGACTTTAATCACCAAGTAAACAATAAATCTAACAAACCCTCCCTTAAACTGGTCTGCAATTTGCAATCAGTTTATCTCTGGCACTGAACAAACCCCAAGCAGCTCTCTCAACCTTATGAACACTTCGAGCTTCAAAGGCTTACTTATAATATCTGCTAACTAGTTCTTGGATCCACAGTACTCTAATTTAACAACTCCATCATTTGTTAAATCACGAAGAGAATGAAATCTAACATCAATGTGTTTACTTCTACCATGCATAACTGGATTCTTCGATAATTTAATTGTGGAGCTGTTGTCACAAAAAATATCAATGCACTTGTCTTGTTTATGACCGAGCTTTTCAAGAATCCTACGCATACACACACTTTGGCATGCGCAAGAAGCAGCTGCTATGAATTCTGCTTCAGTGGTAGAGAGAGTGACCACTGATTTGTTTTCTTTTTGAAGACCGCTTTACATTGCTTTACTACACTGAACTGAGCAAAAATACATTCCCTGATGTACTCTTTCGATCTTCAATATCTCCCGCGTAGTCGCTATCTGAGTAGGCTAACAAATTCTCTTCCCCACCTCTTTTGTAAAAAATCCCCTACTCTGTAGCTCCTTTTAAGTAACGAAGAACCCTTTTCATAGCTACTTGATGTAGTTTAGTTGGCCTCTCCATGGATCTGCCGATTAAACTCACCACATAAGCTAGATCAGGTTTGGTGGCAATCATATATGAGGGCTCCCCTTCATTTTACGTAAGCAGTTTAAAAAAATCAACACCAGCACCACCTTCATCTTTTCCAAGTTTAAAACCTGGTACAATTGGATTTTTTACCGGATTACAATGCTCCATGCCAAACCTTTCAAGTACTTCATTGGACTATTTCTTTTGGTTGATGAAGATTCCTTCACTACTTTGCACCACTTCTACACCGAGAAAGTATTTCATTCTTCCAAGGACAGGCATGTCGAACTCTTGTTTCATCGACTTTTTGAAAATTTCTAACATTGCTTCATCATTCCGTGTGAAAATGAGATCATCAACATACACACTCACCATAAGTAACTTCCATCCTTCTTTTGCTTTTGTAAATAATGTGTTCATTTGGACATCTTTCAAAACCTTCTTTCGTGAAGTAGGACTCAATTTTGTTGTACCAAGCTCGAGGAGCTTGTTTGAGTCCGTATAGGGCCTTCTTGAGTCTATAAACTTTGTCTTCTTCACCCTTCACTTCATAGCCTTGAGGTTGCTCAATGAAAACTGCCTCATTCAATTCTCCGTGCAAGAAGGCGCTTTTCACATCAGGTTGGTACACGCTCCAACCTTTACATGCTGCAAGATCTAGAATCATTCGAATGGTATCCCAACGAGCTACAGATGCAAACACTTCAATGTAGTCTATTCCAAATTGCTGGGAGTATCCCTTGGCGACAAGCCTTGCTTTGAATTTATCCACTTCCCCATTCTCATTTAGCTTGGTCTTAAATACCCATTTTACTCCTATTTTTTTTTCTCTAGCTGGAAGTGTAGTGAGCTCCCAAGTCCCATTCTTCTCAATGGCTTTGATTTCCAAGTCCATTGCCTCTCTCCACTTTGGGCTTTTGATAGCTTCTTCGAAAGACATAGGATTGTTAGAGGCAACAAACATCAGCAAAATATTTTCTTCTTCTTCATATAAACCATCATCGCTTACATAATCTTCCATCCAAGTTGGTGCCCTTCTAACCCTCCCTTGAGCTGGACTTAGAGGGTTGTGTTCAGCTTCTTCACTTGATACTTGACCAGAACCATTGGCATGTTTTCCAACTTGCTCTTCTTTTCATGCCTGTAAGTTTTCTTTAAGAAAAATGCTCTTGCATCTCATCTTCATCTCCCCATTCAAGAATGGCACAACTATCTCTTGCATTTGTTTTGCTCCAGTCCCATTGCTTGTCTTCTTCAAACACCGCGTCTCTACTTATGATAACCCTTTTTGACACAGGATCATACATTCTATAGGCTTTAGATTCCTGACTTAAACCCAAGAAGACACATTGCAGACTTTTATCATCAAATTTCTGCCATAAGTCAGCTTGATCTTTAGATGTAGTTTTGAAGCATGGAGGATTTTGATTTGGAACTTGAGCTTGCAATTGTGTTTCCGGTTTAGCAAGAAGAATGAACATCCGATTAGCAGACATTTTAGTCTACATAATCAACCTTCATGTATCATGACAAATCTTGCTTACTCCATGTTGTATTAGAATAGCAATATTTTTTTCTTGTAACTGGCCAATACTAAGTAGATTATTTTTAAGCTTAGGTAAATAATAAACTTCAGTAATCACCTGACATGTGCCGTTGACTCGCAACTTGATGCTTCCCTTCCCCATCACTGCCATTTTGGTGTTATTGCCAAGTTTCACATCCTGGCTGAATTTCTCATCTAGATGGAGAAACCATTTCTTATTTCCAGTCATATGATTGCTGCAACTTGAGTCTAGAAACCACATTGCCCCCTTTTGAGAATTGTGAAAATTCACTTGAGCCATCAACAACAATATTTCTTTATCTTCATCTACTTCTGCATAATGAGCTCCTTTTTCCCAACTAGGACATTCATATTGAAAGTGTCCTAGTTTGTGGCACTTGTAGCACTCCACAAGTGCTTAGTTAAATCCCTACTTGCCTCTACCTCTTCCACGACCTCGAGATGTGCCTCGACCACCTTTGCCTCTCCCCCCTCCTTCACATGAGACATTCAAAGCTTGTTCATCACCTCTATCGTGACTGTTCATGAACAAGTAAGCTACTTTGAAGCTCATCTATGGTAAGTTGACTCAAATCATTTGACTCCTCCACTGAGCATACCACATAATCAAATCTAGCAGTCATTGATTGTAAAATTTTCTCAATGATTATGACCTGCTCCATATTTTCTCCATGAGCTTTCATCTTATTTACAATGGTTAGTGTTTGAGAAAAATATTCGTCCACCTTCTCCCCTTCTTTCATCTGCAGTACTTCAAATTCTTTTCTCAAAACTTGCAATTGATCCCCCTTAACTCGTGTTGATCCCTGGTACTTCTGCTTGATAGAGTCCCATATGCTCTTGGAACTTCCCTTATCAAGAATTGTCTCCATGATAGTGCGATCAATGGCTTGAAAAAGGTGATTTTTCACCTTTAGGTCCTTAAGTCATAGTGCCTCTATTTGTTGGTATTTCCTTAGGTCGATTCCATCTGAAAACATCTGATTTGTTGGTCTCTTCCGTGTTATCATCTCTAGTATCAACACTCCGAAACTGTATACATCTCCTCTTGTTGAGACATTGATCCCCTGCCCATATTCTGTGTACAAGAAACATGAACTATTAGCTGAATCAAAGTACTTTTGTATCTCTTAAAATTAGGATAGTTTGTCTAATGAAAAAAAAAACATGAATTGATGGAGTTGGCTTATATTAACTATCTCAATATAATAGGGGAAAATCTTTTAAAGTATATTTTAAGAAGGAAGGAAAGACATTAATAAACTTTAATAGGATGAATGACCAGTTGGAAAATTAAATTAGATTTGGCCCTTAGATTTAGGAGTCAATTTTGGATTAACGAGTGGGTTATAAAGATAAGTAGAATTAGAATTAAGCATAGGTTATTAAATCCTAGTAAACTATGGATTTCTTAGATAAGGCTATAAATAAGGCCAAGTAATATAAATCAAAGGAGTTAATTGATTGATATTAGTAATTTTTTATTTTATGTGTTGCAATCCTCAACTGTAAGACTTTATTGATTTTCTTTTGGATGAGACTTAATGTTTTTAATAAGACTATTTTTATTTCTATTTTTGATATTGCAACTTATCTTTATTCTTTTCCTTACACTTAAAAATAAAACCCTAATTCGTTTATTTGAGCACAAATAACTATCCTAGAGCTATCCTATATCAGTGTCATAGCTATGGGATAGTTTTGACTGGATGTCATTCTCTCTCTCTCTCTCCCTCTGTTTGTTTATGTATGTAGAGGTTTTGGAAGAAGATATTAGAGGTTGTTTTGTTCATGTTTTTGAGATTAGTTTTTTATTCCTAAAAGCATAGATAACACTAAAAACTTGTTTAGTTATCATTTTTTATGTTTTTCGTGTTTTCAAAACCCTTATTTTTAGAAAACATCAAAATGATGTTCTTT
This sequence comes from Tetrastigma voinierianum, assembly GCA_016808115.1. Taxonomy (NCBI): domain Eukaryota; kingdom Viridiplantae; phylum Streptophyta; class Magnoliopsida; order Vitales; family Vitaceae; genus Tetrastigma; species Tetrastigma voinierianum. The sequence continues at coordinate 67,183 of JAEQBH010005757.1, read as the reverse complement.
GTATTTTCAAAAACTGTGTTCTATAATAGTTTTCAAAACCAAACAGGACTTAAGTTTAGTGGCAGGTAGTGGGGGTGGGTGGGTGGGGGGTCAGCCCTGCATTAATTCTGAGGGGTAATTTATCACATGGACTTTCATGCCTTAGAACAAAAATTTTGGGGCTATAGTCATCACCAGTCTCTTAACGGCATCCAATCCCTTCAATGCCCTGAGGATGTCTGTATTTGAACTGGAAGAAGGCCAAGTCAGTTTGAGTTTTTATAAATGGTTTTTTTGTTTAGAAAAAAATTGATAAAAATAAAATTACTTTTTTTTCTTTTAAAGTTTACACTGTTTTTAAAACTAAAATACAATTTCTGGAAAACATTGTCAAACAAGTTCCCAAGATTTTCAGATCATTCCCAAATTATATTTAATGAGGGCACTTTCTATCATGTGCAAACCAATAAGACATTAAGACCCATCTAATAAATGTTTTATATAAAGATTTGGAGAATATTTTAAGAAAAACCATTTTAACTTAAAAGAAAATATTTTTCTTTTAGAAAAGTATTTAATAAATTTTATAAAATACTTTTGAAATGTTGAGAAAGTAGTAGTACATCAGAAAAAGATCAAACCATTTACCGGGTTTTTCTAGAATTTGTCTTCGTTTAAAATGCACACACTTTAGTTAATTGTGCTAGAGTTTCTGTAATACTGAGTCCAATAGACTATTTCATTTTAGCTCGACTTTTTAAAGGATTTGACTACATAATTTAATGCTCGAATAAAATTAAGTCAAATTGGCTCGACCTGTTTTAGTCCGCGCCCATGGCTTCGGCGTAGCTCTACTTCAATGTTCAATTTGGCCCAAATCTTTATTTAAATAACTAAATTTTTAAGAATTCATTTTCAGCATTCATTTATAAAATTCAATATTTGACTCTTAACATGAAGTCAATTATTTGCTTTTATAGCATTGAGGTTTTAAAAAATTATTATTATTATAATATATGACAATGTATTGAACTTTGTTATTGTTTAACTATTTTATTTTCATTTTTAAATGTATATTTTAATATAATTTATATGATAATTTAATATTTAAAGAAATATTATATGGAAATCTTAATGCATTTGAATTCAAATAAATTATAGTTTTAATATTAATATTTTTTATTTATCTCATTAATCATATTTTAAATATTTACAATTACTTTTGTCCTTTAAATTTTATTTAATCATATATATATATATATATATATATATATATATATATATATATATATATTTATTTATATATATTTTTTATAAAAATGGTTGTACTAATTTATAAATTTAATTTAATGTAATAACTAAATTATCAGTATATTTTAAATATAATTTTTTTTTTTTAATACACTATAGTTTCAAGATAGTAGACTGTCCCCATTAGGACTTAAACCTAAGATCTCTTCCCCCCTCCCTATGCCCTTATGTCTATATTAACCGTATATACTCTACCACTTGAAGATGATGATGATTACTCAATTAACATCAAAGATGGACGTCCATCTTTGTAACGTGGAATCACATGTTATTATTATATATAATGATGACGATGATAAGATTAGAGACATATGAGATTTCATTCGATGCTTTGAAGTTATTGTTGATCAGAAATGTTATTTAGTTGTTACTTATTGTTTTGGTACTATTTAACTAGTTAATTTAATACTTTGATTATAACAATACTTTAACATCATTTATTTATTTAAGTTTATTTACTATTATTATATTGTTTGATTCAATCATTTTATATATTAGTTATTATTATATATTTATATATTATTTATTTTTATTTGAAGAATGATATAATTTGTAAAACTAATTTTTTTTTAGCATTTTTAAGGTTTGACATGTTTTAGCCCGTAATCATTTTTTTTTTTTTTTATAATTGTAAACCATGCGAAATAGCCGGGTCGAAAAACAAATTTAAATATAAATGGGGGCCGACAGTCTAACTTGTTTTGATCGAGGTCTCGAATGGGTCAATTCGCTACCAACTCTAAATGTAGTAAACTATTTCCATTATGACTGAATCTGGGATCCCTCTTTTTATGCCCTTACCTTTTGAAATATTGAGTACTTTATTAATATGAACTAGGTATGATAGACTTAACTGGCTTCTTAAGACAACAGTTTGGATGAATAAATTTGCTTAGAGTAATTTTTATTTAATATTTTAAAAAAAATTATAAAATATCATTAATTCTATTTAATTAATTCACTATAGATAAAAAATGTAACGATTCGATCCAACTTAATATTTGTTTTAGACCTAAGAGGCTCGTATGTTTTAAAATACATCTAGTAAGTTAAGAGGATCTCATATTTATATAGTGTTAAAAACTTTATTTCTTATCTGACATGGATGTGACAAACACTTCCCATATATATACAGTAAAGACATTATGTCTATAAGATTATGAGACTAAACGAACAAATATCCCCCTCGAGCAATGTTAAACATAATTCGATCCCAACATCGGATCATGGATTAACTTCTCGATGTTTGACACCGTAATGTCCCGATTCAACCACATAAACATTTATCCCACTAGGTTTCAAAGAGTTCTGCTAACTTTAAAAAGTTCATACCCGTATACACCAAATGCTTTATCTGTTTGTAACCCACAAAGGTATGAATCCTATGCTTGGTCGTTGAGAAAATATAGGAAAACAAAGTAAATTAACTTGGAATCATATAATATTCCTTGTTTGGAACATGAGGAAAAATGTTTTTTTTATATCTATTCAACTTAAATTACAACGTTCTAAGTAATATATTGTCCTGAAGACTCCAACCTAGTCTCTTCTATGTGTCCGCATAACTTTAACCTATAAGGATGAAAAGGTCTTACAAACAAAGGAATAATAGTAATTAAAACCAACCCAAGAGCTTTAATACCACTCGCATAGAAGGCAGCAAAATCACGCATAAAATTCAAAAATTTTCTTTCCTTGTCTTCCAATTTCCCAGAGCCAAACAGATGAAAATCAAACAATCTTTACATCCTTTCACTCGCCCCGAAAGCTGATTGAAGCCAATGGAGAATCAACGATTTAAAGGACGGGCGCAGTTTCAAGAAATCGTGAGTTTCGGCTCTTCCCGTTTGTCTCTACAATTCACTAAGACGCTGGAACATAAATAAAACTTTCATGGGAAAATCGGGCCGTTGAGATTGGTAACCGATTTTAAACCTGTATTGATCTGGGAGGGGTTGAATTATAGAGAACAAAACACCCCATCATCTCTCTCGATCTCGCGCTTTTATCACCACGCTTTTGAGTCGTGATGCAGATGATGCCGCTTTTGAAGGAATGCAAAACCAGTGGCAGAAGTGCTAATTTCAATCTTTCCGCTGCTACCATTTTGTGAACTTATATTAATTCAGCTATCAATTTCAGCTTTAATTTATTTGTAACGATCCCACCCAACATTGTAAATATTGTCCGCTTTAGGCCTGGAGGGTCCTTTAACGGAATTGAGAGTAGCTTATGCTTATATAGTCCTAGGAATTTTTTCCCCTATCGGTGTAGGATGACAAACACCCTATATTAACACGTCGTCCATGGATTATAAACCAAATGGATAAACACCCCATGATCCAAACGGACCACTTCCCATGGCTGGCATGCCAAGAAATTCCTAGCACAAGGTAAAAGAGGGGTTTCATTTGCTATGCAAATTGTATTTTATCTGATTTACAATTTGAATATATTTATGTTTGTGCAGTCTAAAGCTGTGCTGCCCATTCTTGATATGGTAAATGAGACTTTTCATTTAAAACCCTATCATGGGATGAGATAATTGCTTCATGGGTCATTGATCTAACCAAATCTTTACTCCATGCTGGCTTCTTTTTTTGGTTTGATTTGCTCTTGGCACTGCATGTGTGTTTTCAACCTAATTGTTCTGCAAGAGATCAAAGGAAAGGAGAAGAAAATCATTCTATTTAACTACGGAGAAGCAAAATGATTCCTTAGTTTTAGCTCATTAGTTTACAAAAGATATTGTAATTTGACATGATGAAATTGAAGAGTAGAACCCAGACTTCCAATGGAGAGGCTTTTATGGCTTGGGGGACTAGAAATGCTAGAAAGAAGTGCAAAAATTGGAGTTATTATACAACCAAATTTTCCAAAAGCCCGCTTGTAAGGGAGAATTTCTCATTCTTATGATGGATTTATGGTGGGGATGATTGGACCATAGATGTTTACGAGGCTCAATTCTATCTAGCTGCATCCTTTTCGGCTTCATCATTGAGTCTTTCCCTGTTCAGTCATCTTACACTAGCTCTGAAGGTTGTTTGATTGCTAACCTCTAAGGTAGAACAAGCTCTATCTGGAATAGAAGAAATGCTTATTTCCTAAGGGGTGAGCTTCCTAGGAATTGCAAGGTGTATATGCTAAGATCATGGATGAAATATATGGGTAAGTTGGTAACTGAAGTAATAACTCACATTCTCTTATTAGGGTTTTGTTGAATTCAAAATGTAAAAATGTTTACAATATTCACAGTGAGAGGAGATTGCTTTACGTTGTATTCTAATTCTTTACAAGATTTAAGAGGATGCTTGAAGGTTTATTATTCTTATACTGTAAGAAGCAATCTAACATTGTGAAGTAGATCATCTAGCAAACAGGTTAATTATCATGTTGACGGTATTTTTTTCCTGATTGAAATTTTCCACACAAACACTCCATTTAGGTGAATTATTGGTCTCTTTGTGTTGTCACTTTATGCCATATTTTATACATTTTGGATGAATGGGGTGGGTGCTTTCAGATAATAATAATTCTAGCCTCCAAAGGCCGGACGATTATGACATTTGTGGGAAGACATCAAAATTCTTTCATCATTAACAAACATTAGGTTGATTTGTCTAGCATTTTCCATAAATCTAAGGTTATCAACTATAACTGGTTATGATAAAATGGAAAACACTGACAAAGGATTCAGCCGGTTTTTCCTGTACAAAACCAAGGCAATCTGAAATTCTGCTGATTGTTACAGAGAAGCAAAAAAAAAGAAGAGATTCTATCGTAGAAGATAGATTCTTCATGCCTGGGCTGAAATTTATAGAGGTTTAACTTCCTTCAGTCTAGTGACATGTCCACATTTTTTCCCATTTCCATATGAAGTGTTCCAAATTCCATTTCTTTCCAGACATTCTTTAGCCTTTGAGCAACCGAAGAGATAAGGGGACGCTTTTGGGGGTTCTCTTCTGTGCACATCATCCCTGCATCAAGTATATGGATGCAGGCCAGTTTATGTAAAGCACCACTCCCTCTTCCAAGTATGCTTCATGCTTAAGTGAGATGTCGATACAACATCCAGCACTTGTTTGGAAAAGCAGAACAAAATCACTTTGTATCCAGTCCATCTGGAAAACATTTCATTCTGGTCTTTCCGTGGTTATCATCTCCCGCTATCATCACTCCAAAAAACTGTATACATCTCCTCTGCTGAGACATTGATACCCCCGCCCATACTCTGTACAAGGCAGAACATTAGCTGAATGAAAGTACTTTCGACTTAAAATTCAGGATAGTTCGACGTGACAGGCAGTTGGCTCATATTAACTAATCTCAATGTGATAAGTGTCACACCACACAACACTTCGAAGCCCTCTGACAGGCTGAGGTAATGAGGTCATACAGAGCGGGAAGATTCTAGAAACTCGAGAGACCTCCCTTCGCTAGAAAGATGGGAAGGTTCTAGAAGACTCCTGAGAAGTCCACACTTCAGGTGGAAGGGTATGGAAGGAAGGAGATCCTGTGTTCTTCTGTAGACTTCAGACATGCCAGATAAGAGAATCTTCTGTAATTTTAGGCCATGAACCCCAGCGTTCTACACACTTCCATAAAGACCATGTTAGAGGCATACTATTCAGAAACCACCAAGCCAAGAGTTTCTAAAGCATTGTAAAGATTCTCTTCAATAAAGAGCTTTCTTTCTTTCAAGTGTTCTCTCAAGTTCTCTTCGCCTAAGCTCATGTGGCCGAAATGAAAAGGGCGGCACCGGAGGTCGACTTAGCAACATCGAAAGCGCGACAGTCGCGCACCGCACTGAGCCCAGCGCGAAACTAAGTCCGTCACGCAGACGTAGCCTTGGCCGCGACGCAGTGGGAATTACTGAGGATACAATGTCGAGCTCATGTGTAAGAAGTCAGCCGAAAGCAAGTCCGGAAGGACTCCTCGACCCTCCCGCGCGGGCAGCATGACAAGTCTCGTGATCCTCTGGCAAGCTTGATACGGTGACGCGCATTGAGATCGATGGCTGACACTGGGCTGAGGGAGCGACATCATGGAGCAACAGTACGGAGAAGGCCGCGAGGATCTCAAGGTGCGTGATCCAAGACCGGAAGAGGGCATGCATGGCTCGCCGGTCCCGCTGGTGTCGCACGAGGAATTCATGAGGGTCCTAGACATGCTCAGAAGCTTAGAGTCGTATGCCGGAGGTCTTCAATTCGCTAACGAAGAAGAGTTGAGGCAAAAGTGGCCATTACGAGGCGGCTGTCACGTTATGGCGAAGTCGCTGCTGCGAGCGCCAAGCCACACACCTTCACTGAAAGGGACGCGGCGAGCTACACCACGCGACATAAAGATATTTTCGAGGCACACGCGAACCGACGAGGCTACTAAGGCACGCACCATACCGACCACCGATAATGCTACTTTATGTAGGCGTAGAAGGTTTATGCGGACATAGAAAAAGCCGACGATGCACCATAGACACGCGCATGATTAAAGTAAATCAAAAAAGAATTTACCCCGAGGATGTATTATGCATGGCACGAAAGATCGTGCATCTCGCATACTGGATCGACATCCGCGACTATGTCAAGGAGTGCCCTCTTCCTAATGCTCGAGGCGCCCGACATGAGCTGAGAACTGAGCCCCGGTCCCCATGAGAACCTGGGCGCGGTCAAACAGCGCGAGTCACAGACGAAGGTTCCAAGACCTACCATTTGGCTACAGTAGCAGAGTCTCCTCTGATTTTTCGAAGGGGAGATTCGTCTCACCCAAGACATCTTCAAGAGTACCATGTCAAAGGTGCAGGGGAGATACACATGCCTACAACACGGGCCAAGGATCGCGCGCTACCAAATGTATGCAAAGAGTGGGACAAACGCCGAGATTTCAAAGCCCAAAGCACTAACTCCGCTTCGTAACTAATTCACATCAAAATGAATGTCCAAAAGGAAGGCCCTAAACGCCTCGATCGAGAGTGGGTGACCGAACAAGAGAGGCGATGACGTCACATGTCAACGCAACTGTCAATGCTCCTCAAGGTCAAGCCGCTAAAGAGCAAATTTCAAAGCAAGGCGAATCATACTGGAGGCCGAGGTGAATGGATCCACCGCGCCGCGACAGACAACTGCCACAATAATAACAGCCTCGTGAGATGAGGCAAGAAGACCAAGCCCACATCCATGAGGCTGATGGCTCATGGGCACGAATCACGCCGCCACCGCGCGAGAGCTCGTGGTGACAAACAAAGATTCGTCGGGAAGCAAGGTTAACTGACTTACATCTTACTGATGACAAGATAATGGCCGACGGATCTCCTTCACGTGTAAAAGTCGGTGGCTCTTACCTTTCTACGTTCCATTCATTATCTTAAGAGAGGGCACCATGTATGGTTCCCACAATCGAGGGCAAAGCTAAGACTTCTATGTCATTTACATGCAACTAGAAGTGGTTGAAAAGAAAGAGGTGACCTGCATGAGGGCTCATGTGTAGACCCGATCACCTCACGAGACTTATGCCCATGGAAGTCAAGAAGGTTCCTAGATTAATCAAGACGTGAATGCCACCTGAGTTACTTCAAAAAAGCTCCCACCCCAGAGGAGTAAGATCATAAGATCGAATAATCCTGGGAGCAAACCCGCCGCCATGGGCCCTACAGTGATACAACCTCAAATGGATGAGTTAAGAAGACAACTCGCGAATACGATGCTGATTCATCCAACCGTCTAAGGCCCCTATGGCGCGCCGCCTTATTCCAAGTTAAGCACGACGGGTCACTACGATGTGCACTACCCGCGCTCAACAAGGTGACTGTTAAGAACAAGCATCCCATTCCTCTCATCACGATTTATCTGATCAACTTTAGAGCAAGGTACTTCACGGCCGACTCATACCCGCTACTTCACCAAGTGAGGAGAAATGGGCGTACTGTCAAGATCATCAGGTGATCGGCGCATGGCTCCCATGAAATTCCTAAATGACGCTCTTCGGCCTTACTGACGCACCGCTTACATTCCTGCAGACTTCGATGAACAAGATATCGGATCCTTCTGATAAGCTCATGTGTGTGCGGTATATCTAAGATGATATTGTTATATATAGCAACACCCTGATATAATGCTGACTGTCTGGGCGCAGCTGCCCTACTATTAAGGTATCGATATATGCATTAAGGAGAAATGCTCCTTCGTCTTGAGAAGGCCTTTAAGTGATATCACTGATGGCAAGCTCAGCGATGGATGAGAGTAAGATCAAGCCATCCAGTATCGATCCCCTACTAAGGTGCCAACCGAGGTCCTTCGTCTACTAACTACTACATTCCGCTTGCTCATCATGCACCGCAGAGTACCCTCACCAATCTTCAGAAAAGTACAAGGCATGGACGTGGGATGAGAAGCCGCCAAGCTTCTCGCGACTCAATAAGGCTGAGAAATAAGAGCCATGCACTGGCAACCACCGACCACACCATGCATTTTGAGGTACGACCATGCCCACTTCATATCGGCGTTCTATGCAGGAGACGCCCCGCACAAAGTCGCCTAATGATACGGCAGGCTGTGACAATCGGTCCAAGAGTACGAGACGACGGCCGATCATCCACCCGCTTTCAAGACATGATGATGATCATTCACTGGTCAACACTCACAAAGGAAGACTGACAATGTCGCTACTAGCCACTTCCGCACCCGTAAGAAGCTGCCCCTGCCATGCAAGACGGCAAGACTTCCCTACCGGGAACTGACCACATCGCCGAAAGATAAGCCCCGCACATTTAATCACGCATCATGCCTCGTCATACAGAAACAGTGATCCATCACTAGCCAACCTTCGTGAGATGCGGATCTCATAAAGAGGCTGCAACACGATCCAAATAAGCAAGAAGGTCTCATCACGCTGTCACAGGAAAGACTAAACGATTTCGATGAGACGCTCACTCTACACTAAGGGAAGGCTCATGACCCGCACTTTAAGTCAGAAGCCTCGAAGGAATCTCATCAAAGGTGTCATGACTCCAGTATGGAACGGACATCAGGCCCGGCGGCAGCGCAGAGACCTACTGAAGTCCGTCACACTCACGGCACATGAATGCGGGATGATGTGCGGGGCATCTTTGCAGTGGTGGACTTGTCTTGTTGAAGAAGCTGCAAGGCGAGGTGGGCTGGCTTATCTGAAAAACCTGAGGATCTTCAAATTTTTCTATATGAAATGACCTTGGGAAAAGTGTCATTTATAGACACAGCGTGGCCTCTTGGTCAGGGACATGGATCTATCGTATAGTGGGTGGTGTTGGTTGGTTTCCCAATATCTTTACTTTCATGCTTGACCCCTAGGACCACTATGAGGGCGAAAGAGCGGCGGAAGAACTATTAATTTTCCTCGAAGCGTGGTGTTGAAGTGTGATGCAAAGTTCATCATCGGTGTTGATGTGACTCGAGCTTCCTTTGGGAAGTTTTGGATGGAGCTCTTGACTATTAGACACGAGGAGCGCTACTTCTCTACTAGCTTTCACCTGGATGGGCGACGAGCGGTGGAAGCCTGCTGGCCTGCTGCTGGGCACTTTGTAGTGCTTCAGCTGTGTGCGATAGTGCGGCGGTGCTAGATGTGGCTCGGTTCTCTTATAATCTCTGAAGGTAAGGCGGCGAGAGAATCAAAGTTCGAGATGATGGCTGAGGCAAACCAGGAATGGCTCTCACCCACCCCAGCGGGGATCTGGCAAGGGGAAGAGTCCGTGACTGATTTGCTAAGGGATGGCACGACCGCGTGGTGACATAGCGGCGCTCATGTAGCGGAGAAGAGGCGCTGAAAGATGAAGTGATCGTGAAGGAGACATGCGAGGTTCCGAGTTGGAGGCTTGGTGCTTGTGACTCATCTGCGAGCAGTTCCAGTCCTTTCGAAAGGTGCCTGAGGACTTGCTTGTGTGAGGCTGTGAGGCCCCTTTCCCCATGCTGGGCCGGTTTGGAGGTGTCTACTGAATCGATTCTGTGACTCTGGTTCACCCTGTCTTCATTAGCCGACAATCCTAGCTCTGCGAATGGGAGGTCCCAGGTAGGGGTTTCTGAGAGCTGTGATGGTCGTCCTCTGACAGAGTGGGCTACATGTGGCGGGCAGAGATCTTTGAGGAGAAAGAAGCTTTGTTTACCAAGGAATACTTAGTGAAGTGGGGGACTACCCGAAGAGTGAAGCCCAGGTTAGAGCTAGCGGATGCTGTGGCGGAGTTCAACGGATCGTCAGTTTAGTGAAAGATCGGCGGCGTCTGCGAGGCTTTGGTGGAAATATCGCACCCTCACACTTGGAAAAGCCTCTTGATCATATGGGCACGGGGCTTATATAGAAGGTGGGGAATTTAAAAGCTTGGAGAGACCTCGCTGCTAGAAAGATGTGTGGAAAGATTCAGAAGGCTAAGTCATAAACCTCAGTGAAGGGTATGGAAGGAAGGGAGATCATCTGGGTTCTTCTTCCCCATATAAGCTTCTTGTGTATGTGTACATAGTAGAATCTTAGATTCTGGAGTTTTTTGTGGGAACCTTCAAAGGTTCTACACCTTCCATAGGTGACTATAAGGGGTGTTGGCCTCATTTACGACAAAACCAAGAGCTCTCAAAAGCATTATACAGCATTCTCTCTTCAATAAAGAAACTTTCTTCTTTCAAGTGTTCTCATAGTTCTTAGCCAAGTAGTAGGTAGAAGTAGGAGCTAGTAAGCAAGGCAATGTCGGGAGGTTGACTTAGCAACATCGAAAGGGCGAGGATTGTCTAAAATTTACCGCGGGAGAGAAGCTTAACAGAGAAACTAAATAAAATGACATGAGAATTTCCATCTTGAGAAAATTAAATAAACTATAAGTGGGAGTTAATATCGGTTATGATTAAATCAGATTTTGTATTAATAAAATGCGATTAGGATTATGGCTATTATTATATGAATAATTAAATTAGAATATAATAGGTTATTAGAATATAACATTTCTGCGTTTCTTGAAGAAGTTTATTAAGATTCAAGTGATATAATCGAATAGATGCATTGACTGTCATAATACTAATTTTTTTATTGAAATCATGCATGGCATCTGTCAGCGAAGAATTCATTGATTTTTCCTTCAATGAAGCTTCTAGAAGGCTGGAGAACTCTCAGATTCATCTCCTTCTCATTTATGTTCTTTCTCTATTTATTTTTCTTAAATTTTTCTCAGCATAAACTTTATTCTTGTTTCCTCCTTGCAATACCAAAAATAAAAACCCAGCTCATCTATACTTGATCTGACTATCTGTAATTGAGTTCTCAATAAAGCAATTTATGTAAAGTTCAACAAACACATTATCACAAGAGGACAGGCATCCTTCTTATTCATGTTCATATCTAAGTACTTACTCAATTCAAAATAAAACCCAAATACAAGGAATGAATCCTGTATCTCAAGAAAAGCAATAAGAGATAACCAATGCAAATACCATGTTGCTAAACAAATTTATCATAACAGCACAGAAACATGAGCCATTTTTCTCTACTCCTATCTATACAATTAGTTCTCTGGTAGCCAAGTTCTTATTGAGGCATGATTAAATGTAATTATCTAGTCAGATAACTTATCATTTACTTCTCACACCTATATTCAAGTAGGTTGCTACTGGTGTTCAAGAAGTTTCAAAGGATATGGAGCAAGTTGAGATTTATTCTGAATGATGCTTACATGAAGTGCTGCAGCGGATCTGCCTCATGAAAAGCTGTTGTATTGGAAAAATGACCTCTTGGTTTGTCAGCTGACATGAGCTTTCCAATACGAAATCTGCTACGAACCCCATCATCTCATTATCAAAACTGTTTTGAGGTTTCTGGGTCACAATGTACAATTTGAACAGGACAACCCTCATGAAGATACTCCAAGCCATTAGCATCTATTATAACCCGTCCTTTCCCACTCAATTTCATTACCGGCTCCTCGCTACAAATCTGGCCTCTCGAGGGTAGATGCTGTTCAATTCCCATTCTCAATCATCATATCAGGAACTCCAGCCTGCTGATGCTAGTTCAGGTTGATCCCCCTCATTCTAACAGATTCTATGTCTAAATTCGAACAGTGTTTGGCCTCCCTTTAAAACTTTGTAACCCTGACTACACTCTTCTTGTAAAGCCTTAACATACAACAGTTTGTCCATCGTGATAGCTTTATACACTCTACCAAAACTACCTTTCCTAGATTAGCCTCATCAAAACCTAGATTACAATTCAAGTTCAGTTCAGTTTGGGATCCATGATGAGTTGGGGAATCCATTAGATATTTAAGTCCCCCTCACATCAACACTAGCTTCTATTTTTGAAGAAGAAACAACAACGGTAGAAACCCACGTCGCTTCAAAATAAACAGAGAACAAAGGTATGGATATTGCAAACAATAATAGTCCATTTCACCACTATTATGGTCTTGTTTCTAGCAGATACCCTACATGGATGAGACCTCGGTTTAGAACCAAACTATATTCCCCATAAATGAACTTCTTCTGGATTTTAAACCTCCACTGCTTAGACCTCTCTGACATATCATTATAGATAAATTAAGTTGATCTTCTTGCAAATCTTTCCAGCTTCAAATTGGAGTATTTCTGTCAGTGTTAACCAAGTCTAGATCCTAGTTGTGATTTGCTTCAGGGACTCTGGGATTGTACCTTCAAGCATGTTGTGAGGGGTTCAGATAACTCAGTGAAATCATCTTCCAATCGAACTTGGTATCACTCCAAAAAAATTTATTCTCTGACAGTGTCGAGGTGACAGTGATGAGTATAGAATTTTGCTCTGCTAGGTAGTTCTGCTTCAACATTGTGCAGCCAGTGAAAGAGCAAGGATTTGAGAATCGGCTAATTTCTGTGTTGGAAGGGCCATATCAGTTGTTAAAGACAAATCAAGAAGCATGATGAGAACCATTGGTGAGTTCAATGGGAATTTTCCCTGAGATGGTTGTTGGGCGTGATCATCTCAACTGTGACCAGTGAAGAAGATGGGATTGTCCCATTAATGAAATTGTCTACTAAGTTCAGCCTTGAGGTTAGTATCTGCCCAATTCTGCATCGAGATTGGTCAAGGAGTTCATTTCTCTAAGTATATGATCTACAGCTGCATCAGCTTTCCTGATTATTCATGGAACTCCATTCAAAAATTATACCACAGATCTCAGTCACCAGGCCATAGATTTCAATTTCAGCTGGTAGCTCTCCTCATTATTCATTATTTCGAAGATTCAAGTAATAGAATCTTCGGAAGAGCTCCCTAAATTGACTATTGGCTTCCTTTCAAAAAGGGCTTGCTTCTGTTTGATTTCATCAGACTCAATGTTTTTAGTATAGAGAAGTCATTAGAAAACTGAGGAAGTAGTTTGGAACCGCTCGCAGATTATTGCTATGAGTGTTAAGGATTTCTCTGGTTCAACTTCCCCAACTCTGGAGGCACTTCCCTCTAACTGGTTGAGACTAGGGTCAGCAAATATCTTGTCAGAAGAAAGATTGGACCGAGAATCTGGAATTTTCTCAGAAGTTCAGTTCTGTCTGTTTCTTCCAAACATCTCTCATACGCGCTCTTCTACGACTTGTCCCAAATTTCTTCAGGAATTTCTGTTAATCAGGTATAAATAGAGTAATGAGACACCAGGGCAGAATTTACAAATTCACCGATGATACCAAGGCCATCGCCTACTAAAAAGTTCTATATGCGAAATTTTACAGTGGCTCAGCTTTGTTAATAACCTTGGAATGCTTCCCGGTGAGTAAATTCACCTGCAATTCTAAGTTTGTCAGCTTTGTTAGATTCGGCGGAAAGAAACGATGGTATTGCTCCCATTGAGGTTGTTCTGAGAGAGACATAGGTATCATCAAGTTTGTCATTTGTGCTTGACTGGAATGCTTCCCGACAGATTGGTATCAGTCAAATCTCCTGTTCGAGCTCCGGCAAACCCTTCGATAGGGCTGATCATTGCCTCAAATTCGCCTGGAAGCTCAGGTTCAAGAAGTTTAATTCGAAAGCTCTCAATGGCGGCAAGGTCCCTCCACCTGGCTGTTTCCTTGCAGAAGAGGATATTTAGAATAGAATAGATTTGATACATGGTGAAAGATAAGTCTATATTCTGGCTGTGTTGCTGACTCAATGCATGCCATGACCAGGTTCTTGAGTTGTTTGTATAAATGTCTCGAAGTCCAGTTGCAGAGGAAACAGTTTCATTCCAAGCAGAGATGACCATCTGGATCACTTACATTGGCTTGTTTGAATTTGAAGAGCCGGCACCCGACAATCGTGGAGGTTCCACCGAAGGTAGGAAGTTGATTGGTATTGAAACAGAAAACTGAGGAAAGAAAAAGCACTGTCATAGCTATGTGGATGTGATTCCTGATTAGCATGCCATTTCTCTCTCTCTCTCTTCTCATCCCCTCATTTGTTTATCATACAAGAAGTTTTGGAAAAGAAAGAAAATATTCTGAGAGTTTGTTTTTGGATATAATGTTTTAGAACTAGTTTTTCATTTACAAAACACAATAACACTAAAAACTTTATATGGGATTTGAACTCAAGCCAAAATCTAAGGCCGGGAAAGTCGATGGAAACCTACAGCTTTGGAGTTTATTACACTTCCTCATCATCTGCAAACCAATAAACATTAAGACTTCCCAAGTAAGTATTTTAAGAAAATGATTTTAACTTAAAAAATATTTTTATATTAAATGTGACACCTACTCAATTTTAAAATACTTTTTGAAAGGTTGAAAAGTAGTAGTGATATCGCAAAAGCATTCTAACTATTTATTTATTTAGACATGTCATTAAAATTCAATGGGACATAGGTTTTTGTAATTACAAAGATGGAATGCATCTTTAGGCATCAACGGTCTTAGTAGACCTGCCGAAAAAACAATGTCAAGTGATGGTATGCGCCTCTCGATGAATTAAATTAGGCAAAGATGGAAAAAGAAGTAGAAGGATTTCTTTTTGGGTTTGGATATGCCACAGGTGGGGGAGATCTTGTTACAGGGCGTAGTTCGTTAATCTTCTTTTAAATTTTCCGGAATAAAATATTTAAATTTTGAATAAAACTCTTATTCTCAGTAAGGATTCATACTTAAGAAATAAGTTTGGAAGCTGAAATCTGTTAATAAATATCTCTTTTAAGTATTTGCCATTTTAAACCTCACCTCATATGGATATCCCTTATGCAGTGAGATGTTTGGCCCTAAGGAATTAAAACTACAGATAGACATTTTGCACCGAAGCTGATGCAATGGAAGAACATAAACTTCTTAAACGTGCTTCTATGATTTTCTTGTGCGGATTAGTCCCACTAGATGTAACTCCACGAGCCGTGGGCTTGGGAACATTCTACCCAAATGCCATTAGTAATGAGCTGAAGCCCCATCCAAGTCTTAGATAAAGATTATGGTACTCTGATACCCTCCCACTTTTCCCTGGTTGAAGTTTGTGCTTTTCGGTCGGGAAAATGTACGATGTTCTAAACCTTAGTGTGGAAAGTTGAAGGATTGAAGGTATCGCGTGCATTGAGCCTTCCATGAATTTAATCGCCGTGATCCTATAGGTGGGGCATGTTTCCCGACATGCAGCGACTCATGGCAAATCATCTGGCGGCACATTCGTGTCTTTGACGATATTTTGCCCTCTATATCATAGGGGTTGGGTTCGAGGCTTTCTTTTCTTCGTACCGCCGGCTGGTCTCTGAGTGGCAGCTGCTATGTTTGTTGTTCTTTGAGAAGGTGTCGGGAATCTCTTCACAATTTTCGAATTTTTGGTGATTTTGCACTGGAAAACTAGTTTGTATGCCTTCCTTTATATGTTTGTGAAGCTCTGTTTGTTGAGTATTTTTGAGATTAGAAGTTCAGCTTCTTCTTCGAAGAATGTATTTATCATTTGTTGGTGAGGTTCTTAGGTTTTGGTCACTAGCCGAGTTATTGAATGCTCTCAGAGAAGTTTCTTTATACTAATTGATCCTAGTTTGTACTGCAGAGGCAGCGAGGTCGAAGGGCTTCCATCGGTGGTGGGGCGTGAGAGACCCATAGGAAAAGCAGGCTCCGTGTGCAGCTCCCGCCTCAATCCTTCCTTCTCTACCTTGAGGTTGGTCCTTCGGACAAAGTTCCACACTACACCATCGAATTGAGGTACCTAGGCGCTTCCATTTACTATATTGAAGCGGTAAATAATGCTATTTATTTTGCAGGAAGTAGTTATTCTGTTAGACTGCTGCCCGTGCTCACTGGTGAAGCGGTTTCCACCTTAACTAGAGGCACCTCTACACTCGCATCAAATATCTTTGGTTTCTGATGATGGTTGGTGTGCAGCTTTTCCTCCCACCAGTTGAATATTCCCTTTGGCCGAAAATTTGTTTATTTACTTTGAAACTTGGATTGAGGTTTCCTATCTATATTGATCCTGACCTTTGGCTACATTTGTTACATTTGTAGGAGATGGACTCCCTAAGGCCCGAAGTGAAAGGGGTTGTTTTGGTTAAAGGTTTGTGGTACGAGACGCCGGGCTCTCTAGGGCTTCCCTTTGATTTAACAGGTCTCTCGTTCCCGGTTTGTTTCGACAGTGGGACTTGCCTCCTTCGGTCGATGCGTATTTTTTAACATGTCCACTATTTTTGGAATATTGCATGTTTTGGCATGCCCTTCTTTTTTTAAATTTTTGTAGGTAGGCGTAGGCGAGGTCGGCTTGTTAGCTAGGTGGAGAAGTTCAGTCTAGAGCGCATCAGACGGCTTCTGGAGATCACTGAGGGGGAGTATAACTACGAGCTCCTTTTATTTGTGAAGAACTTGAGGTAATTAGGCACCAACCCCTTCCCTTACATTCTCGTCGTCCCTGCCAGCAGAGCTTGTTAGGGGTGAACATTTCGTTCTCACTGACCTTTTGAAGTCGATCTCGAGTAGCTTTTCTCGGCCCAGGAGTCCGTTTAGGAAGCGAGGCCTTAGGTGAGATCCGTAAGGAGCCTTAGCTACTAGATTTGTCGATTTCGATCAATCACCCTTGGTAGAGACAGATTCATGACTGCCCACACAGACGAAGAGGAAGAATAGAAAGAGGCGAAAAGGTTGGAACGGATCAAAATTTGTCGGTCTTTGGGTAGAAGGCTTTGTGGATTGCGTAGATCGATCTGAGTTAGCCGGCGAGGGAGAGGGTGATAGGTCTGGCTTATTTCTTAGTTCTCAGTCTTGGATGTGGCGCGCCGCGGTGCCAGTAGAGGCCCCCGCCTCCTAGCTCTGCAGAGGCCGGCGTGGCCCCCAGGAAATGGTGCAGTTCGGATGAGAGTTAGAGAGGAGTCAGACGGTGATTCTTTGTGGACTCTCGGCTGAGCCCACGTGATGCCTTGCTAGCTTTGGAAGGAGTCGCCTAGGACACTTCCAACGAGGCTTGTGCATTGTTGGAGAATGGGAGCTCTAGCAGGAGCGTCCTCCAGCCAATCAAGGCTGTGTGAGCCCTTGCTGAACTGACCATTGGTCGCTATTTGCGGGCTAAGGCCGGTCAGTCTCACAATTCTGGTGCCACATGTGGAAGCGAGCTTGTGAGGCTAATCTTGGTTTAGTATGTTAAGCCAATGGAGTGGGGTTGTCCCTCGATGGACACGCCGTCTCCTAGTCTAGATGAAGCCCAGTCAATTATTGACCGCTGGAACCCCTTTGATAAGAGGGACTCTTCTACAGCACATATGTGCCAACTCTGCCCCAATCTCCTCTAAATACTGGTGGCGGCTCGTGTTGAGGAGTATTCCATTCCCTTCCCTAGCTACATGGATAAGAAATGCTACCAGCGTGTGGTTGAGGACGGGGTGTTTATTCCCAATCATGACTTTGGCGGGTTTATTTGGTATGACTAGACTTTTAACTTTGGCGTGGGTTTATGTTGCGATTCCTCATAACGCCTCTCTTTTTGTAGGCGATCCATTTATTTGGGACATCTTGCCTTGACATGGGAGCTTCCCGTAGGCGGGGATGAGAAGGCTGCGGTATATCTTTCAGGTTAGTGCTTTTCGAGCTTGAGCCTTAGACGAAGCCTTGGTCGAGGTCGAAGCTAGGTCCCTAGCCTTTGGGAGTGGGAGAATTTAAGGCCGATGTGAGAAGGCTGTGAGTCTGGGAGAGGATGAAGCCCGAAGAAGGCCTGACTCGCCTGGTTAGCTGTAGTTATGGTGGGTGACGCGAAAGCGCTGGTGGAGGACAAACTGGCTAGGGTCCAAGATGCCTTGGCGGTTGTGGAGGAAATTTAAGCGAAGGCTAGAAATTTGAGATTTGCTCGCTGGAGGGATTTGACGAACTTCACTCCTGCCCAGAGATCGGAGATTGCTATGGATGAAGTGTCTTCTCTCCACTCTCAAGTGAAGCAAGGACAAAGAGGCAATTGGAGGAGGACTACCATAAGGCCTTGGAGCTGATCTTCGCTTATGGTTACGGGTGTTGTGTGTTTAAACACAACATCTGTGGAACCATTGAGGTTTGAGGATGACATGCGGAGCTCCTCAGGCCCAGCTTCCTCAGGAGTTCTTAGTGAACCTTTAGGTGCACATGACCACAATAGCCATTGAGGCCACAGCAGTTAAGGCGGAGTAAGAAAAATGGCGAGGAGAGAGAGCCCGAAGGATCCCAGAGAGGGCGCTCTGTAAGGACTTCTTTGGAACATCCTAAGTTCTCCCCTCCCTCATTTTTGTTGTAATCGACCTCGTTTGGCCACCATAACTTATATGTATTATTATTATTTAGATGATATTGGCGTATTTATGAAATACAATTTTTAGTTTACTTATACTATTGATTCATTTTATCTCACAACTCCCTCCCATGAATCTTGACTAGAATAGTTGCTTCAGGATATCAATGTTAAGTTTTTTAGGAGCTAGAAGCTGGTAGGGTTTACACATGGGTAAGTAGGCAAGACACCATTTTCGAGCCTTGGCTCTAGCCAACAAGCTAAGAGCCACTGCTGCGCTTTAGGCATGTGCTAGTGGGCTAGGAGCCACGTATGACCTTTGAAAGTCTTGTGGGCCTATGAAGCGCATTTGGTCTTTTGAAGTGTCGGCGAAATTTAGAGCCACATTTGGTCTTCGATGTGGGGACTATTCCAAGAATTAAAAGAAATCACTTTAAAGGAAATTTAATTGATAATACCTTTAAAGAAAATTTTATTGATAATATTCCTAGAATTTGAAGAAAATGCTTTAAAGGAAACTTTATTGATAGTACCTTTAAAGAAATTTTTTATTGATAATACCTCTTAAGATGCATAAAATTCCACATCCTAGGCACCGACGTCCCATCCACTTTATCTAATGCATACGATCCGATTGCCCCCACTTTAACCATCGTGTATGGCCCTTCCCAATTCAGTTGGAACTTGCCGACTGTTAGGTCAGTCGTGTTCTCAAAGACCCTTCTCTAGACCAGGTCCCCGACTCAGAATGCATGAGGCTTTACATGCCTATTATATAGGTTTGTCATTCTTTCTTTGAGTACAATGCCATGCTTATGTGTGACTTCACGGTTGTCTTGCCATATCTGGAAATCTTTAAGTGATGTCTTTAGTATTAGCCTTCTCAGGGGTTTCCGTTTGAAGCGTGGGCACCCTAATTTCTGTAGGAATTATGGCCTCCATCCTATAGGTGAGGGCTAATGGGGATACTCGGTCGACTAATTTGAAAGTGGATTACATAGGCCACGAACTCTGGTGGCTTGTCTACGATTTTCTTTAATAGATGTAGTCGCTTTCAAAGCGTCGAGAGTTTTGTTAGATGCTTTCATGCGGCCATTCTTTCTACATGGGTACCACGAGGTTAGTCTGAGTTATGATTTTTCAACTCATAGGCGAAATTTATGCATACTCTGTATCAGCGCTGGCCCATTGTCAATTACAAGTGATTGAGGTATTCCAAATCGGTAGACTATATTCTTCCAAACAAATTGAACGACTTCTTTATCTTTGATGGAGGTGAAGGCCTCAACTTCTATCCATTTGTTGAAATAGTAGATGGCAGCCAATGATAACTTTTCATGAGCTAGGGCGGTAGGCAGCGGTCCAACTATATCGTCACGTTAAGCGAGACGAGGCGTGTGATGGTGGTTAGATCTTGAGCTGACACCATTGAGATGGGGGCTTATCGTTGTGATGGCCACACTTCGACTTAAGTAGTGCGTCTTCTTTCATGGTTCCCAGTGATAATAACCTTCTTGGCGTGGGCCTTGTGGTAGTTCTGCTTTGGATGGTTTTCGCATATTTAGCCGTGGAGTTCTGCGATACATCTTGCCCTGTGGCTAGTGAGACACTTGAGATACGGCCCGTCTAGAGACCATTTGTATAATTGTCAATTCACAAAGGAAAATCAAGCCTCTTAGACCTGAATCTTGTGGGCTTTAATCCTATTATCTGGCAATTCTCCTGAGCTCAAATAGCGTACTATTGGAGTTATCCAAGAAGAACAAGCTTTATCTATTTCGTTTACCTAGTTGCTAGTAATTGATTATGCCGGCTGGAGATAGACAAGGAGGAATATTGTTTCTTTTATTGGGAGGGATGCAGCTATTATTGCCAACGCATCTGCCTTTTCATTCGAATCCCTCTGGATTTGCTCAGGCTTCTAAGTTGCAAAGCTCTCCAGTTGTTGCTTGACCAGACTTGCATACCTGACCATGTGTTGGTCTCACGTTTCGTATTCTCCATTCACTTGTCCCACTACTAGTTGAGAGTCATTGTGTATGATGAGTTTTTCTAAGGATGCAGACTTTGCAAGGTCGATTATGGTTAGGATTGCTTCATATTCAGTCTCATTATTAGACGCGGGGAAGTCTTGCCGTATGGCCTGTTCTATCCTTTCCATGGTTGGGGCTTTAAGTTGTAAGCCAACTCCAACTCCCATTTGGCGAGAAGTGCCATCCATTGGGATCCACCAGCCCAGCGTCACCACGGTCCACATGCGGTTGGGGTACTTATAGCTATAAAATTTCTTATTGTCCTTTAATGCCAAGCCAGGTTTATATTGAATATCGAATTCACTTAGTTTAATTTCCCACCAAGCCATCCTTCTTGATAGTTCATGCTTATGTATAGTGCTTCGCAAAGGGAGATTGGTCAGCACGACGATAAGGTGTGCCTCGAAGTAAGTGAAATAGTGCCACACGAGTGAGTCTTGCTTGTTGAGGCGGGTATCTTGGGTTTCTCGCCGGATAGAGATTTGCTTACGAAGAATATAGGTCTTTACTTTCGGTTTTTGTCTTCTTTGAACAAAGTTGCACTTATTAAGGCTTATGACACCACTAGGTAAAGATAGAGTGTATCACACCTTTAGGCTAGCGAGTGAGCGGTTCGATGGAATATTGTTTGATGTGACAAAAGCTTGAGTCGCATTCCTCATTATATTGACCACTTTTAGCTCCACGCCCAGAGTGATAAAAAATGGCTTTAATCGATTATGTGAAGCTGGGATATGAACCACCCAGTATGCTGTAGGCCAGTCAATTGTTGTACTCATTTTTGAAGTAGGAGCACGAGAGTCCATTATAGCTTTGAGTTGAATAAGTTGGCCTCATACTTTCTAAGTCACCATAAAGCTAAAAACTTGCGACTGACTCCGTACTTTGGCTGAGGGATCGTTTATGAAACTGTTGTTAACAAGCTCTGTAGATGCTTGGTGATGTCGAAGAGTTCTTTGATTTCACAAGCATATCTGTAAGACTCGAGAAATTCCAATTTCTGGAAAAAGGGCAAAATCGTAATTTCGATTACGAAATTGTAATTTCGGTTAAAAATCCAGAATTTATTCTCTAGATCTCGGATGATGAAACGGATTTCACCATTGGAATCGTCTCACGAAATCTAGCTAGCACGTCGAATTTCGTAGAATTCCGAGATAGTCGGAGTTGGTAGGTTTTTCGAGGCATCGCGGTTCGGGTCTTAGTAAAGCGATTTGATCTGTGAAAGTCACATATAACACGCACTCATGTGCATGAAGTGGTTTAGTAGAGAAATGATGTAAATGGACTGATTCGAGATAGAGTCGAATGTCAAAGCGGGAAAAGAAGGACAAAATAAGGTCATTTTGGAATTTTAAGTTAGAAAAGACAAAATAATCAAGAGTCTTGTCTTCTCAAAGTGAAAGAGAGAAAAAACGTGAATTGAGCAGGAGGAGATCTGAAGAGAGATTCGAAAAATTGATTTTTAGAGAGAACATCGACTTCTCTCTAAGTGTCGAGCGTCACGTAGTCGGAAGTCAAAGGAAAGTTGTTCTGCGGATGAAGCTGCACGTGGACACCGGATTTGTGAGTTTTGACAAACTCCTAGGGGTTTCTCCTACTTGGGTTTTATTCTTTGTTTAGGCCCATGTTAATATTTGAGTTGAATGAGGCCGTGAGGGGCCGTTTAATCGGTCCCAAATCTTGGGATCGAATTGTTATAATTTTTGGAGCCATTTTTACAGTTCACGGACTGTATGTGTGGACTGTGTGGGCGGTTTGTGTCATGATCTATGCATTAAATCATGTTGTGATGTGTATGAGGTCAGAATGACCATGAATTTCGGAGTTCCTGAAATGAGGCCAAGCCGATTAGTGATTTTAAAGAATAATGTAGGGTTTCTATATTCCCGAGAATAGTGTTGAAAAATAAATTTTGTGAATTAATGTGTTTGGTCGAGTAATTCACAGTAGATAACAAGTGTTTAATCATTAAATATGAGCTAATTTTGATGTGATGAAATAAATTATAACATGATTGTGTGATTTAATTTTATGTGAATATATGCATGTTTATATATTTGCATGTGTTATAGGCTTGTAGTGAATTGGCATCATGCATTCCATATGCCTTCCAGGACACCTAGGGCGATAGGAGTGAGTGCATGAGATAGTCACAGAGAAAATGGTTTCGGGTTGTCAAAATGATAATTATCGGTATTTAAATGCAAAAATATCGATCGTCGAAAATGACCCAGTTGATATACATCGGAGTAGTCCATAAATAATATCAATCGTTGGAGACGGCCCAATTGATATATATACATCGGAGGGTTGTCCACAAATAAACATAAAAATTCTCATACGAGGCTTAGGCGAGTGTGAAGTCGAGGACTTGGGGTATGAGATGGTCGTTAGACATTAGTAGGATCGTCGTTTCTTGAATGTGTCATTTTACTTGGAGCATTGCGTATGCACTTAGGTGGAGAGTGGCCAGCAGGGTGGTCGCTGCGAGCGTCATTCCCGCACTGTCGAGGGGATCTTATTATACAGGTACGGGAGCGTGCGAGGGGGACGACTAGATCTAGGGCGGGTTTTAGAGAGCCCAGGAATGTGGCTTGATGGTTCCTAAATGTATTAGGATTGTTTAATTTTAATATATGTTGTATAAGAGGAAAAAAAACAATTGAACTACAAAGAAACTATTGGATATAGTTGGATATATATATTGATGATATAGTTGGATATATATATTGATGAGTAGTGTTGTATTGAGCCCAGCGGCTGTTGTACTCATGATATTGATGTTTGGGACGGGTTATATATGGGTTTTGTATTTGGGTGAGCTCCACGTACAAAAGGAGACTACGCGATTTTAAATGAAAAATGTCGGGTTACGAGCATTCCGCAGTGTCCGTGGGTGTGAATTAGTCAACGGACACCCTGAGTTTTAGGCGTCATGACTTGGTATCGGAGAGCTAGGTATACGGTACTAGGGGCTTGAGGGGATTTGGGCTTAGGCCATGAGTCATTGAGGTATAAGAACATCACCACTAGGTGTGGTTCGATGTTGGCGTAGGTATGAGATTACAGGAAAGCATGGGACAAGCTTCATTACTACATGCATGTGTTTTTAGGTGATTGTTTGATGAAATGATGTGAACATGTGAATGTTTGATGAATGGTGTGTATACCATATTATATGTGTTATGATTGTTTGTGTACTTAGTACTTAGCACATGAGTAATGATGTGTTAGAAACTTTTTAAGAAGTTTTTACAGTGTGTAAAGCTGAGCAAGGAAAATAAAATAAATTTGAATAAATTTATTGAGTTGTTGGATAATGAAATCAAATTTTAATATTTGTGAGGTTGAACACTAGGGTTAGTGTTATATAAGGAGACTTTGAGAAATTATGGACCTTTTTCCAAGTGTGAAAAAAAAAAAAAATAAACAAAATAAATTTTAAGCGATTTATTTGGTTTATTGGCTCAGAAATATATATATATATATATATAAGGTGGAAAATTTTTTACGAGTGTAAAAGCTGGAAAAAGAAAGTAAGAAAATTATTTTCTAAGGTTTTACAAGTTGTAGAATTGAAGAAAATGGAGTAAAATAAATTTTATAGAATTTATTTGAGTGTTTAAGAAAAAAAATATAATAATTTTAAGTAATTTTTCATTTCTTTGGAAATAATTGGAATTTTTAATGAAAACGAAAAAAATTTGGTGCGAGAAAATGATTTGAAATTTCTTGCTTGATTGTATTGTCTGAGGAGAGGCGTTTGTATTGTGACAAAATTCTGGCTTGGATTGTATTGCGGGATTGTATTCTGAGAGACTTGGGCAGGGACGATTTGTATCGCAATACACTCACGGTGCTGTGTGACTGGGAGGCAGGGACATGGCGAAATTTGTATTGTATCTGATACTTGCACAACTGACTTCTGACGTCTGTTTAGGCGCCTGGCGCGCCAGCGAGCTGCGAGGGCCTGCCTTAGTATGGCTGTGTGAGGCGGGAGGCTGGAGTGCGTGACACAGCCAGTATGTGTGTAGCGGCTGCAGAACGGCGCGCGGCACAGAGCGTCTTCTTGGGAGGCTGTGAAGTTTGTACACTTAGTGCGTCGACATGTTTTGGCCGAGTTTGACTGATCTTGTTCTGAGTCAATTTTGGACATTGTTCGTGAACTGGTTCATGAACCTTTGTTCATCACAAAGGCCACCGAAAAAAAAAAAATTTTTATTAAATTAAATTAAAATCAAATCAAATCAAATAAAATTAGACAAAATTTTCGAAAAATAAAATTTTCAAAAATGAAATTTTTGTTGATAAAAATATTTTAAATGCATAATCGATTGCCATTACTGTAAATCTGAGGATAATGGGTATCTGCTTGATTTATGTGTATGAATAGTGTCTCGAAATTTGTGTTTATATCTTCGAGATCTTGTATTGAGATTTAAGCTGCCCAATTTAGGCTGTATAGATGGCTAGTCGAGGACGGGCGTAGAGGGCGTCCGCGAAAGTCTTGGTCGGGCATCGGAGTGTTTGATCAGCGGGCTTTATTGAGGCTGTAGGTGCTGCGGCTGTTGGTATCGCCTTGGTACGATATAGCGGGTGAGTCGGGGTGGGGTCTAGTAACCTTCGGAGAGTTTAGGGTAGCGTCGTCTCAGAGCATTCACGGGAGGAGGCAGGTGGTGCGGACCATTGGTTGTCTGAATCGAGAGAAGGTGTTAGAGGCATGGAGTTACCTCGACCTTTACCGAGGATTAGACAAATTTGTGTTCGAATTTAGAGAGTGAAGACCCAAATATGGTGGAAATGGGCAAGGACCTCACGGAGACCTTAGAGGAGCCTTTGTATGTGAGTTCTCCTGGGATTAGGGCGAGAATAGGTATGATATGTCGTGGTTGCGAGTTGGAATCCTCGGGACTACACTTTTCTGGAGTGGACACCGAGGATCATGGACATGTCGAGGAGTTCGATGTCATCACGGGGATGGATTGGGTGGCTTGACTTACGAGGTCGTTATTGATTGTGAGCGTAGGAGGTTACGCTGCAGCGAGGGCCCGGTCTTAACGTGGTATTTTAGGGGGCCGAAGCATGATATTTTGCCCCGAAGCGGTATACGAATCCAGTGTCGGGGGCCGTTAAGCGGGTTATTGCGAGCCTTACAGAAGGGCGAGGAGGCGGACTTAGATCTACCTCAAGTAGTGTGCGTATATGTGGATGTTTTCGGATGAGCTGCAGTGCGCCGCGTAGGGTTAGCCAAGCTTGGTATCGAGTTACGCGCAGTATACGCCCGTCTCGCGACTTATAGGATGGCACCGGGTTGAGTTGCGGGAACTCGAGTCCCGGCCTACGAAGCTATTGGGCCGAGGGTTCATAAGGCAAGGCACTTCACCATGGTGCGCTCGGTTATTTGCGAAGAAGAATGAAGACCCTTCAAGCGTGCATTGACTACGAGACGATTGAACGGGGTTACGATCGAGAATCGATTGCCCATTCTGCAGAGGATCTACGATTTGTTTGATCGGTTGGGAGGGTGCGAGTCTCGCTCCGAGATGAATAGCCATGGCGGTTACCTTCATTTAGAGTTAGGGAGACGGATATCCACAAGGCGGCGTTTAGGGCGATTATGGGAACGTTTATGGTGATGCCCTTTGGATTGGCCAGATGTGCGGCGGCATTCGTGAGATCTCATGCATGAAGATATTCGACCTTATCTGGAATCGGAGTTTATGCGTGATCTTCGTGGATGACATCTTGATACACTCTCGGTCAGTGGGAGCATGAGTATCGGTTGAGGATTTTGTTACAGATTGTTGGGAGACCATCAGTATGGCGGGATTATCCCGATAAGTGCGAGGTTTTGGCTTCTTGGGTGAGATTTTTGGGACACGTGATGTCGGCATCGGGCGTGTTAGTAGTTTAGAGGAAGGTTGAGGCCATGATGGGTTGGGAGGAGGCCGAGTGGAGTCTTCGAGATCACGTGGTTTCTTGGGATTGGATGGAGTCTTATAGGAGATTCGAATGGGATTTGGGTTGTCCGTTCGGGCGGGATCGTAGGATTCCTTTCTGGGACATGGACTCCGTGGTTGGGACGACCACGACTATAGAGAGAGAGAGATCGAGGATGCCGGGCACTCGAGATCTGCGGGTGTTATTGTGAGAGGGAGGATTAGCCTTCTAGTTCGGGGGAAAGGCGAAGACCTGCTTCACATGAGTTTAGGGACTAGGGCCCGGGATTGGGCATGAGATGGGATTGCTCAGTAGGCAGGGGATCCCGGGACTTTGGGACGTATGATCCTAGTTAGTTTGTAGAACATGAGGAGTATCTGGTTCATTCCTTCACACCTTTAGTATGGGTCGGAGACCGGTTTCGGTTTCGGGGTGCTATCTGAGGCACTCCCGGTGTATGAATGGGCGGAGGGCGGAGTGTGGAGTCGAAGTGGGGGACAGAATCGAGTTGCGCGGAAGCGTAGTGGACCTTAGGGTGTGGCGTATTGATTGTTTGATGTTGGGACGACATGGATGAATTGAAAGCCATCGGGTTGTTAGTAATTGGGACCTTCGCTGGGTTGTCATACCCGACCACGATGTGGATTGGGCTTAGAGGTTAAGGCCTTTAGAGAAGCGGTATAGATGTTTTCCACTAGGATGTAGGGTGAGAGTTGATCACGATAGGTCGGAGTTATGAGTGAGAGATCCTCAGGGTCTGCTCATGGTGGACCCCTGGGATTAGGGTGTCACAGTATGGCATTATTGTGTTCGTGTGCACGGTAACATCGAGTCGAGTCGGGTGTGGGTGCGTAGTGCAGTCATTCATACTCTTGGTGGTATGGGACGGAGTTTTTTAGGACTCGATCGATAAAGACTCACTAGTTCGATTCGAGTGTGAGAGGCTGAGGTATGGCTGAAGAATTATGTTAATCGAGATGAAAACACACGGTCAGGTTATCACGTAGACTTAGAGTTGAGTGATAGGAGTCGGGAATGACTCGAGATTTGGACACTCCTTTGGAAATTGCATTGGGTGTTGTTGAGCCGGCAAGGGCTCGGTATATGGATGTCATTCATGACATGGACTGGGATGTGATCCGTTGGATTGTCGATGATTGTGACCTTGGAAAGGTCGGTGTTTTACCACCAGTAAGGGGTTGTGTAGGGTTACCGCGTTGTGTGGATTATATACAGCATGGTAGAGGACAGCTGCGAGCATACGATCACGGGTCTTAAGGGTAGAAAGGAAGCGGTGCCCTTAATTAGGTCGCTACGTGATGGTTGTCGGCGGGTATCACGGATGACACCATATGGGGCATTGTATGGGAGGCCATGGAGTCAGATTATGTTGGAGGCCAGAGTGGGAGAAGGCTGAATCAACGGTCACGATCGATTAGAGACACCTCAGGAAGGTGAGGCTTGATACGACGGCGTCTTCTCTCACGGCTCAGGCCCAGACGGAGAAAGTATGCGTGTATGGCGTCGACCTTAGAGTTCGAGGTTGGGGATCATGTCTCCTTGAAGGTGATGCTGAGAGGAGTGGTGGTTGTGAGCGAGGGAAAGTATCGCAGGAGTTCTAATTGGACCACTTCGAGATACTTTCGAGAGGATAGGCCTATTAGCGTCTGGGTTGGTCTGTGACATGTCAGTGTCCGCGAGGGTATTTCACGTCTCCATGCTCGGTACTCCGGTCAGAATTTCATGTGGTGGTTGGGGGCGGATGAGGTTGGCGTTGATGGGACCTTTGAGGAGGACAGTGTGCATTTTTGGATGGCTAGTGATCAGGTTTTGCGTCTGCAGACTATGAAATTTAGTGAGAGTGCTATGGCGGCACTATGGAGTGGAGGAGTCAACGTGGGAGCGTGAGGACACGATGCGGCCCACCTACCCCTTCTTGTTTAGGGATGAAAATACATGGTTTAGTCGTTTAAGAATTAAATGACTGTTTACATGCATGATAGAGTGCACGTTGCATATGCATGTGGTGGTGTGATTGTCACGAATTTGGGACGAAATTCCTTTAGAGGAGATATAGGGCAGAAATTCAATTCTGGAAAAGGCTAATCGTAATTTCGGTTAAAAATACGGAATTTATTTTCAGATCTCCCGGATGTGAAATGGATTCGCGGGTGGAATCGTCTGCGTGAAATCCTAGTATGGCGTCAAATTTCGTAGGGTCGAGATAGTCGGGTTGGCCGCGTTTCGAGGCATTGCGGTTGAGGTCTTAGTAAAACGATTTTCTATACGACGAAAGTCACATATAATAACACGTAATCATGTGCCATAAGTGGTATGAGTAGAAATGATGTAAATGGGCCGATTAGAATGGTAGAATGTCAGCGGGAAAGAATAACAAATGGTCATTTTGGAATTTTAAGTTAGAAAAGACAAAATAATCAAGAGTCTTGTCTTCTCGAAGTGAAAAATAGCGTGAATTGAGGAGGAGATGCAAAGATCGAAAAATTGATTTTAGAGAGAGAACATCGACTTCTCTCTAAACTCTTCGAGACAATCCGTGGTCGGAAGTGAAGGAAAGGCGTTTTCTCGTGGAAGGCGGGCTACGCGTGGACACCGGTTGTGAGTTTTGACAAACTCCGAGAGGTAGGGGTTTCTTCCTACTTGGGTTTTATTCTTTGTTTAAGAGCTATGTTAATGTTTGGAGTTGAATGGTAGTGAGGAAATGGATTTGATCGAGTCCCAAATCTTAGGGCGAAATTATTATAATTTTGGGCCATTTCTGATTCACAGATTTGTGTGTGAATTTGTGTGGAGTGGTTGTCATGATTTATGCATTAAATCATGTTGTGTGATGTGTATGAAATTTGGAATGGCCATGAATTTCGGGTTCACAAAATTGGGCAAGCGATTGAGAAATGATTTTAGGGAATAGTAGCAGAAGTTTCTTATTCGAGAATAGTGTTCACAAAATAAATTTTGTGAGTTAATGTGTTTGGTCAAGTAATTCAAGTAGAATTGCTCGTGTTTGATCATTAGCCCATATGAGCTAATTTTGATGTGATGAAATACAAAATTACATAACATGATTGTGTGATTTAATTTTTATGTGAATATATGCATATTTATATATTTGCATGTGTTATAGGCGCCAATGATTGGCATCATGCGACCATATGCACTAGGACACCGGGACGATGGAGTAGTACGTGAGATGAGTCTAGAAAATGGTTTGGGTTGTCTAAAAATGATAATTATCGGAGGTAGTCCATACGAAAGCCTTCGATCGTCGGAGGCATTGATTGATATACATCGGAGGGTAGTCCATAAATAATATCAATCGTCGGAGACGGCCTAATTGATATATATACATCGGAGGGTTGTCCACAAATAAACATAAAAATTCTCATACGAGGCTTAGGCGAGTGTGAGGGAGTCGGTGAGGACTCGGGTATGAGATGGTCAGTTAGACATTCAAGTAGGATCATGCATTTGCTTGAATGTGTGTTTACTTTGGAGCATTGCATATGCACTTAGGTGGAAGTAGTAGCAGGGTGGGTTCCTTCTTGAGCATTAGCTCACCATGTCGAGGATGCTATTTTACGGGTACGGGGAGGCGTGCACGAGACGACTCGTCTAAAGAGGCGAGTTTTAGAAGGAAATAGGAATGTGGCTTTGATGGTTCCATGTATTAAGTTATTATTTTAATTTTAATATGTTGTATAAGAAGAAAAAAAAACAATTGAACTGGAAACTATTGGATCTGTTTGGATATATATTGATAGTAGTGTTGTAGTGGGCCCAGAGCGGTTGTTTGCTTAGTCATGATATTGATGTTTGGGGACGAGTTATATACATGTTTGTATTTGGGTAGAGCTCCCCGTACAAAGGAGATTACCTTTCGATTTCGTGAAAAATGTCGGGTTAGAGCATTCATGAAAATGTCCGTGCGGGTTGATGGGTGGTCGATGGACACCGGTTTTGGGGTGTCCTGATATCTCCATGGTTTCGCTAGCAGGTGGTCGGAGAAAATCTTAATGTGACCTCGATAAAGATTATCTTGGCATTTTTCAAGCTAAAAGGCATCACATTGTAATGGTATAACTCGTGAGGTATATTGAAGGCCATTTTCTCTGCGTCAGGCGAGGTGTATGAGAATATGATGATACCTAGAGAAAGCACCCAGAAACGATAGTATTTCGTGCCCAACTGCGGCATCAACAATTTGGTCTATACGTGGAAAGGGGAAGCTATCTTTTGCGCATGTTTGTTGGTCGATTATGTCTACACATACTGCCACTTCCCTTCTTTCTTTGGAACCACCACCACATTGGCTAGCCATTTGGGGTACTTCACTTCTCTGATGAAACCTGCTCTTAGTAAGTTATCCACTTATGTTTGAATGATTTGATGGCGATCCGGGTTGAAATGCCTTAATTTTTGTCTTATCGGTTTGGCCGTGGAGATAATATTTAGTTCATGAGAGGCCATCGTCGGGTTAATCCCAACCATATAGAAGTGGCTCGGTGAATATATCGATGTTATTTAATGCACGAGTATAAGCACTCCTTTCATCATTGGATAAGAGAGGCGCGTAAGTGAACTTTTAGGCCGATCCCAACTTTTTTTTTTTTTCTAGGGGATCCATAGGCAGCGGATCCTTCTCTTGCCTTGATGCGGGCGCGGGTGTGATTGCTCACGAAGTTTGATCATCTTTAGGGGATGTGCATCGGAGCTTTCTCCTCTCTGTTCTCGTGCAGATAGTTGATAACATTGTCGTGCGGCTAGCTAACTGCTTAAAAGGTCAACTTACCCAACGTTAGTAAAATAGTGGCCGTCACGGTAGGTTGGATGGATAGCTTTGTCGGAGTGCGACAGTAGGCCCTGATATGGGCGTTGTAAGGCCCCGAGTCTTTGACGATTGAGAACAAAAACTTACTAAGTGGGCGACACGGATTTCACGAGCCTGACGTCTCTAGAGTTATGGTAGTGCACCATTAAAACTAAGAGGATTCGCGAGTTGAGTTCACCATACTGGGAAGCTTTATGCGCTTGAAGGGTGGTAGTTCGCAATACAGCTGCATGCGCGTGGGGATCTGCCGGTGCACTTATGCCTGTCAATCTAGATGAATATAAAATTGAGTACCAGTGCATCATAGTGGGGCACACAATAATTCTATTTGGGTTGACAGGAGGAAAGGATATGAGGTTATCTATTGGCTTGGTTTCTTTGTGTCTTCCTTCCACGTGGATAATATTTATCTTGGCCTTAACTGTGGCAGTTCTCAAGAGCTTACTCTGTTGGCGCTTCGATTGATATCGGTCGTCAGACAGGCTGCCTAGTATATAGTTTATGGTGAGTCTAGATTTTGAAGGAATTTGCCGTGCCATTGATTATGTCGGGCTTACCTGATTCCACAACGTAGTTAGGTTCTACGATATACCTTACGGTGTCTCGCGTTGATAAGTTTTTCCATTAAGAACTTTAAGCTTCGGCACCTATCGGTCTAATGCCCATGATCTGTATGATAATCACACTGCAAGGATTTGTTTCTTTGAGAGGGATCCGTTTGGAATGGTGTAGGCCATTTAAACTCTAGCAAGCCACGAATAATGGGCAATAGCCTCTGATAAGATATGTTCAGGGGGTGAATTGAGGCTCTTTTTTTTTTTTCTGTGACTGATCACGTGGCGTCGAGACCGCTTTCGGTCTCTACTCTGACTTTCCTTGGATTCGGACGGCTTCTTCCCAGGTGGCTTATTTCCCTTGGCCGGTTAGCTTGTAATTATGATAGTCTGGGTTGCTGCACGAATACTGTCCTCCAACATTGAGTACTTATCATCTCGCCTGTATAATTCTTCTATTGTTGTTAGCGGATATAAAGATAGTGACTGGAAGAAAGGAGTAGATGGCCCAAAAATTCTCCTAAAGTTTTAGGGTGCATCCATGCTATCTGACTCTATCGATGGACGACTTACTTTCGAACCTCCTTGTGATCTCGAATAGACATACTGGTTGAGAATAGTATGTAAGGGGCTGATGTTCCTCTTTTGTCGCACCGAGCAAAGATACTGTGATACGAATGCCGCCCATAGTTCATTGAACGAGTTTATTGAGTTACATGGGAGATTGTGAAACCAGGCTAATGTAGGTCCCCCCTAAAATAGTTGGGAATACTTTGCACAATAACCAATCGTTGTCGGCGTTTAGTATCATCGCTTGGTTATAATGGAGCATATGATCGTAAGGGTCAGCGAAGCCATCGAACGTGGCAAAAGCTGGTATGAAAAACCCATTAGGAGGCTCATAGTCAAGAATGTGTTGCAATAGGGGCAAAGAGAGCATGTCATCGGGTCTGCGAATCAAGGTTGTAGGCGGCATATTGAATGTTGGCCATGTCTTAGAAGGCGGAATGTCACAAGCGACATCGATGACATGTGCTCCATCGAGCTGATACGATAGCATCGTACCTTGACTGATACTAATGCATTCCCAGGGGCCTATAATGGTTGGTTCTACCTCATGCCTGCCTCTTTCCTTGCCCTGAGGGATGCGCCACTAATGGCATCATTGAAGGCAGGGTGATGTGAAGGCCACTTGTGCGATTTAGTCTTTGTTAAGCCCCTCGAGGCATCTTTGTCGATGGGACTTAAGGTGGGAAGCTGCCCAGGAGATGACTCATCATCTGGGGTATGACATCATGAGGAACAATGGGCTACTTCCCTTATTGCAGGCGATTGGATGCAAAGCTCGACCACTATCTTGTACATCTTTTCCTAGATCGCCGTTTTTCTCTATTTGGGCTTGCAATTGGTCATTCTCCTGTTGCAAGCATTTGGAGTGGCCTTGCAGCTCATTCATTTGTCTTGCTTGCTCCTCCCGTTTCCTCTCCATGTCCTAACGCCAACGGAGGAATTGATCTTCTCGATATTGGTTCATCGGAATGCTTGACATTGCGACTGCCCCGGACGATTCAAATGCGGAAGGGGGGAATTGACAGAGGTTTAGGTGATGAAGGGCTATTGGACAATCGTTGGAGCCAAGCCCTTGCAACATGTAGACAAGACTTTGTTCGATTTCCACGAGCGGCGTAATTGTGAAATGCAAGTATCGTCTGCACCTTTAGGCATCGTATGACGTTAACCATAGTGTCCAGATGGCGATATACAGCCACCTCCAGATGATTAATTTAGAAAAAGATGGAAAAGAAGAAGCAGAGGGTTTTAGCACAATTTGAATGGCTTTACCTCGTGGGAGATCTTCTTGATTTATAGGGCGTAGTTAATTAATCTTCCCTTAATTTTAGGAATAAAATCTCTTAATTTTAGGGATAAAACCTCTTCCTTCCTATTAAGGATTAACCTTTTGAGAAATAAGGGATTTGGAAGCGGGAATCGGTGATAAATATCTCCTTCATTATTTTCCATTTTTAGGTGTACTTATCCACGTATGAGACATCCCGTATGCGGTAGGATGGTAGTGGGGACTTAAAACTGCAGGCGGGTCACCTTGAAGATGAGTAATGGGAAGATACCTAGCTTTCTCGAGACGTGTGAGACTTTCCATAGGATAGTCCACGATCTGTCACGACCGAGTGGGCTTGGAGCCGTTTCATGAATCTTTGGCGAAGCGGACCTTTGGCCCGTGAGTCTGTTCAAAGATTATGGTACTCCATAGGTTTGGTTTGGATGAATAGATTTTGCTTATCTTTAGAGTAATTTTTATTTAATATTTTGCAAAAAGTTATAAATTAAATATATATATATCCAGAACAGAGATGTGACAAAAAGAAATATTTATATGTAGTTGTAAGTAGTAACCCAAAAGGTATGGATCCTTTGTTTTGTCGTTGAGAAAATGATAGGAAAACCCATTATACAGTTGTAACCCAAAGAGTATGAATCCTTTTTTTGGTCGCTAAGAAAATTACAAAAAACCTATTATGTGTAGTTGTTGTGGTAGAGCGTTGAACATTTGTAAAGGTAAGGACATAGGGAAGAGGAGTCCGAGTTTGGGCCAATGAAAATAGTTAACTTACCATGCATAGAAGGAAAGAATATAAAAAAAAACCAACTTAGAAGCAGAATACCACTGTTTGGCATAGAAGGCAACAAAATCATGCATAAAATTAAAAAATTTCTTTTCTTGTCTTCCAATTTCCCGGGAGCCAAACAGACGAAATCAAACAATTCTATAACTTTTTTCATACTTTGGCCTTGAAAGCGGCCTTGAGCTCGGCGATTAAAGCAACTGGAAGTCGACCCGAAGGGCGGCGTAAGCGAGAAAAGATAGTTTTGGATTTCTTCCTTGTTTTGTCCCTCTGATTCCTTTGTAAATCAAGGCGTTGAACATAAAAGCTTTTAGGTGGTGAAATTTGAAGCCATTGGGAAATTGGTAACCGGTTGTTACATGATTGTGAACCTTCGGTATCGTGGCCATGATATGAACTGTAAAGGTGATCCGAAAGCGGTGTACTAGCCACTTCTTTGATGATTAAGTCAACGAAAAACGGAGAAGAAGAAGCAGAGAGTTTTAGCACAGTTCGAATGCCTTTACCTTTTGGGAGATCTTCTCGATTTATAGGGCATGGTTCGCCAATCTTCCCTTAATTTTAGGAATAAAATCTAATAATTTTAGGGATAAAATCTATTCTTCCTTATCAAGGATTAATATTCCGAAAAATAAGGGATTTATTTCATGCTCTCTTTTCTGGCTTATTTTCCGTTTCGTATGCTTATCATGCCGAACTTCCGTATCTTGGTAGGGTGTAGGTTGGGGGGACTTAGAGCCACTAGACGGGCCGCCCGTGAAGTGAAGTCTCTAATAGGACACTCTGGCTTTCTCAGATGAGCTTTAAGACTCTCCCGTCTGGTTAGTTCCCGCTTAGTTTTAATATGGTAAGTGGACCTGGGCTTAGTCATGATGTTGGCCAAGTGGGCCCTTGGCCCATTGAATAGTGGGTCTAGGTTTAAAGACCATGGTACTCACAATGCTCCCCTTTTCCTTGGATGAAGATTTGTGCTTTTTAAGTCAGGGAAAATATGGTGTTTCTAAACTTTGAGTGTGGAAAGTTGAAAGGACTGGGAGAATTAATGCGTACATTGAATGCGCTGTAAGGTGAAGCGCGTTTGGATATAAAGTGCGTGGGCAATGCATGTTTCCCAACATGTCTGCAGCTCATGATGTCCTGACGGCATATTTAATGCATCGGTTGATGTTTTGCCCCTATATATAAGGGTTGAACTCAGGCTTTCTCTTTACGATTTCGTAAGCTTTTTACCTCTTTATAATTCCTTTCTCTTGTATTTCTGGCTTTGTTCTTTAGGAGAATTTTCGGAGTTTAGAGCCTCGATGAGTTTTTTTAAATAGTTTGTATCTCCTTCTTTGTGTTTTTGTGGCTTTGTTTGTTGAGTGTTACGGTTAAGTTCGTTTCTTCACGAGGGTAGGAACAGCCGTTCACTAGTGGGGTTCTTAGGTTTTGTCGCTAGCGGGTTGTTAGACCTCTAGAAGGGGATTTCTTTTGTCTTTTGGTTGATCCCCCTTTATCTATTTGTTTCCTTGGAGAATGACGAGAGGTCACAAAAACTTCCTGATCGGGTTGGGCGTAGAGAGGGACCCCACGAGAAATGCCACGATAACGGCTAGTCTTTGCTATGTCACGCTAGAGAACAGGGTCTTGAAAAGACAAGTCCACTACTTGTCGCCAGTTGGAATGTCGGAAGACCTGGCCCACCTCGTGATCGAGGTGAGATAATGCCATTTATTTTACTCGAGAGTAGTTTGCTGCTGGACTTTGCCTCTCCATCCCTTCTTTGGTGAAGCAGTTTCTACACTTCATTAGGTCACCTCCTGCACTTGTACATCTGAATGTCTTTCAGATTCTTATGGGTTGCAGTGTGCTAAACTTTCTCCACCAGTTGGATATTTCGCTGGTAGAGATTTGCTTTATTTACACTTTGAAGCTTAGGATTGGGGGCCACCTATTTATTTTGGCTCACGGAGTCTTCGACTAATTTATGCTTAGGAGCTCCGGACTCCCAGACTAAAAGCGAAGCAGGGTGTTTTGGTTAAAGGTCAAAGTATTGAAACTATTTAGGCTCTCTAAGGCTTACTTTGATCCTAAACCGGAGTCTCTCTTGTTCCAGTGCATTTAGCTTGGGACTTGTATTTCTACTAGTCGTCATGTTTTACACATGCCTATTTTACGGAATTTTTCTTGTTTTGACATGCCTTTCTTTTCTGAAATTTTTGTAGGTGGAGTGTGAGTGAGACCGAGTTAGTTAGATGGTGGAAGGCCGGTCTAGGCGTATCAAAGGCCACAGAGATCAACGGGGAGTGCTACCATGAGCTCCTCTTATCTGTGCAGAACTTGCAGGAATTAGGCATGACCCCTTCCGCACATAGTCCGAAGTCGTCAAATATTGCCGACCAAAGCTTGTTAGGGCGAACATAACTCTCGCCGACCTCACAAAATTCGATCAGCGACACCCCCCCGAGAATTCGGGGTTAAGTTGATCCTGCATGGCAAGTAGAAACTTGTGGATATCGTGTAACCAGATACCTTAAGTGTCAATCACTATTCTGGGATCAAAATTTAACAAAAAATTGAATGAGTCTCTTTTGTATGGGAGCTCTGTAATTCCTAACCTGTACATTTATAAACAATGTCCCATTCAGGGCTGTATAACCACGATGACCGCATCGGGTCCATTTATGAGTAAAAATTGACCACATCGGACCCATTTATTCACATTCATATAAAAACATGTAAGACTATATTAAAAATAGTCTATATGAGTTCAATTACAACTCTTTCCATATTAGTACAAGCCAAAAATAATTTGTTCAAAATTATTTTACAAAAATAATTTGTTCCAAATTATTTTACAGGAAACTTTATTGCTAGTACCTTTAAAGAAAGTTTTATTGATAATACCACTTAAGATGCATAGCATTCCACATCCTGGGCACTGGCGTCCCGTCCAGTTTATCTAATGCTTACGATTCGGCTCTTCCCAATTTGGTTGGAACCAGCGTGGTAGATTAGTTATTGTTTTCAAGACCTCTCAAGACCAAGTGTCTCTAGACACACGAATTCTGCGTCTTCACATGCACGCTATAGGTTTGTCATTCTTTTCTGGTACGATGCCATACGTACAACTGCATCTTCACGAAGTTAATTTTCCATATCCAAATCTTTGGTAATGGCTTCAGTATTAGCCTTCTTAGGGATTTCCGTTAGAAGCATGGACACCGATTATGTAGGGTGGCTTCCCTCCATAGGTGAGGGGAAAATGTGTATTAATACATTTCCCGGGGGTCAGTTGACCAGAATCAACTGTTGAAAAGCATGTGTCTCATATCATGGAGACCACGTACATGATAAGCGACCACATTGCTACCGTAATCTTTTCTGTGAAAATATAATCAGTATATTCTGTAGTTTTGAGAGTTATTACATCAACTGCTTAATACGAACATATATTAAAATTAAAATTCCTAATACATGTTTTTACAAAGATATCTCAAACCACAATCCTGCTTTCTTCTTAAGCTGACCTACAGTGGCTGCCGTCTTCACGAACACTCCACTGTACTGAAATAATTTCCCTCGCTTGGGGTGAGAAATGCCCAGTGGGGAATTATCTACATAGGTTACTCCCTTTAAGTGCATGTAATGGCAACCAATACATTTAAGCAAATGCATGATCCTACTTGAATACCTACGTGCCCGATCCATGTCTCGAGTCATGGAAACTCCCTCACATTTTTATCTTAATGTATAAAAATCGTTTAAACAAAATATTTGTTTTAATTGTGTGGGGCGACCCTCCGATATAAATACGTTGGACAATCCTCAGGAATTGAATTTGTTGGGTAACTCTACGAAACAATTCTTAGGCCTCAGGCGTGAATTGTTGGACAATTTTCTCAACATAATTCTTCGGACAACTTTCCGATAAAATTATTGTTTTTAATAATTTTTCAAAAGAATTCATCGTTTGGACAACCCTCCAATTTTATTTGTCATGCACTCACACCTACCATTTTAGGATGCCCTGGTGCATATAAAATGCATTATGCCATTTCCAAACAATTCATGTTAATATATATATATATATATATATATATATATATATCTCTATATATATATATATATGCATATATTAACAAAATTCACATACTAGCATGTTATTTATTCCTTAGCAATAACATCAAGATTAGCTCATGAAATTTAATAAGCAATTTAAGCAATTCATTTTGAGCGAATCCAATGACACAAACCACACCGCAGATCATGTGAGCGGTAAAACCACAGGTCTCAGCGTAGGGACCACTACTAGGGATTTTCTCACTCAATCCCAATCTTTGGAACTGAAAAGACGGCCATTCATGCTTCAGAATATCCCTATCCATCAAAATGGCTCTTAGCCAAGGAATAAAACAAGTAGGAGAAAACCCCTACCTCTCGGGGTTGTCGAAACTCGATAAAATCGGTGTTCACGTGTAGCCGCTGCGGCGTAGACCCAGCTTCTCCCTCTTTGCTTAGTGAGAATCGATGGATTCGAATCTTAGAAATCTAGAGAGAGTCGGACTCTCTCTACAAATTGTTTTCTCCTATTGTGGACGCGAGGCCAAAATGGAGAATATGTCTTTTTTTTTTCTTTTTAATTCCCCTTTTGTCCTCTTAGTTTGACTTTAAGGTCTACTTGACACATGACTTAATATAAGCCATTTATCTCTTATCCTCTACGTGATCATATGGCGTGTCTTTGTGGATACATGTATTAAGGTGGCCCCTTGTCGCATCTTGTCACTCTCACATAGTTGTCATCTGACAGGCTTACTGGTGCCTCCAAAATCGTGAAATTCAAGCTGTCTGAGGGATCGACTGAAATTCGACGTGGTATCTAGATTTCATGAGATGATTCCAACGGTGAAGTCCATTTTGTTATTCGAGATCTAGAAAAATTCCTGATTTTGACCGAAATGACCATTTTACCCTTTTTTAGAAAATTAGAATTTTCTCGGGTTTTACAGAATGGGGACACTCTAGTCGGCTTCCGGCTGGTTGTTCCATAGGCCCAAAGAACTCTTGGTAGCTCGTCTACCCATTTTCCTTTAGCCGAATGTAGTCGCTTTTTCAAAGCTGTTAAGAGAGTTTAGTTGGATGCTTTCGCCTGGCCATTGCTCTGCGGGTGCCGTGGGGTTGAATACAAGTTTTTGATTTTCAACTCATGGAAAAAATTTCTGAATACTCTTCTATAAAATTGTGGCCCATTATTAGTTACAATTGACTAAGGTACTTCGAATTGATAGACTATATTCTTCTAAACAAATTGAACGACTTTTTTTTTATCTTTGATGGAGGTGATGGCTTCAACTTATATCCATTTGCTGAAATAGTCAGTGGCATCTGCTCTCTTGGTTGGCTAATAATAACCTTGCGTATGGGCCTTGTGAGCCAAAGTTCTATCGCTTGGATGGTTTCTGCATATTCCTTCATGGAGTTACGCGATACATCGCCTGTGACTTGTAAGGACACTTAAGATCGACCCTTCAGAGTATTTATATAATTGTCCGTTCCTGAGGAAAATCTAGCGCCTTGGCGAGATCTTGTGGGCTTGATCCTCTTGTCGCGATTCTCTTGAGCTCAAATAGCGCACTATTGGAGTCATCGAAGAAGAACAGTCTTCATCTATTTCGTTTACCTGGTTGGTAGTAATT
Source organism: Tetrastigma voinierianum (assembly GCA_016808115.1). Taxonomy (NCBI): domain Eukaryota; kingdom Viridiplantae; phylum Streptophyta; class Magnoliopsida; order Vitales; family Vitaceae; genus Tetrastigma; species Tetrastigma voinierianum. The sequence continues at coordinate 26,521 of JAEQBH010005757.1, read as the reverse complement.
GATGATGTCGTTTGGAGATAGACATGAAGGAATATCGTTTCTTTTATTGGGAGGGATGCAGCTACTACTGCTAGCGCATCTGCCATTCGAATCTCTCGGGATATGCTCAAGCTTCCAAGCCGTAAAACTCACCAGTCATTGCTTGACCAGACTTGCATATCTGACCATATGCTAGTCTCACGTTTCGTATTCTTCGTTTACCTGTCCCAATACCTGTTGAGAGTCACTACCTATGATGAGTTTTTTTGAGGATACAGACTTTGCAAGGTCGATTCCGGCTAGGATTGCTTCATATTCAGTCTCATTATTAGATGTGGGGAAGTCTAGTCGTATGGCCTATTCTATCATTTCCCTAGTTGGGGCTTTAAGTTGCAAGCCGACTCTAGCTCTTGTTTGATGAGAAAGCGTCGGATTAAGGATCCACCGGTGATATCCTGCAGCCCACATCAGTTGAGGTGGTTAGCTCTGAATTTGCTATCTCTGTCCCTTCAATGCTAAGTAAGGTTTATACTGAATATCAAATTCACTTAGTTCAATCGCCCACCAGGCCATCATTTTTTATAAGCCAGGCTTGTGTTTCGCAAAGGGAGATTGGTCAGCACGACGATAGGGTGTGCCTGGAAGTAGGAATGACTTCTTAGCTACCATGGAGGTAGTCTTGCTTGTTTGAGATAAATTATATCGAGTTTTGCTTTAGATGAGATTTTCTTATGAAGAATATTGGTCTTTGCTTTCATTTTTCGTCTTCTTTCATGGCACACTTGCGGGGCCTTTGACAGCCGGAGTAAGATAAGTGTATCTCCTTCCCTTGGGCTAGCCAGAACTGGCGGTTTGGTAAGATATTGTTTGATCGTCGCAAAGGCTTGAGTCATTCCTCATTCCCTCAGGCCCTTTTTCTCCCGCCCAGAGTGATAAAATGAAGCAATCGGTTTGTGAAACGGGATGAGCAAGCAGGAGCTTCGGACCGGTCGGTCGATTCTTTGTACTCCTTTTCTGGAGGTAGGAGTCTGAGAGTCCATTATAGCTTTGAGTTGAATAGGATTGGCCTCTATCCCTCTCTAGGTCACCATAAAGCCTAAAAACTTGCTCGAACTGACTTCGAACACACATTTCAAAGGGTTTAGTTTCATGCCGTACCTTCTCAATAGCTCAAAGACTTCTTGTAGATGCTTGGTGTGGTCGAAGCGTTCTTTAGATTTCACAAGCATACCATCGATATAGACCTCCATGGTTTCGCCAAACAGTGGTTGGAAAATCTTAGTCATGACCTCACGATATGTTCTTTGATTGAGCCCGATTTTTACATAGACAAAAATGACTTATTCTTAACCTTTGCCACGATTATTGATCGAAGTTATGCAACTTGTTTAGACTCAATATATAAAATTTGTTTTCTACTAGGTAAGTAATAATTAGCAATTAAAATTAGTTTTGGTCTAAATAATTGCAAGTGCATAGGTGATGAGTCCAAAAACTCATTAGATTTTTAATCCATTTTTCTGAACATATTACAAGATAAATGTTGATTTGTATGCAGAAATGTAGATAATTTACTCAAATTTAATTTTGCAGGAAAATACAGCATAAGCTAAAATCTCAGCAAAAACCATAAGAAACCTGCCTACAAGCAAAAAATGAAGTACTTAGGCGAGAATTGCGTCATGACAGGGGCTACTTTAGGTCATTTTTAAAGTCCACGAGCATCACGAAATCAATTTTGGGAAGAAATAGAAAATTTATGTAATGAAGTCGTGACTTGAAAGATTGAGGTTGCGAATAGGATGACCAAGGCAACAAATGAAAGAGGTTGCGACAAAGGGAATGTGGTCGAGACTAAAGGAAATATTCAAAAGAAGAATCTTCGTATCGCGACACCACTCACGATGTCGCGGCCTTGATGGAATATAGCGAGAGGTCACGACATCACTCACGATGTCGCGGCGAAAATCCGTCAATGGAAACCCTGAGAGAGGTCTTTGCAAGTAAATGAAGTGCAACTAGTTTTTTAAATGAAGACTCATTTGAGGTCGTGACATACGGTTGAGATCACGGCGTAAAAATAGGAGGCTGGGGGTCTCATCGGGAAGATTGAAGTTGCAACGAAAATAGAGGATTGAAGGAAGTTATGACCTGATGGCGAGCCCTTTTGAGGCGAAGTTCACGACCATTTACTATTGAGGATCGAAATGATGTCGCGACCACTCATTTAGGTCGCAGCTTTGAAGAAGAATAGACGGGAAAGAAATCAAGGTCATGTGCACGAGCAATTGAGACTACCGCCTTGACCCGAGAAAAGAAGCGAGGTCGCGACATCACCTTGAGGTCGTGACACAGACGATAGGAAGGAGGAAATTGGTTGCAACAAAGGCAGGGTTGCGGCAGAAGAAAGAAATGGGCGTAGGGTCGCGACCTTAAAATTGAAACACAATGAAGGAGAAGACCCGACCTGTCAACGACCGGAGGAAAAGAAGTCCGACATGGGGAAGTCATCACGCAGCGAAGGTGGTGTGACCTAAAGCGGTCGCGACTTCGGAGAGCAGGGAGAAGAAAGACAATGATGTCGCGACGTGAGAGCTGTGGTCGCGACGCAAACTTGGAGGAAGCGAAGCCCGAATAAGGTCGCGACATCGGCTTGAGGTCGCGACGAGAGGAACGGTGGTGGGCTTTCTTTAAATTCCACAGGTTTTTGGATTCGGCCCGATTCCTTTGGCCGGTATAAATAGGCGGTGTTAGAATAGTAAAGTGGCTTGCGTCTCACTACGAGAAAAGGGGAAAGCGAGAGGAACTTCAGTGTATGGTTTAGAGTAGATTTTTTATTTTTATTTTTAGTTAATTTCTTTGCAGTTTGAATCTGTATTTGTGCGAAGCAGTGGGCTGTTGTTTCATTTATGTTATTTTCTTCTTAAAATTCTTGCGGAAATTTATAAATCTAGACAAATTCTGGAATTCATTTCTTCTCGGTTTTATTGCAATTATAGTGGTTATGCGTGATGGTGCTCCATTTATTAATTAATCACGATGTGAGCCTTGGTATCTTTGAATTTGATTTACATTTAGATTACAGTCTTTCTATCAATTAGAGAACTTATTTGGGTTCGGATTTACTTATTCCCAGTGTCGTTTTGGTGATAAGTTCCCAGTAGTAATCCCAAGATACGATTGAGGAATGTATCTTCTTTCGATATCCGGGATGCCGCTGCGTGACACGGAGGCGGAGATTCCTAAAAATTTGAGTCATTCACTACGGGTATCTTTAGACTACCATTGATGGCCCCATTGAGCTTTGAAAGTTCATTTGATAAATCCCCATTCGCTCATAATTGAAGTTGGAGGGAATGTTAACAAATATAAATGATCAAAGAGTTCTGTAATCTAAATATAGTTCTTATGTGTGTTGTGGGTCAATCTGAAGGAAAGAGCAGATGGATGATCTGAGTTAGACACCTTTTAAGTGGTAAGAAACTTTGCGAAAATCTGAGAAGGAAATCTGAGATGTAGCTGTCAGCCAAATGAGTGTGAAGTATTGAGAAAGAAAATACCGAGCTTGCAAGAGGATTGGGAATACAAGTAGGCTGGTTTGATCTTGGCGGAGAGAGAGCGGGGGTGTCCGGCCGGTGAATATGGAGAAATCGATTCAAATTTAGGAAATCTTGGACAAATCCGAGATCCGTACACAAAAGCAGGAACAATGTATTTTAGTGTAGGGTGGCGTTTCATTGTAATTCATGATAGTTTTCGTTTCTCACGGGAAAGCCTGATTCGATCCGATATTTCGATTCTGATTTATTTTTAGTCATTTAATTTGTTTTAGCTTAGTGTAGTAGTTAATAGTCTAGAACCTTCATTTTCTAGATACGACTTCCATTTGAGTTTTTTAGTCCAAAAATAGCATGGAAGTTGTAGTTGGGGTATTTGATCTTTAATTCGTTCCCAATCTCTGTGGGAATGATACTTTGACTTACATTCAGATTTACTACTTGTATGACTGGGCACTTGGAGTGTCATAGACTAAATATATTTTTAAATCATGAACCTTCTGAAAGAAATATTTTATTAAGCAAATTTATCCAAAGTTACATGGATGCGAGAGAAATGTAAGGCTCTTACAACTATGTGAATTTGAGGGGTTTTTAGTCTATATAAAAAGGGACAAACAATAGGTCATACAAGTAATAAAGTGGATTTTTAAGTCCAGATATCATTCCCATGAGGATTGATTTTGAAAATCTAAAGATTAACTACTTTCACTACTCAAGATCATCACTATTTGAACCTCTAATTTCCTATAGATAATTATCTTTCTAAAATAAATTGAATAAAAAGATAAAGAAATTATAAAAATACATGAATTAGAGAGTTCACTGGACTGAAATAACACTGGGAATGAAATCAGTGTTGTGATCATCAATTTGCAAGTTTCCAAATAAAATATAAAGTATAGGACATGAACATTGGAATGGTCCAAGAGCAAGGTAGTGTAGCATTGGGAATTCTCCTCACACCACACATTTCACTCTCTAGCTTACCATATTTCTATCTCTAGTCAGTGGGGTCTGAAAAGCTACTTGTCAGACTTGATTCTCTTTAAGATCTAACTGTTTTTCCTTCTCAGTACTTTACAACCATCTCTTAGGACTGGAAATTGCTTGCCCCCATAGATAGGGTATGCAAGCCCTCTCTAAATTAATTGGTACCTCAGCCATCAATTAGAAGAGAATTCCCTCTCTCCTTGATCAGAATCTCAACTAACACATGATTGAAATTATTCTTTTGAATTGTGGTGAAAGCTCTCAGAATTAAAATGTTAGATCAATAGGTAGATCTTATTCCTTGGGAACACACTCCTGTTGTCACCCAGGAGGGAACCTTGAAGTCAGAGGTTAGAACTTCGCGGTGTTATACCATAGTGATCGAAGAGTGCATTAGTTGAGTAATGAGTGCGATTACCCCAGAGGCGCTCTTTGCTCTCAGTAGTCACATCTGTGTGTTGCACCGAAGGGATTCCTGGAAATAAGAGCAATGATATAGCCCTTTCTAGGTATCAAACATTGATATTCAGAACAACTCTATGTAGGAGTAGTACCATTTAAATCACTCCAATTTTCATACCCAAAACAACATTAAAATATTACAAACAATAATCCCAACAATGTATTCTTCCAGAGAAGCAGCCTTCCTTTATTGGATTACAAATGACAATGACTAGTTTATCAAACAAATTCATTGAAATTGTAACTAAAGCTTAGAAGAAATGAATTCAGAGAAAAATTCAATTCCGGTAAAGTTCGAATAAATGAAGCTTGATTTTATTATCCATTTCGAATCCCGATTCGAATCATTACTGCAATCTAAATAAAAGAAAAAATTTAATCAGAAAAGGAAATAAAATATAAAAGAAAAAAAGATAAAAAAATGAGAAAAATATATCTGAGAGATTTCATCTCCTCACAAAAAAAGCAAAAACTTCTAAGATTGGCTAAGCTACGCCTTGCTTTAGTTTCTAAGGCTTCTATTTATAGACTTTAGATATTGAGCGCCTTAACAATGAGGTGAAAATCATGTTCTTGAAAAGCACAGAAATTTTGCCTAGCATTGATGTCGTGAAAATGTTGCGATGATGAAAGTTTGTTGAAGCGGTCGAATTTTGAGTCACGATTGATGTCGGGATGATGTCATGACATTTAGATCTGATTGGCGTCGCGACATTGCTCTTGAATGTTGAGGTTACTTTCTGATGTCGTGAAAATGTCGCGACATTGCTTTTCATCTTTCCTTCAATGTTGTGACATTGAGTTGATGTCGTGACATTGACTCTTTAGTGTTTCAACTTGGATGCTCGATCTGATGTTGCGATATTGCAATAATTCTCTGTTCTGATGTCGCGACATTGCTTTGATGTTAGCATTCTTGGCGATGTTTTGCTCTTCTGACCTTGCCACGATATGCCGTTATATTCGCGGCGATGTCAGCGACATTGTTTGTGATGTCTTGGCGTTGAGGCTTTATCCTGATGTTATGGAAATGTCCCGACATTTCAGTCTTGAGTACCTTTGTTTGATGTCATGACATTGCAAGTTCTTATCTCCAGTGTCTAAACCATATCTAATGTCGCGACATTGAATTTGAGTTTTGCAGTCTTGAGTGATGTTGCATCCTATGTCATGACATTGCAGATTTTTGTTTTATTTATTTCACACGATGTTGTGGCGATGTCGTGACATTGAAGTAACTGGCATGATACTCTCTACACGATGTCGTGACATTGTTCTTCTGATGTCGCAAAATTGCTGCCTTTGCTTCCCTTTTTGCTATTTTTGCTACTTTTCTGCTTATTTTCTTCAAATTTCTGCAAAACATAAATCTAGGTGAAAATTCCATAATCTTACATTAAATTGGACTTTTAAGCCTGAAATATACTTGAAAAATGGGCTTAAAATAGATGAGTTTAGACTAAAATCAAGCTCCCCGAACTTAAGTTTTGCTTATCCTCAGCCCGAAAATCTTTATTTATTTGTCCTCAGAAGCAATGAAATCGATTTATAAGGACAATTTTCAATTAAATCATCTTTTCAAGCAGCTCAACAATTTGGCCTCAGTAATATTTTCATTTTGACATTAATTCTAATTAAGCTTCATTTTCATAATACTAAAATTTTTCAATTTAGATCATTTAATACAACATGTAATTCATAGTTAATAAATGGATACAATTCTTGACTCTGTGAGTGTGTGTTGGTCTTCCCTTTATGACTAATTTGTAGATTAGGTAGCTTTATGAGAGTCACTATGCAGAATGGTATTCTTTCAGAGTAATTTAGGTCCCATAGGCTTGTTGGTCATATTATTTTCCACTAATGTAGGCATAATACAACCCTCAGAATCAAATAGGTCTTTTGAACTTGTAATGTATGGCAAGGGTACTTGGGTAGATAACTGGGCATTTTAGGTTCAATTTTACCTAAACTGCATACATTTTCCTCGTATTTTGTCTTCTAATTGCTCCTCTTTTCATGTCTAATCAAAAAAAAAAAAAAAAAGTTCAAGAGCGCCCCCAAACTTAATTTGGTGCATCTCTATTCATGTTTCCCTCTGTGGCTTTTTTTTTTTCCACTTTTTGTGTCTATTTCAGTTTCTTAGTTCAGAAACTATTTCCTGTTATTTTGTTATAGGTTTGGAATAGTGCAATGTTTTACCTTTTTAAGCTTTCTACTACCCCTTAACAAGCTTAGGGTCAGCAACTCCCATACCAGTTGGCATTAGGGTAAGTGTAGAACATCCCCAAGGACTTAATTGATCAAGGTAAGCAGGTTACAAGGCAAAACTCGCTCATCCTTGAAACTTACATATTTTTCAGCACTTCAGTTTCTATTGTGCACCTCTTTTTGTACAACTTTTCTCAATTGTTTTCCTTTCACACCCTTAATTCTCCTCCTTCATTTAAATTCAAATTTGTACTCCCCCAAATTTATCCTCTTAATCATTTTTGCTGCATTGATGAGCAGTTTTGGGTAAATTCAAGGTTCTTTACTGTAAGGTAAGACTTAAGGAATGTTTAAGGCTTTTCTTTGTGGCTTTGATGATGAAAATGACATTTAGGCTCAATCAATGTACTAAAGTGTATGCTTAATAGCATATCAAAGGGTAGGCTTTTGAAACGCCCAAACTGTCTAAGGATGACCTAAATCATTTCCTACTGGTTGTAATGCCTAGGATTTCGCCTTGATTAATGTCTGACAAGTTACAAGACCTTTTGAGATTGATTGCTAGTCAGTCTAATAAGGTGTTCCCAAGCCAACTGTCGGTTTTCAAGGTACTTATGACCCGATGTGTTAGTTTAGTCATTTTAAAGCGCCTCTTGTGTCGAACTAGAATTAAAAACCTTATTAATATTGCTCTCAATTTCAGTTTTTTCATATTCTAAAAATTTTAGCTTATCTATCTTTGACATCACAACTTAAAATGATGTTTCAATTATTCAGCCCATTTTCATTCCAAAGTTTTGCCTTGTTATATTTTCATCTTAGCAGTTATACATTAAGTGTAACTGAAATCTCAATTATTCTCAAATCACAAAAATATAATATGAACATAGAAGAATATTAAGATAAAAGAGAGATAGAGGAAATTGTAAATGAACTTTAGTAACTAATTTTCATTTATAATTTGAACTATGCATTACAATTGCTTGAATTACACAGAAGGAGAAATAGATACAATGAAGTTTATTTCTTCTTTCTTTGGGATTTTGAGGGCTTGGGATTTACTGGTTCAAATTTATCATTGGCTTGAGAGGGAGTGAATTCAGGGATTGAGGATTCTGGTTTACTAGTTGAACTAATTTCTCCCTTGTTGAAGAGATACCACTCTTGTGTTAGAAGATGTTGTCTAATTAGCTTATTCTGCCTCTTCCTAATAGAATTTAGAGACCCTTCAAATTCACCCTAGGCGGTGTACATCTTGATGAGATTGGCATTCACCATATCAAGGCTTTAATTCCAGAGCTTCTCCCTATAGTTCAGGTTTGACTCCAGTTTCTCATCTCTTCTTTGGATGGTTGCGCTATCTCAACGTGCTCTTTGTATAAGTACCCGAGAAGCACGCCTTTTGGAACATATTTTTTTCCATCTCCTTTTCCCTTATCTCCATAATCTTAATCAACTCCTGATCTTTCTTCAGCTGATCATTCACAAAAGCCTTCTCTCTCTCCTAGCTTTGCCCTTAATGCTCTATCCCTCTGTGCTAACTCTTATTTCCACTCCTCATCTCTTTGCTAGAGGAGTGCTATGTTGGGCATGGTGCCCTAAAAGCATGTAATTTGTACTGCTTCATAAAAACAATTTTATATATTTGATTCTTTATACATGTATTGTATAATTTAGTAAAGATCATAAAATCCCAAGTTTATTAATACTGTATAATCTTAGTACTCTTGATTATATATGAGATGATAAGATTATAGATAATAAACTAAGCATCCGTAGTAAATCAAAATAGGGATTTTTTGATACATAATACCTCTTGTTATGGTCCCACTTAAACATTAAGATTGCGATAATTTTGATCTGGATTGCGTGTAGTGATAAAATGGAGGTGCTTTATGTAATACGATTACAAGACTAGGATCATACATGGATTAAACTCTTAAATAATATACGATTACAATTAAGAGTTTAAGCGGGTGTCCTTTAGATGATCATATGCAGATTGATCTTAATCTGAGTAGCCATGGACTCTGTCCCATTTCAATAGGGCCTTTTGATTCATAGGTTCACGAGTGCAATCTGGAACGAATTGATACTTATGTCTTGGAGGCCCATTGAGATAGGTGGTACGGGAACATGTCTATAGATATGGAATCAGAAGCCCATCTTGAGAAGCCCAGGATAATTGGTTCCTTAAGTGTTAGTGCAGGCCCGAATAGTTTGAGCGCTCTAATTTATAACAGGTTTATCAATTAACTGTTCACTAGTGAATTAATGGAACTTAAGGATAAAGATATCACTAGAGGGGTAATATGGTAATTTCAACTAGCTCTAATGATGGACCAATTTTGTAGGATTGAATTGCATGTAATGATCATATCAATGGACTGCTGGAGTATCGCTCGTAAATTGTTCTGTAGTACAAGAGTTCGTTTGATTTTTAGTGGAATATCTTTGGAACTAATAAATTAGATTAATTGATTAAAGAGTTTAATTAATTATCAAATTTATTGGAGCTTGGAATTACATGTCAAAATAGGTCCTGGCGCCTGCACGTAGGCATTGTACAAGATTAAATTGACAAAGAAATCCATTGGAGGGCATAGTTGTAAAAATTGTTTCATACTTAACTATGCTTAGTAATTGTGGATAATTAAATGTTAATTAATTAATTATTGAATTAATTAGTGTAGTAATTACTATATGGATGGAACGATTGTTTGAGAAATTAATAACATTAATTAATTATTGAATTAATTAATTAATAAGTAATTACTATATGGATAGAAGCAGTTAATTTGAAATTAATCTATTTATTTTGGTCCTTATTTGAATTAATTTTTAATTCAATATGCCACTTGATCGATAGTTGAGATCAATTCAAGGCATATTATAGATAAGAGACAAAACCACAGGCGTCGGGTGATGGAAAATTAGAAAAAAGAGAGAGTTTCACTTTTGCCTCCATCTAACCTCTTGATCTCATGTGTTGAGAGCTATCAAAGAGTTCTAAAAACAAAACCTTTGTTAATCTGTAAGCCCGCATACCTTGTAGTGAATAGGAGCATTGGAAGATCGTGGAAAGCGAAAAAAAAAGGATCTTAAGTTGTCAACCATACTTCCCGAAAAATATCCTTAATTTGATTGAGTAATTCTTCTTTATTGTTTGTTCTTTGATATGCATGTACCATAGGATTGTAAAGAGTTTTATTAATTTTAAAATTCTTTGGACGAAATCTTTAGATTTACCAAACTGTTTTGAACTTTAAAAACCTTCATTTAGTATGAGTGGTCTATTTGTATATGCATATTATGTATGTAAGGCATTCTTGCATTATTTGATAATCTTGTGGATGATGGTATTTATATATTGATAAATGTTTGAATGTATAAAATTTTTAAAGAATTAGATTAATTGTGTGGTGTTTTGAGTTAGATTTGTTTGTTATTTTTTAGATCTTGTGTAGCCGTAATAGGGCATAAGTTTTTGTAATTATTTTGTAAAAATACGCACCTGAAGATCGGTCGAGATCTAGAAAGTGATCAACGATGATCTGCACACAAGGCCTAAAAAAGTGTTCAGGGTCACCATGGAGAAAAATTGGGTTTGGGCCGTATCAATGAGTTATTGAATTTTACCCAAAAGTTTTGGGTTATTGAATCAAAAGTTGGTGGATTAGGCTTGCCTGAGAGTTAGGCCAGATAAAGGGAGTTATGCCTGCAAAAGCCCGACTTTTAATTAATTAATTATTTTATTTTATTTACAAGGGTTGTAATTTTAAAATACCTAGGACCTGACCGCTTTCTTTTATTTATTTATTTTATTCTTTGTGTTATTGATATGATTGATAACATGTCCACATGCCATACATGAATGCCCACATTTAATGCTTTTGCATACATATCTTTTTTCCTAGAACATGATGATTAGAATTGTCCTATGTACTTATCTTGTTCATCTTTGATGGAACAATTAATTAAATAATGTGCTTAGTTTAATTAGCTAAACTTGGTAAAATTCACATTAATTTAATTTAGGGTTTTGCGTATCATCTTGAAAAGCCCATATTTTTTCAACGCTAATAAAATAAAGATTTTATTGATTAATGGTAAATTTGACTTAGGTTTAACTATTTTATATACTAGGTTTACCTAATAGTTAGGCCCACTTAATTTATGGATTAGATTGTCTAATTAACTTAGTACCAATAAGATTGGACTCATAATTTGATTAGAGTTCACATCTTAGTAATTAATTATATAGGATATAATAATTGGCTAGGATTATAAGACATATGATGTTTTATAAATAGAAAACACTGATTTCAAAATAGTTGGTCTCCATTATTAGTGCAACACCGTGAGATATAGATAGGGCCTAGCGACGCTTAGATTTTGTCCTCCCTACGGAGGGTTTCTATCTATACTAATATCAAGGTTGACTTCCTTAGAGATAGGATTGAGTGATGTATTTCAGGATTGTCCTACCCTACGGCGGCAATTTTGAGTTAAGTCATTAAATCTGAAATAATGGGTCACACACTCACAAGGGTATGGTTAAACTGTTCATCATACCTTGACCAAATTTTGATGGTAGTTAATAAGTAAAAGAAAATATGAGATATTTTGACTTTTGCTTATTAATTTGAGATAGTCTCAAAGTTGATTTGAAATTGGTATGATGGACCCTACGACCCATATTAATTGTTGAATCAATTTATCGTGGATTAGTATAAGGTTTTATGTGTTTTACTTGCTGCATTCATGCATCACGTTTACTTTTCCAAAGCTTATGATATTTATTTTCATTTATAGTAATTGTTTGAGTTTATTTAATTTCATGATCATGTCATCGAAAACGACCGAATTGTCGCTTTACTCGCTAATGAAAAGCGGAGTGGTGATAACCGTTAAATGGAAATTGAGCATTAATAAAGTTCGTTCTCATTGGGAATGTCCTCTAGAGTCCCTGCTAATGCTTCTCAAATGCTTTATGCAAGAAAGATATGATAAGTTGGATTCCATTTCCAACAACAAAGCATTGTTACATGCTTGCTAGCACTGAATGATGTTCTTAGGAAGAAGCATGAGGACATGGAAATTGCATATGAGATATGGGAATCTCTCGGGCCATGTTTGGGCGACAATCGACAGTGCAAGCTACTAAGTAGCTATATGAGCTAAGATGAAGAAAGGAGTTTCGATTAGGGAACATGTTTGAACATGATCAACTGATGCACGAGGCGGGAGATCATGGGGCCATTGATGACGTACTCAAGTTAGTATTATCCTTGAGTCCCTATCGGCTTTCTCATGATTCACTACCAACTATGTTATGAACTAATTTGCAATACAACATATTTCGGCTCTGAATAGCTACGAGACTTTTAAGGCCATAAGTAGGTAGGCCCCGAGAGGGTGAAGCAAATGTTGTTAGAATAAGCCATCTTCCTCTTATGGTAGCAAGAATAAAGAGGAAGAACCTGAGTGGAGTGCGAGCCTGGCAAAGAAAGGAACCAAAGACAGGGAAAGAACAACCCGAGGCGGCCTAAGGAAAGTGTTTCCATTCTTGAAGTTGAAGGTCCTTGGAAGAAGCTATAGCAAGTATCTCTCTCCAGATTGAAGGACAAAAAGAAAGGTAAATATGATTATTGGTTTCAGAAGCCTGCTTAGTGGAAGATGATTTGTCACCTTGGATAGTTGATTCGGGAGCCAACCATGTTGTTCTTCTTCTGGTCTTAGTTCTTCGAGGGAACTTGTTGATAAGGCGTTCTTATGAGAGAGTTAGCGGAGTGGGAGGTTGTCTCGGCCAAAGCGAGTGGGAGTCGCCGTTTTAAATTTTAGAGATAAATTTCTTATTTTGAAACAAATGTATTTTTATTCTGGTTTAGGAGAAATTTGATTTATGTTTCTATGTTGCATGAACAATTTATTTAGTATTTCTTTATTAATAATGAGATTGTTATTTCAAGAAATGGTTTAGATATTTGTCATGCAAAACTGAAATAAGAACATGCGTCTTAAGGTCATTGACGATCATTAAATAGTCGAATTATTCAAAGAGTAGAACATCAATCTAAATCTAACAAACGTCGAAAAGTTTCCCATAGTGATAACACGTATCTTTGGCATCTCAGGTTAGGCCACATTAACCTTGACAGACTAAACCGGCTAGTAAAGGATGGTCCTTTAAGAAAGCTAAATGTTGGCACTCTTCCTGTTTGTGAATCCTGTTTAGAAGGTAAAATGACTAAGAGACCTTTCTCGTGAAAGGCGAGATCTAAGAACCTCTTCAACTTGTACATAAGCGGCATTTGCGATCCGCTAAATTGTCTGAAGCTAGAGGTGATTATGAATATTTCGCCACCTTCATTGATGATTATTCAAGATACGGTTATGTTTACCTAATGCCTGAGAAATGCAGACTTTTGGAAAGTTTAAAGAATTCATATTTAGGAGGCGAAGCAGTTAGGTAAATCACTAAAAACTCTTCGATCGGTCGAGGAGGTAGAATACCTTGTCTGATTTCAAGGATCATTTCTTCGGAGCATGGAATCCTATCCCAACTCAGCCTGAACACACTGGCATAATGATTGCGAAAGGAGAAACAGGACGTTACTAGATACGGTTAGATCAATGATGAGCTACTCCTCGTTACCAATCCCATTTTGGGGATATTCACTACAAACTGCGGTCTACATTTTGAATGTAGTTCCATCTAAGTCAATCCAAAAGACACCCTTAGAGTTGTGGAATGGACATAAACCTAGTTTACGTCACTTTCACATAATAGAGTGTCCGGCGCTATATCTTTGAAAGGAAGTGGGAATTTGGAACCCTTACGCAGTGTGTATGTTTGCAGGCTATCGAAAGGCCTGAGGAGGTTTGTTCTATAGTCGCTGGATAAGAAAGTATTTGTATCAACAAATCACGACTTTTCTCGAATGGCTATGTAATGAACTTGAGCCTCGTAGTAAGGTTGTATTGGAGGAACTACGTTCGTATCAGATCAGAAAATCACCATAAACCAGCGACGAGCGACAAAGTCGAGAGACCCTTTATTCTATTGAATATCCACGGTACCTCGGCGTAGTGGGAGGGTAGTGAGACTACCATTATGGATGCTCATTAATTGTGGTTTATTTAATGCTCGGTATGAATTTGTATGGTTGCTTTACTCTGAATTTAATCACATGTTATTATTTGGCCAGTGTGGCATGCTAATACAAGTGATATCGAGAGAAAATGACTCATAGGGACATGGAGTAAAGAAACACTTGGTCAACGGGGGGAATAGAATTATCAGGCGATTCGAGTGTAAGCGTAGGGTTTACACATTTAGCCATCTGGTCGGTCGAGCCAGAGGATGTCCTTCCAATGACGAAATAGGCGGTATATCTCGAGAGAGAATATCTTGTAGGCATGATTAATCCGCTAACATAAATCATATGAAATATTAAACAAATACACTATCTAGGTCAAAATCCATCAGGTGTGGTAAGCGAAGGCAAAACCCTAGTTTTCTCATCATTATCTTAAATCAAAATTTTAATATTAGACTTGCCTTAAATCAGTTAATTTAGTCATAATTCGCTATAATACTGGATCTAAATATTGTCTAGGTCACTAAGCTAGTATTCAGCATGCTTCTCTTCGTGGGAACGACACTTGACTAGCTCGACGTGTATACTTATGCGTATGGAGTGCATTACACCAGCGGTGGCCTCACTTTCGAGTGGTCAATTTGCGGCGGGAATCTCTCCTCTAGCATGATGTGGCCTCACCTAGAGTGAACATGTCTCGATGGTGGCGGCCGATAGGGCATCACTTGGGGGGCATCGAGGTTGATAAGAACTGCTGGGGATAACGGATTACAGAGTATCGACATCGATGCGGAACCACGGGTTGACTTCCTAGAAATATTATGTGCGAAAGCACAGATAAGCCATAACCATAGCTGAAAATCCACGTCAAGGCCCTCCTCATAAGCCTCCTCAAGGCCTTTTCTCTTTAAGAGCTGTGCTGGAGGCGACACTTCATCTTTACTAGTCAGAATGCAGAAGTAGAGGGCTAAAGCTCGGCAGAGGCAGACAGCTAGCCTTGTCTTCAGCCTTAAGCAGCCTCCTTTAAGATATTAGGAACATTTGGACCACAGCAGCTTGAACTCCACTTTCGCCCTGACACTCCCCGCCGTATCGGCATTCGTGTGGGCCATTGAGGCTTCGTGGCGAGCACCATCTCTCTTTGCCTCAACTCGAGCCACCTTCTCAACGCCTTCCTTAGTCTCCTTCTCCCAGCACCGGGACCTTAACTCCGCTTCAGCTAAAGAAGCACTCAGCGCCCTGTTGTTAGAAATGACCATTTGAGCGTAGAGCCATGACCTCTCCTAAGTATCCCTGGTAAGTTAAGATTCTTGATGTCGGTAAGTCATATTACGGATGGCCCAGTAATGGCTGAACACATTAGAATGAAACGATAACTGGAGATAATACTAGAGCGATTATAACGAGTTGTAAAACATACCGGCTTCAGGTTGGACGAACCACTGCTTGAGTTAGTCGCACAAGCTATGAGGCGAGGACTAAGGCGGCATATTCGTCCCCCTCCCCTACGGCCTTGTTCTACGGGCATCCCAGAAGTAGTGTTGGATACAGTTGGTGCATATGGGCGGCTGAGGATTCGCCATGGTTAAACGACCTCTAGCGATTGATAATCTCTTGGGCGCAACCCGGCGAGGCCGTGCCTTCCTGCATGGGGGAGCTTGGCCTGTGGAGGAATATAAGATTCAACAACGGTCGATTCGAGAAACAACGACCCTCTTGCGCTCGGCCGGGTAGGTTTAGCCTTATCTAACAGACCGGCTACTCAGGAATGTCCTCTTGACCCTCATGGTAGGAGACCTCTCCTAATCACTTGAAGGCGATCTCAGCAGATTGGCCATGAAAGCTCATCTCGGGCGAATGCGAAGTGAATATCCTTTGCACATCAGGACTCGCCCAGGATGGTTGTTGAGGATAGATCTCACTAGCCTCGAGGGTAGCACCGTTCTTAAGCTTAAAGTTGGCACCTCGTTTGCGCTTCCGTGCACCGAAGTTGTGAACAAGATCATCCATCTTTTCCTCCTCTTCTTCCTCTTCCCTACCAGGGGAGTAGCTAGATATTGGGGAAACCCAAGGGACAAAATCTTCCACCCCCGCTCTAGGCCTTTTTAAACGTTCAGGCACCCGCCTTTCCTTCTTAAATGCTTGGGGGGTAGGACGAGAACCCTTTTTCGCAAAAGGGAGATGCTTGAGACGGCTACCCCTATCGTCCTTTTTAGATGCTTAGGAGACCAGTGAGAATCCTCCACAGCGAAGAAAGGTTGCACAGATTTGCGTACTAATCACTAGTTCTCTATGACCTTCTCGGTCTCGGAATTCTTAGTGGAGACAAGGTTGCCGAGGCTAAATTTAAGAGATCGACAATAGCATGTACTCTCCATCCACTATTTATGCGGGAAGAGGGCACGAAATAACTAGAATGATATAGGGAGATGGACTGCGACTCAACTCACGAATATTCTAGCCCTTGATTAAGAGAATTTCATGATGTCGTTCACCTTTCAGGCCTCATGACCTCTGGAATTTTCTTAAAGCTAGCTTTCCTTTTGATTTACCTCTCAGGCTTTCCTGCACAAAAAAAAAATATATAATAATAATAAAATACATGACGTCGAGGATAGATGCGTAAAAATGCCTGAACATACCACATATCCCACAACTTGAACACACCCGGGAATGACATTGATTGGTTCAAAACAAATGGGAGGTCAGGGGAGCCCGAGGTCTCATACCAAGGTCCTCTAACTAAGATCACGCCATTTGCCTCGGTCTTAGGCGAGTCGGAGATCCAGTAACAAGTGCGGCCCAGGGGCTCTAGGTCGACATGGATAAGCTGGAGGCCTCAGTGTCACGCCTTGAACAAGTAAAGCGAGCCTCTACCAGAAATGTTCGGTTGGTAAAAGGAGGTTCCCGACTTCTTTGCACCGGTTAGGATCAGAGATGACATTTAGATGGATAGAGTAGGAAGTACAGAAATGTAGAGACTAGTTTGCGAGGAGATGAAATGGGGAAACGAAGCTCGACTGCGAGCTATTCCTGGGTGAAATACACTACATTGTCTTCCTCGTCAATAGTGGATTCGGCCGAATCGTTTGACAACTCAAAATCGATATTGTTAGGAATTCGACAATAAGACCTTAACTCCTCCATGGATAGAGAGGAGATGAGGATTCGCTGCGGGGCGTATCATTTAGGCCCTGTACGCATGACTTGACTAGTGGAAGTCTCTTCTTGACCTCTCGCCATACAGCAAGCAGACAACAACAAAATGGGAGAGGAAAGGGGAATCAGTTCCATGCCATAATACCAAACTGGTAAAAAGGCGAGAGTAGTTATAGCGTGTCCTAAAAACACCCTCCTATGATCCTGTCGCCGGAAACATGCCGGCAATTGGAATCTAACGTACTCAGAACAAAAACAAGGCTTACCTGGAAGATAGGGGAAAACAAATTCCTGGAAAGACAATTCTTAAAACCACCTTGGCCTTCTGGAATTATCCGCGAAACCCTTGAGCGGAAGGAAGCGAGAAAATGGGAATTAAACGATGAAGACGGTGGGATCCAATTATGACTTCCTAAGTATCGGGTATAACATCTACGAGGTGCATTCGCGCCGGCCGGCTCATCCTCAAAAATATTTGAATCCACGCGCTTCACTTACTAGGGCCTGGTAAACAGAGTGTGGGCCGGGCTCGTGAAACCCCGGGCTGGGGCCATGTGCCCGATGGGCGGAAGCCAGGCGAACAACGAAGCTAAGTCGGTCGGGAATCATAAGATTGATCCATTCCCGAATTCATCGAGCGCCCTGACCCTTGTCCTAAGGAGTTGGTGCGTTGGCGTGGGATGGCGGCGAGAAAAATAAGGTGAGCAAAAGCCTTGAATTCGAAACCTGATTTCATTAATTACACGAAAGGTGTTCATAATTACCTGACAACACTTGCAGCAGCGATCATACTTTATGATTACATAACCCAACCAAGGCGAAAGGAATTTAAGCAAAGCTAGAAGAAGAAAGTGGAAGAAAAAATCGAGCAAAAGGAAAAGGAGATCCACAAGAAGATATGAAAAAGAAAAATCCACAGAAATGCCTCTAGCAATGATTACGGCGCCTTTCAGCGATACTTGAAGCGAGGGGCTAAGGCTCGAAAATATCCCTCAGCAAATTAGTGTGCTGGCCGTTCCTTGTAGCCTCGGCCGACCCACATCGACATCACCTTTCGGCCTGGAGCAATCGGAAAAGCCACGATCTGGGTGGGCCTAACAAGCGTCTGGCTATACATGCCAGAAACTCGAAACCAACCGGTAGCACGAAAGAATCCATTACCTCTGACCCTTTATAGAGGTTTCGAACCTATGGGAAACCCAATCCGCATTAAATGTGTTCAAAATAGAAAACCGTGCGCGTGCGTTTGAACACCACAAATCACATTACTTGGTCCCATTCCCGGCGGTGTCTGGTATTTTTCTAGCCGGGAAGGCAGTCTCCCCAGCCAGGAAAAAGGGGGCATTGTGGGTACCATGGCCTTCATGACACCTCATTCAAAGGCCCAGACGGTCAAGCCCATGGTGGGGCCTAAATTGCCGCACTCGGACCGGGCCCAGTATCCTCACCGCAGCAGGATCAGGACCACGGCGGCCCAATTAGACTCATGGATTATCAGATCCTACTTGAGGCACAGCCAAGTTTATTACGAACACATCCTTTCTTAGCCACATTTGTCGTCTCTAGAAGGCAGTGGCAATCTTTCTCGGTTGATCTCGTAGCTCGGCCATACCCATGAATCATCATGTGGCTTTCCTTAGGATGATCAAAAGATTCTTGGGGCGAAAGGTCGAGATAGCAGAAAACATCGAAAGGAAGAACCCAGGAATACTGACGGCAAATGAAGCAAACCCCCTCACCATTTCGCAAACCAGTACCCACTTTCCATAAAAAGTGGATCATCCTCTCCTTCAAAATAAAGATGACAATGAAGAATGATGGATACCCTCTTGAAAAGCGCGTATTTACTCTCCCTTTTTCTCTGTATGACTTAAGCATCGGAGAGGCGGCCGACACACTACCGTCGGTTCCTTGTTTGTTTTACAGGTCCTTGCCACTAGGTTAATGCCGGTGATCAGGAGGCTGCAGAATCCGAGAAACAACAGGAGCTACGGAATCCAGAGAGCTGACACTACTTGTTGAGATTCCATTGGATTTTCTTGTAAGTGAAACTTAAGAAGGCCTGGGGAGGACTGAGGTTTCCATCTCTTCTTTGTGGTATGTTCTTTCTCTCTATTTTTTTTTCTTAAGTTTTTCTCTAGCATAAACTTTATTCCTTGTTCCCCTCCTTATAGCTAAAATTAAAAACCCAGCTCATCTACTTGATCATAGGCTACCATCATTGAGTTCATAACTTGAAGTAGTATGTAATGGGGAGCAAAACAATTTATGTAAAGTTCAGCAAATACTTAATCCCTGAGGACAAGCATCCTTCTTATTCATTTATATCTAAATGTTCTCATTGGAATAAAAAATAAAATAAAATAAAGGGGAATGGATCCTGTATCTCAGAAAAGCAATAGAATAACCAGTAGAGATACCATGTTGCTAAACAAATTTATCATAACAGCACGAAACACATAGGCCGATTTTTTCTCTCCCTAGCCTCTTATTCACAGTTAGTTCTCTGGTATGAAGTTCATGTGAATGGAAAAATTGGCATCCATGATTAAATGTAATTATCTAGTCAAATAACTTATCATTTACTTCTCATATTTC
Source organism: Tetrastigma voinierianum (assembly GCA_016808115.1). Lineage (NCBI taxonomy): Eukaryota > Viridiplantae > Streptophyta > Magnoliopsida > Vitales > Vitaceae > Tetrastigma > Tetrastigma voinierianum. Next base: position 6,459 of record JAEQBH010005757.1, on the reverse strand, counting down.
CAGGTAGGTTGCCAGCTATTCCAATAAATTTCAAAGGGATATGGAGCTAGGATTGAAGATTTATTGTAATGATAATGAATGCTTTCCTGGGGGAATATACCCAATAGATCCTCGTAGGAAAGCAATTGTGTTACCATGTCCTCTTGGTTTGTCAGCATATACACAACAGATACTCCAATGAAATCATCTTCCAATGGAACTAGTATCACTCAAAAAATTTGTTCCTGATAAAGTCAATTGCCTACACAGATGCCAGATTTCCGATACTAGAAGGTAGTTCTCCTTCAAGATTGTTCTGCGAAGGTTAGTGAAAGAGGCCAAGTTTGAGAATCGGCTAATTTCTATGGGAAGAGACCCTTGTATGTTGTTAAAAGACAAATCAAGAAGCATGATAAGAGAACATGGGGTGCCCAAGTAATCTCTGCAAGTGCGTAAGCTTCCCAATTGTTGCAGGAACTCCATCCAAAAAATTATACCACAGGTCTAGAGTCACAAGGCCACACTTAGATTTCAATTTCAGCTGGTAGCTCTCCTGTTATTCTGTTATTTAAGATTCAAGTAATAGAGATCTTGGGAAAGACTCCCAATTAGGCTAGTAAACTTCCTGCAAAGAGACATGCCCCCAGAAAATGTAAGAAAGAAGCGCAAAAATTGGAGTTACCCAACCAAAAATCTGTCCATAAAACCTACTGTAAAGGGAGAATGTTCCTCATACCCAAAATGGATTTATGGTGGGGGATAATTAGGCCATAGGTGTTTATAACTCAATTCTATATAGTTTGTATCCTTTTGGGGATCCACCATGTGGATCTTTTCCCCCGTTTCGTCATCTGATTTTTAACCTAAGGTAGAACAAGCTCTATGTGGAAAAGAAGAAATGCTTATTTGCTAAGGAGTGAGCTTCCTGGGTATTCCAAGGTGTATCTGCTAAGATCATGGATAAAATATATGGTAAGTTGGTAACTTGAAATATTACCCCATATGTTCCTTGTATTTAGGAGTTTTGTCGAATTCAATTGGGATTGGGCCGCTCTATGTTGTACGTTAAGGCTTTAAAGACCTTTAGGATGATGGTTGATGGTATATTCAGACTTATACTGTAAGAAGAAACCCAACACTGTAAAACAATCATCTTCAGAACAGGAGAGTTATCACGCTGAAGATATTTTTCTCCGTATTGAAGTTTTCAATCAAACCCTTCCATCTAGAGTGAATTATTGGTTTCTTTTGTGTTGTCACTTTACGCCATATTTTTTCCCTTTTGGATGAGTGGGTGATTTGAAGATAGAAGCCACTAATTCTAGCCTTCAAAAGGTGGAATAGTATGGTCATTTGTGTAAAGACTTTGAAATTCTTTTTTCATTAGCAAACATCTGTAGGAAAATCTTTCTAACATTTACCACAAATCAAATTATGGTTATCAGTATATTATAAATCATTACAATAAAAAGGAAAAACTTTGATAAAGGGCTTACCATTCTTCCTGTATAAAATGAAGGCAGTCTATAAATCTTCTTTATTATTACACAGAAGCAAAAACAAGTTATTTATAGTAGTCCATAGATAGCTTGTCTTTCTTACCTAGGTTGAAATTATGGGGTTTTACTAACTTGAGTTTCAATGGCAGGTCCACATTTACTTCCTTTTCCTTTTAAAAGTGTTCCAAAATCCCATTTCTTTCCAGACATTCTTCGCCTTTGAGCAACCAAAGAGATAAAGGGACGCTTCTGGGGGTTCTCTTCTGTGCACATCATCCCTACATCAAGTATATGGATGCAACACTGCTCAAGCTTATGTAAAGCACCACTTCCCTCTTCCAGATATGCTGACTTCAGTGAGATGTCTACAATATCCAAAACTTGATTTGGAAAAGCAGAATTCACCCACTTCCTTAGGTCGATCCCATCTGAAAAAATTTCATTTGTTGGTCTCTTCCGTGTTATCATCTCTAATAACATCACTCCGAAACTGTATACATCTCCTCTTGTTGAGACATTGATCCCCTGCCCATATTCTGTGTACAAGAAACATGAACTATTAGCTGAATCAAAGTACTTTTGTATCTCTTAAAATTAGGATGGTTTGTCTAATGAAAAAAAAAACATGAATTGATGCAGTTGGCTCATCTGTTACTATTTCAATATAATAGGGGAAAATCTTTTAAAGTATATTTTAAGAAGGAAAGGAAAGACATAAATAAACTCTAAGTAGGATGAATATTAGTTGGAAAATTAAATTAGATTTAGTATAAATTGGAGTCAATTTTGGATTAGCTAATTGGGTTATAAGATAAGTAGGATTAGAGTCATATAGGTTATTAAAATCCTAGTAAACTATGGATTTCTTAGATAAGGCTATAAATAAGGCCAAGTAATATAAATCAAAGGAGTGAATTGATTGATATTAGTAATATTTTTTATTTTTATTTTAAGTGTTGCAATCCTCAATGGTAAAGACTTTATTGATTTTCTTTTATATGAGACTCTAAGAAACTTTGAAAATAGACTGAGAGTTTTCAATCTCCTTCTTCCAATATGTTATAAAACACAAACATTGTAAGCTTTGTTTTATGTTCCTTATTTTCAAAATAAAACCTAGTCGTTTATTTGAGCACAAGTAACTATCCTAGAGCTGTCCTATATCAGTTTCGGTATCAAAGCAAAAGTTCTTAGCTTAAAGGAATATATGATCAAGGAGTTCAAAAATAGTTTATCACAAGAGAGCAAGTATACTTTTTCATTTAGATGTAAATGTAAGGGCTCATCATAGTAAAAGTATACATACAGAGAATTGAATCCTTTATCTCAAAGAGAAGTGTGTGAATAACCAACAAAAAAGACCACGTTGCTAGCTGTTTTATCCCTTAATGGTACATGAGGGGAAACACATGAGAAGACCTTTTTGCTTCTCTGCTTCTATCTATTATTCACAGTTTGTACTCTAGCATTGTATGCATGACCATTGACTAGGCAGTAAAATGAATGGAAACTAGACTAGTTTGAGATTCATGAAATGAAAGATTAGCATCCATGTTTAGAACAATTTTCTTGTCCTGATAACTTATGTTCCCTTCTCAGATTTCATGGTAGTTGTTAACTATTCCAAGAAGATTCAAAGGGATTTGGAGCAAGAATATAAGATTTGTTGTAAGGAAATTGGACACTTACCTGGGGGAATATACCCAACAGATCCTCGTAGAAAAGCAGTTGTATTAGAAAAATGTCCTGTTGGTTTGTCTGGCTGAAATGAGCTTTCCAATACCAAAATCTCACCACATGACTACCATCTCATTGTCAAGAACATTTTGGGGTTTCAGGTCACAGTGCCGCAACGAGGCAGGACAACCCTCATGAAGATACTCCAAGCCATTGGCAACATCTATTGCTATTCCCATTCTTTCCCTCAATTTCAATGCACAACCTCCTTCATCTGACCCTCCAGGGTAAAGATGCTGTTCCAAGTTCCCATTGCCCATATACTCCAGAACAATGGCCTTGAATCTTGGATTCCAGGTTGATCCTATCATTCTAACCAGATTCCTGTGTCTAGTGAACAGTATTTGGCACTCCCTTTTTAAAACTTTTTGTAACCCTTACTACACTCATCTTGCAAAACCTTAACTGCCACAACAGTTTTCCATCGTGATGATGCCTTTATACACTCTACCAAAACTTCCTATCCCTAATAGATAAGCCTCATCAAACCCGCCAGTTGCAATTTCAAGTTCCCTTTCTGTTAAAGTTTGGGTTCCATAATGGGTTGGGGAATCCATTAGAATTGCTTTTCTATTTTTGAAGAAGAAATGACGAACAGTGAAGACAGCACGAGGATAATGAGAGAACAAGGTATGGATATCGCGAACAGTAATGCCCATTTCTTTTCTTGTGCTCTGCTTGTTTCTGAAGGAGTTACATGGATGAAGACCCATTGGCTTGGAGCCACCACAGGCCCCATATTCCCCATCGTAGGCTTCTTCCTAGATTTTTAAACCTCCCACTGCTTGGAACCTCTCCTGTTAATCTGTTATAAGATAAATTGAGATTCTTGATCTTCTTGCTGTCACCAATCCAATTTGGAACATTTCCTGTTAAATTATTGAAAGCCAAGTCCAGATATCCTAGGTTAATGATTTGCTTCAGGGACTCTGGGATTGTACCTTCAAGCATGTTGTGAGGAGGTTCAGATACTCCAGTGATGCATCTTCCAATCGAACTGGTATCCTCCAAAATTTATTCTCTGACAAATCAGAATTGGCGTAGTGATACCAATTTCCAATACTAGTAGGTAGTTCACCTTCAAGCTTGTTGTGCGAAAGGCTGAGTGAAAGAGCCAAGTTTGAGAATCGGCTAATTTCTGTTGGAAGTGACATATCAGATTGTAAAAGACAAATCAAGCAGCATGATAAGAGAGAACATTAGGTGAGTTCAGTAGAAGATTTTCCCTGTGAGATGATTGTGAGACAGGTAAAGATATCTCAAAACTGTGACAGATTACCAGAAGATGGGATTGTCCCATTAATCAAATTATCCACTAAGTTCCAGTAAACCAAGGTTAGCCATCTGCCCAAGTTCATCTGGAATTAGTCGAGTTTGTTTCTCCCCAAGGATAACCCAAGGATAATCTACGCAGCGCTAGTGTTTAGTTCGAAAATTTTATTTCTGTCAAAAAGTCGAATATGAAAATTTTGATGTATTGTCTTTGGTTCGTTTCGAAATACGTTTCGTCTTGAATTTGGTTGAAAATACGTTTTCATTTCAACCTCATTTGGTTGAATTTGGTTGAATTAATTAATAAGGAAAGCGAACTTACACATTTTACGATTCGTATTATATAAAATGTTAGAAAATAGTAGATTCATTTTACTTTGTTTTCCAAAATTTGTTTTCGTCTTGTGCGTAGCCCAAACGTTTTGTTTTAGTTTGAATCACGAGAAAACGAAAATTTTCTACCCTCTTAAGCGAGTACAAGCTTGGCGTACTGGAACTCCATTCAAAAAATTAGATCGCAGGTATAGAGTGACAAGGCCACTTAGATTTCCAATTTCAGCTGGTAGGCTCCCTGTTATTTTGTTTTCTCGAAGATTCAAGTAATAGAGATCTTTGGAAAGACTGCCAATTGAAGCTGGTAAACTTCCTGCAAACAGGCATGTCCTCCAAGTTCAGTTTTTTGTAAACGAGACAATTAGAGAGGAGTTAGAAAACTGAGGAAGAGTTATTTGGAACTGCTCATCAGGTTGTTGCTATGAAGATAAAGTATCTCAAGTTTCTTCCAACTTCCTAACTCTAGAGTACTTCCCCCTCTAACCTGTTGAGGAAAGATCAAGCAGTATCAGCTAGAAAGGTGGACAAGAGTCACTGGAATTTTCCCAGAAAGCTGGTTGTTGTTGAAGTCTCAATCTCTGCATGTTATGGAGCTTTGCCCCCAATTCTTCGGGGATCTTTCACTTGTTATTGTGTTTTAAAGCCCGGACCGGTGAGGCGAACCGGAAAAGTTACCGGTTCCACGGTTCCATGATCGGGCCAGGTGGATTTGAAGCGAGTAGTTTGACAGGTATTGCAAATAAATATATTATTTATATTTTAAAATATATAATTAATAATATTTAAGATATTATTTATTACTTTTATATAAATAAAATATTTTAAAATTTATTTAAAAATATATAATGTTGATATATGAAAATATATTAAAATGGAATAAACTTATTTATATAAATATATATACTTAATTAGTAGTAATATATAATTTTGTTAATATACAAAATAATGTGATAAGCGTCTGTTGTAAATTAGTTTACTTGTAACCCCATCTTCATTGAATCATGACCATGCGTTATTTAATTGAATTTTTTTTTGAATTCTAGCGCGCTAGCATATGAGGCTTTGTCGTAAGCGAAAGCAGTAGTTTGATGTAAGCGTAAGCGATCTTCGTTTTTAAGCTTCAAAAAAAAAAATTGTGGCGGCGAACGGTCGGGTTCGGCGAGAATAACTTTCAGTTCATCCAGGTTAGTAGTCCGAACCCGGCCGGTTGGGGACAAGGCGATTCGTCTGAAGCCGGTTTTGATTGAACCGGACCGGTTTTGTGGCCGGTCGACGGTTCGACCGGTCAGACCGGCCGATCCGGTCCGGTTTTTAAAACATTGCTGTTATTTGATTCTCAAGCAGTGTAATTTGAAGCAGGGCAGTGCAATTACTGATGGATGCAGGTATGCTTCCTTCTAGAAGGTTTGTGTGGAGGTACAGCATCTCCAGCTTTGTTAATGCTCCTATCTCCTTTGGAATCCTCCTGGGAAGTAATTAACTCCTGCAAGCCTAAGTCTCAGTCAGCTTGTAAGATTCGAAAGGAATGATGGTATAGCTCCAGTGAGGCTGTTGCGAGAGAGACGTAGGTAGCGTCAAGTTTGTCATTTGCCTAGTACAGCAGGAATGCTTCCAGACAGATTCATTGTCCAAGTCTAAT